>JACYFF010031957.1:53584554-53600723 GCA_017589665.1 Selenicereus undatus
TATATATATATATATGTATGTATATATCTATGAGGGTTTGTGTATACTATTTTAAGGACCCTCAATTCCTAAAAATAATTATAAGATAGCTTCACTTATATAATAACTAATAGAAAGCGTCTTCAAAGTTTATTTAATCTATTTTTCCTGTCCAATACTGCTGCAGTTTATGTGAAGTGGCCAAAACGTTTTATGGTACATGTGTTACTCAAATCCTTAAAAACTTACTTTCAAAATTTTTATTTTTGCACATGTAATATCATTTCATCAGTGCTACTGGATACTGGGTTTTATTTGATATCAGAGCCACATAAGCATAGAATAACTAGGATAAAAATAAGTTAATTAATCATTAATTATTGTTATTAATTGCATATTTAATGCATGATTTCTCATCTACTTGTCTTGCTCGACATTATTCATATATTATGCACACCCCAAAGGGTTCCACTTTAATAACACCTTAATTAAATTATATCCCTGTCATAGTTTTAGAATTAAAAATGAAATTAGCAAAAATTAAGGCTAAAATTAAGGTGTTAAAGAAGCAATTGTCTACAATCCGTCTTTCTTTAGTCAACGAAGTTAAACACAATGAAAAATCTGATATATTAGTATTGCAGTTTAGCTTAAAATATCATTTCCAATACCTCAAAACAAAAATTGTTTTTCACTGTAAAATATAGAAATAAAAAAAGTTGAGAGATCTTCTTGAAAATCATCAGAAAAAGTAGAGAAAGAACAAGATAATGGAGATGAAATAAAATCAACACAATTTGGAGGAGTTACAATTTTGTTTGCTAAAGAGCAAAATTTGTAAAAATTAAACAAGAGCATAGACACAGTAATGAATAAACAATTATTGTCTAATGACAATGAAGTGACGAATAATGCACAATTTGAAGGAGAAGTATATCAACAAATGCACTTAATTAAACTACAGGAACTGAAATGTCATTGCTTTGAAAAAAATAATAGAAGAAAACTGGATAAAAAAATATGAAAATTTGGTGAATCGTCTAGAAGACATACCTATTTAGTGAGACCCAAATATGTTCCAGCAGGACAAACGAGCAGTTTTTCTTTTCAGTCAATATTATTACAAATTTGTACATAATGAAACCAATCTTGGTATGTTCTATGACAAATGACCTTATCCAATAATTTCATAGTCAATGAAAAATATAGTACATGGCTTGAAAAAGCGGATATCATTGGCATCCTTGGTACAAGAATGTCTTATTTAAGGAAATAGGTTAATGATCAATTTCTTGATTTCCAAAAACAAAGGAAAATGAAGAAATAATTTTCAGCATATTGAGATATTCATCATCAAAATGAGGAAATGAACCTAAGAAGAGAAGAAAAAGAAAATTTTATAAGAAAAGGAGTTTCAACAAGCAAACAGGAGAAAATTACAAGATGAAGCATTCTAACAGGTCAAGACCTAAAAAGTGAAGACTTTTTTTGCAAAAATAGTTGTAAGTGTTGGACATGTGGAGATGTAGGGAATTATACAAACGAATGTAAAAATACGAAGAACAACAAACTTATTGAAACTTGCGGGAGTTTAGATTATTTTGAACTTACCAAAGAAGTAGCACCAGACTTTGCCCTGAAAAACAACAAAGGAATTGTCGAGACAGTAATGGAAGATGAATATGAAGAAAGTGATTATGAAAAACTAACAACATGATGAAAAGTAGCTAAATTAGTCTTGTGTTAATTTCAATGGCCCCCTTAGAACCCAAACCTCTAGATCCTTGCCTTCATGCTCTTTCCTTCACCCATTGGAGCCCAAATTGTTCTTCACAAACCGAGTATAGCAATAGGTTTTCTGAACACGATGCCTATAAATTTCATAACAAGCACTCCTTCCGGGTCATAGGCACCCGATTTGAGTTTTCAAAGCCTTCTGATGATGGTTTTTATGAGTTCCATCTGATTCACTATCTCAGATCTGTAAAAGTTTGGCCTAATTTCACTAGCCAGATGAAATTAAAGGCAGTTTCTTGTAGTCAAAATCTTGGGCATTACTACACTAACCGACGATTAGCAACCCCAATCGCCAGATCTTCGTCACCCAACACTAGAAGTCTATGTTGGGTGAAGATCTTCAAGCCGTTTTTTGGGCATGCTCTTCAACTTACCATCCGACTAGTGATCGAAGCTGCATGATTTCTCAGGGTCCCCAAATTTCATCTAGCTTCGGCTACAAAGGAACACCGATCCAGCCATTATGCATCCTATTTGGTAGGTTTTTCGAATTGTCTATCGATTTGGCTACATCGAAGGTATGGTTTCTATTCTGTTGCCTCTTCCCTTCTCCTTTACCCTGCCCCTTGTCTAGAGTTATTAAGCGCTTGTTCTGATATGTTCTGTTATGGTATGGCTTGTAGCAATAGAATTCCCGACACTTCTAGTTAGACCTTTGGCTCGAAACTTAGATTGGATATTAGTCAATCTTACCCGTGTATCTTGTCTGGGGTTGCAGATTGCTCATCATGGTTTCTTATTAATAGAGTAATGATTATTATTACTATATCTCTCTGTAAAACGGGTTGTCTCGAAAAGAATTTGAACCGGCTCGTTAGGTGGGCCTGTTGGACGTGCTGTAAATTTTCTAATCTCATATGAGAGTTCACGTTGAATGATAATTGGAGCTCCATTGGTACTATGTTTACCAATTGTAACTCAAACCTGTTTACCATCGCTATTTGGAGATTTATTTGTAGTAACCCTTGTTGGATGCGCAACTTGATCATTTGCTCTTGGGAAGTCATGTTTACTTTGTGCTTAATGTCTAAAATGCACTCATTAAGCGTGACTCCTTGTGTTCATTGTCTATGTTTCAGCAGCCATACATCTCTTTTTTTATGTTATGGCTTGACAGTCATGTTTTCATCTTATGGCCCTTCATGTCTGAATAGTATCTGCAGATGTTCCACTCACATTTGGGGTTATTGCTCCAACTCTTTTGATAATTTAGATGGTCGCTGGATTAAGCTAAATTCTAGTATTGATAGTGTTACTTCTCACCGTGGTGAGAAGCCTACTTTACTAGGGGGTTGGCTTGGTTATACATCTAGTTTTTTGGTCGTTGAAGAGCTTTCATCATATTAAGACTTTATATGTCATACTGCAAAGCCTTTTTACTTTTGGTCATTACATAGCTTTTTTCGATTCCGATTGCTGTTATGTGAATTGTATAAGGAGTACACATCGTTCTCCACAAGGTCTCTGGTCAACGTCGGAAACCTACCCTTATGAGACTCTTCAAGTACTCTCATCCTTTGGGCAAACTCATCCAGTCTGTAACAAGTTTAATTTGTTTAGCAGCAAGTTGGAGGTACAATTTTTTGAACTTAAACCTATCCTTGTGGGTTCGCTATATGCTATTGAATTTGTTATGGTGAGATGAATGCTCGCTGAGATTTATCTCTCTTACATTTCCAAGACCCTTATTCAGACTGCCTTCGGGCCCAGACAATTGTGTGTGTATATCTTGTTGTGTTTCTTACTGGTTATGAACCCTCCTTACATAGAGAAGTACCTTCGCCTCTATTGTTTTGATAAAGGTGTTGCTGGGATAATGTCAGAGTGTTGGATGATCATTATGGTTGCTCCCTTTCAGGTTGAGCAGCATAATGGGTCACACTCGAGTTACGTGATTAATCTGCCTTTCATTCTTTGTCAGGAAACATGCAAAGGGAATGAAAGGAAGAATATAAGAGCTAAAAACAATGCTTTGAGTTCGACTAAAGGCCTGTGTTTCCCTTTTGCAAGTGAAGAGCACTGCTCTTCCAAGGCTAATTATTTGACCACCTTTGGACCTAGAAAAATTATGCTTATAAAGTATTGTATTAATCATGCCGATATACATATACACCCAAGCAAGTATACCCACTAACTGTAGCATTTACCGTATATATCAAACAATAAGCATATGACAATTACAATAGGCTAAGGCCTACTAAACGAAATTTTTTCATGCAAGGTATAAACAACTTTTCAGCACCCCACACTCTTTCTGCCAGATCGTTTAACAATAATAAAAGCGAGAATCATTTCACTAATTTAAGTTGGGTTGATACGACTAAAGGTAGTTGTTGCATTTTATGGCACAATAGCCGTTGCATGCAGCCTTCTAGATTCATTCAAAGGTTGAAGTCACCCCATTATATTACTCATCTTTGCAAAATGTTACATGTAAACCATATAGCAAAGAATCTGGGTGTTGACACTAGCCTTGCAGAGAAAATACCAAATGCCATAAGAATGGGAGACCGAATAAACTGTACCAAGAATTGGTATGATAATTATTAGCTGGAATACACAAGATGCTAAAAAACCACAGGTTATTAAGGAAGTTCAATTCCTTACAAGAAGCTACAAGACTAACATGATTTTTTTACTCAAAACAAGGGTGAATGAAAAAAATTTGCTTAAAATCCTTCCTTAAATGGGATTTGATCACTACGACTATTTGTTACCTCTTAATCATTAAGGTGGAATTACACCCCATTGGAACAATGGTAATATACATACATCTACCCTTCTTAAAGAACAACGAGCTATTCATATGCTTATTCATGATCCCCAAAAAGGCCAAAAATCCATTATATCAGGAATTTATGCCCTAGCCAAGGTTAAGGAAAAGGATAAATTCTGAGAAGATCTCATACAACTCAATCTTGTATCTGATATACCTTGGTGTTTAATGGGGAACCTTAATTAACTTGCTAGCCCCAATGAAAAAAAAAAAGGGGGACAGGCACTCCCTAATAGTAGATTCTAAAGGCTTAATAACTTCCTTTTTAAGATTGATGCGGAATAGATCCAAGTCAAAGGTAATTTATTTACATGGAAAAAGAAAGTGCACACACATTTAATTTATGAAAGACTAGATAGAGCCATAGCCAAAAAAGATTGGCTAACCATGTATCCTAATACCTTTGAGGAACATGGCAGTTTCACATGTTCTAACCACAGGCCCATCACTGTTTCTTCTGATATTGCGATAAACAGACGAAAAGCTTTCCCCTTTCGATTTCAGAACTTCTGGTGCAAATACCATCTAGTTGATAAGATTATTGCCAAGAATTGGAGAGTCAATTTCACAGGAATGAACATGTTCAAATTAGCAAAGAAACTTAAAATTATCAAGCACGAAGTTAAAGGATGATTGAAAAACCACTTTGGCAATTTGCACAATAAAATAGCACACAACATGCAAAAAATTGATTATGTAGAGGAAAAGCTCCTATCTAATTCAGAGAGTTTTCGTCTTAACGCATGGATGACACGCCTCCTGAAGCAGAGAGAAAAAATGATGCTTTTTAACCAAAAATATTGGGGAAAGCTCCAACGGAAAGAATGGCTGGTAAACGAAGGCCGAAATACTACTTTCTTCCAGCGTAGAGCCAACACAAAAAGGAAAAAGAAAATGATTATCAAAGTTTGAGATGACTGAGATCTATGGATCGATGATCATAAAGAGATTGATAACAAATTCACGGCGGATTTCTCCAAACGCTTTAAATCAAGTCACAATGATCAGTGCACCCTAGCCCACCTTGGGCTCCCTAGTCTAATTTCAGGTCTTGAAAATAGCAAACTTATTAGACTTCTAAATTTGGAGGAGGTAAAAACCACCCTGTTTATCATTGACTCCAACAAAACTCCAGGACCTAATGGGTTCGGAGCAAGTTTTTTTAAGAACTACTGGAATATTATTAAAAAAGATCTATTCAACTGTATCTTAGAATTCTTCATGAATGGAAAGATTTTAAAAGAACTTAACGATACCTTCATAGCACTCATACCCAAAATTGAAAACCCAATGCAAACAAACCAGTTTAGACTAATAAGCCTATGCTCCACTATTTATAAGATTATTGCAAAGATACTCGTTAATCGATTAAGACCACTGCTTAATAAAATAGTCTTACCTTTACAAAGTGCCTTTATTCTTGGTAGATCTATCTGTGATAATATCCTCATCTCTCACGAGATTATGCACAAATTCAAGAACCTAAAGGACAAAGCATCCTAGGTTGCCATTAAACTGGATATGGAAAAAGCATACGACAGAATGGAATGGGACTTCATTATGCAATGTTTCTAAGAAATAGGCTTCCATCCAACCTGGAACAAATGGATCAAAGAATGTATATCGTTCGTTTCATACTCTGTTATCATTAATGATGAACCTAATGGGTTATTTACCCCGACTAGAGGAATTAGACAAGGTGATCCCCTTTTTATATATATATTTATTATTTGTATGGAAGTCCTAAGTCTATAGCCAACTAAAGAAGCGGCAACTAGAAAATCTGGAATAGGGCTCAAAATTTGCCCACGATCCAACACTGTTCCTGCCCTACTCTTTGCAGACGACTATCTACTTTTTTGTAAAACTACTGCTGCAAGCTGTGCACAACTGAAGTCACTACTAGATAAATTCTACGACAATTCAGGACAACTTATTAACTATCAGAATTTGGTACTCACATTCTCACATAATGCCTCCCCACACCAGAAAGAAGCAGTTACGGGTATTTTTAATATTCCTCACAGAGCATCTTTAGGCAAATATTTGGGTTGCCCTCTCTTTCAAGGTTGACCTTCAAAATCTACCTTCAAAGAGATTATCGACAAAGCCACTGCCAAACTTCAAGGTTGGAAAGCAAACTGTTTATCAAAAGCAAGAAGAACAGTCCTAATCCAATCACACTTAAAATCACTCCCAGAGCAGACAATGCAATGCTTCCAGGTTCCAACAGCTAATAGTCACCACCTAGATAAACTCAGTCGAGACTTTTTTTTTGGAGCCACACAAACGCCGAAAAAGGACTACCGCTTGTTGCGTGGAATAAACTCTGCTTATCTAAAAGTAAAGGTGCACTAGGATTACGAAAAACAGAAGCAGTAAATAAGGCGTTCCAATGCAAACTAGCCTGGAAAATTCTTACCAAAAAATCTAGCTTATGGGTTCAAATGATGCGAGCTAAGTACCTTAGTAAGAATGAATTCTTCAACTATAAAAAAACAAAACACTGACTCCCCAGTCTAGAGAGTTTATTAAATTGTAGACCACTTATAAAACGAGGAATTTTGTGGCAGATAGGAAATGGTGAAAGCATTTCCTTCTGGCACGATAATTGGATAGAAAATAAGAATCTACTTGAAATATTAGATGTTGATGAAGCAACTATACCTAGTCCACATGCTAAAGTTTCTGAATTTATCTAACAGGATAGGACTTGGAATCTCACACAGCTCACCTCTACCTTGGGTAATCACCTGATCATGCATAAAATCCAAGGAGTTGTCATTCCTGCCCACAGCAAACTAGACTCCTTCTGCTGGGGTCTGGATAATTTAGGTACCTTTAGTACTAAATCAAAAACATAGATCGCACACGATAAGTTAATAAATGATTACTCATACTTGTCCTTCAAGTGGATCTGGCAAATAGACACCATGCCAAAACTTAAAATCTTCTTATGGCAAATCTGCCACAAAGCAGTCCCTGTTCGAGGAACTTTACTCAAACATGGACTGAATATTGATCCAGGTTGCCCAATTTGCCTGGGTGACATTGAATCAATTGACCATTTATTTAGTGAGTGCCAGGTAGGTAAAAAGGTCTGGGAACTAGCAGATAAACACAAATGGTTCCCAATACTGTTCTCGCCTGGTGGCTACCAGCAACTAGCAGAAGAGTTACAAAGGGTAAGATCCTCCCGTAATCCAAAGCTGCTCCAAAAATTATCCTTTCTTATTTGGAGCATTTGGAAAGAGAGAAATGCAGCAGTCTTCGAAAACAAATTTTTTAATCCTCTAAGATGCCTTATCAAAGCAAAGAAGGCATATACCGAATGGAGAATCCAATCTTATATATCAGATGATTATTCACCGAGGGGATTCTCTTATACCCCTCCCAAACCCTTCCACCTTGTAAGGTGGAACCCCTCACCTCCACGATTCGTTAAAATCAATTTTGACGGATCGCTCCTCAACTCATCAGCAGCAGGAGGTTACGTACTACGCGACTGGACGGGCAAACTACTCAAAGCAGGAGCTGCTAATTATGGGTCTACTTCAATCATGGTAGCTGAAGCAAGAGCACTAAAGGATGGAGTTAGTGCGGCCACACAAGCAGGCTACAAGAGTCTTTTGATTGAACGTGACAATACCACAATAATCCAAGCACTAGCAGGCAAAATCCAAGTTCCTTGGAAGATCGCCACAATTATCGAAGATATTCGTATGTGGTTAAATCAGGACACCCATTTCCAAGTCTGTAACACCCCAAATTAAACATGTTTCATTGTTCATATTATCTTTAATAAATCACTCAATTGTAATTTGATGAATCCAATGAAAAGGGCATTACCGCCGTCCAAAAGGACAAGCAGGTTTGAAACATGAGTGCTATATATAACACAGTTAAGCATAATCTCAACCATACACATTCACACATGATCATCCATTCACAATCAAGTGTTAACCAATGTAAGGTTTATAAACCATAGTAAGATAATTCACCATGTAATCTACATCTTCATCCACAGAAGAATTCAAAATACAACGTTAAAGTATGCATATACGGCATTACTTCTGATCCATCTGGATTTCCCTACTTCACTTATTCTCTTCAGCTGATTTGCTGGCATGAGGGCAATACTCTGAGCATTTGCCTAAAACAAAACATGAAAAACATTTCGAACTGTGAGCCGAAGCTCAGTACATGCGTTCCTGAATTGTTAAATGATCATTGAACACTGATTGGGCCCGCTTTGCAATTCATTTTAAGTTAAAACAATGAATGAAATAAATGTAAAACTGTATTGCTAGTTATTATCTGATAGTGAACCCCTTGATACTATTACGATCTATGGATAGGTGTACACCTGCCAAGCCGATCGGGGACCTGGCTTGAAGCCGCGCGGGTAACTGAAGGGCGAATGCCCTGTAGATGATAACTGACGGGGTCACTAATTAACTGATAAATCACTGTGTAAACTAATTCATTGATGTACTTACCAAAACATCATAACGTTGATAAATACACTCTGATTTCTAAAGATACAGGCAATGGACGTACCTGAAGTCTTTAAAATGATATTTCACTTGATAATACTTATGCACAATGGAAACGATAACTAGGCCTCAGCTCTGTTTCATAAATGTCATTGTAAGTATGCGCAATCAGTAAATGATCCTTACTCGCCTAATTGAGTAAGTAAAAATATGTGTAACAGAAATTGAGTAATAAAATGGGATACATAACTTGTGCATTTCAAATAATAAATTAAATAAGTTAGAGTTATTGAACTTGAAATACAACAAACTGAAGTAAAATAGACCAAATGAAAATGATTGAGTAATAATAAAAAGATTTTAATTGATATAAATGACACATGGTTTGTTGATATTTCTGAAATGGATAAAGGAAAGTGTGAAGCTTCTGAAAAGGATAATAGAATGGTTAATGCCTCTGAAATGGATAATAGAAGGTTTAATACTTCTGAAATGGGTGACAAATGGTTTATGCCATAAGGGGTGCTGCGAGGTCCATAAAAGCTCATATAACACCCTAACTTAGTCCAAAGGACACTGATTTTGAGTTATTAATCTGCTCACTTCCCAAATTTCATTTTCATACTCATGTAACTCAGTTTTCAAACCAAGTAATCTTCAGTACATAATCAAAATGAACTCACTACACTTTGTAATTTCCTTGCAATACCCACAATTATATAGACACTTACAAAAAAACTAGTTCCAAATGTCACGGTTTCTGTATTTACTCATATTACCGTTTGATGGTCTGCATTAGAAAATCCATATCTTTCACTCCCAACCTCCAAATGAGATATAAAATCCCAATATGAAAAGTTCACAATGTCCTCTAAAACTCTTATTTAGGACAAAGCATGATTCACATAATAAGGTCCCTAAAAGTAGGGTAGAACACAAGCGTGCACAATTTCTGATCAAAAAACGACCATAACTTTTTCCACAGAACTCGGATTAAGGCGATTCAAGAGGCATTTTAAAGAGAACTCATTGATCTATCCACACACAAAAAAATCACAATTTTTTAGTGACCCAATCAATACCAGTTTTTCCGTGAAGTTACTGTTCCAGTTCAGTTCCCAGTTTCGATGCATTCTGCACAGTCTTGAGTAAATTGTTCATAACTTTGTCCACACAACTCAAAATTGAGTAATTCCAAAGCCTATTGAAATCTAAATCATCAATATATCACTACACCAAAAATCATGAATTTTGGATGTGCCAAACAGTACTAGTTAATTCCCAAAGCAGCCCCTGTTTCAGGTCTGTTTCCCAACTTTAACTCACATATTTTCAATCTTTTCTTCACATAACCACCCACTAAAATCACTCTTTAACTTATATAAATGAGCACAAACATCTTGATATTCATTAACAATGCTAAAGATCACAAAATCTCATTTAAAACAATCAAAATTCAACACTTGAACATGAAGCTTGCATGATTAACATAAAACCCTAACCCTAGCTTCAACTCCAACATGATCCATCACCAAGATGATTCTTAATTCAATAAAAACAACATGATCCATCATCAAAATAACCAAAACAAGAAGCAAAAACCAAAAATTCAAAGAACAAGATTGAAGTCACTTACTTTGAGCTTGAAATAAGTGGAGGTGGAGATGGTATTTGGTGATTTTGAGAGTGAAAGATGATAGCCGGTGGAGGGAGGTGGTTGGGTATTGAAATCCTTGCCAGAGAGTGGCCGAAAAGTGATCGGAAAACATCATAAAAGCTGGTGGGGGCTGCTGCTGTGGGTAGAGAGAAGGAGGAGAGAAGAAGAGAGAAAGTGTTTTGAAAATTACTTGGTGCAAAATGAACCTTAGGCAAATAAATTACTTGGCTGAAAATTAAGCACAAAAAATCAGCTTTTGCTAATGATGATTAAGGCTTAATGATGGTAATTAGATAAGCAAATGGGTTAGGAACTTGTTAGGCCGAAATTGGGCTTAAATGAGCTCGGGTTGGAAAAAAAATGTCAAACCGGGTGCGATAATTAAATTTGTTTTTTTTTTAATATGATGCCATGAAAAATAATTTAATCTTTTAAATCATAATTATTGAGGCCTAATATCAATTTCTCCGAAAAATTATTTTCGGTAAATGAAACTCGAATTGCAAAGTGGAGCCCAAAATGAATTTTTTTTTTTCAACTGGGATGATTCAATGAGATAAATAAATGTCAAAAATAAATAACATTGCTTAATTAAATAAATAAATATGATTTAGGGTCGAGCTATTACAAAGTCAAACACATCTATCGAGAGGCAAATATGGCGGCTAACTGGCTTTCTAAATTTGGTCACTCTATCACAAATTTATTTCTTTCAGATGTCTGCTTCTCCCCAGCGTTTGGTGCTATTCTGGCAATGGATGTAGTTGGACGTACTCTTGTGAGAAGAGGTGCCTAACATTGGTTGTACTTCATCTTTACTACTGTAAAAAAAAGCTAAATTATTCTTGGGGACCTTTAAGGAGAAGAATATATAGTAGATAATGAGAATAAACATGTCAATGGAGATTGGGCCTTTCCTATGATATGGAAAGATGTGATCTATAAAAAGATCTATCTTTTAATTAAAGAGTATGCACGTATGTGAAGTTGTGGAAGGGGATTTAGAGATAAATAACTGTGAGTTTGATACTGGAGAAGTAAATCTCATTAATTTTGGAATAGCCCAAAAGTAATCCTCGTTAATTACCTTACTTAATCTTAAAATTAAGAAAGTTTAGCGCCGTATTTCAATTCAATGCTTGAAATATTTATGCGATTGCAGGTTGAGATGACAAAATGACATTGAAATAAGACCTAACCATGCTTTGTACAAAACCATTCATAACGTTAATAAACAAGTAAACAAACAAACAAACAAACAAACAAACAAACAAATAAATAAATAAATGAATAAAAATTTTAAATTAAATTAGCCCATGTATAAAAATGGATAAAGTTGTAATTCTTCATGAAATAAATATAATTTGCTTGCCAATGCTACATAAAGAAAACAACAAATCAGATATACGAAGTGAGATAAATGCAAGAAATATAATAGTCAATACGGGTCAGTCTAATAATCTTCTTTTAACAAAATTCAGAAGACCATAAAAATAGTCCAAATATGAACCCCAAACAATTACAAACTAGAAAGAAATTTTATTTTTGTAACAATAAAATAAAATTAAAAATAAGTAAAATAACTAGAGAGGGGACGGGAATTACTTTTTTTATAAAAAGGGGAAAATTATCTAGACTTTCCCCTCTCAATTAACCGACATGCCCCTTTATTTCATTAAGCATGAAAATAATCCCCCTATTTCACATCTTACGTGAATCCCCCTCGCCTTCCTCCTCTGCCACTGTGACCCCCACCCCTCTAGACACACCTAGCCATGGCAACCCAGCTGTTGCCGAAAGCTGCACTACAACGCCAGCAGGCGCTCAGCTGCCACCACCCACGACCACACCTTTATCACTTTTTTTTCTTGAATTGTTTTTAGGCATTTGCAAGGTGCGTTCCAAGACTCCCTGTAACGCCCCAAATATACATATTTCGTTGATTTTGTTCCGTTCAATAGATTCACCAACATCCTAAATGATCAAGGTGTTACCGTCGTCCAAAAAGGACAAGGCTTTGCTTGTAAATAATAAATTTAGCAATGCTAATCAATGTTTACCATCGAAAAGCATTTACACAATCACAACCCATCAAACCATATATAAACAGTTCTAATGTCAAACCATTTAACTATTTCAGAGTTTACATCAAAATATAGTAACTCTTGTAGAGTATATAGCTTTAACATCAAAATATTTCATAATACAGTGCTCAAAACATCTCAGCACTAACACACCACTATTTCTATTGTTTTCACTTTCTTGCTCACTTATCACCTTCAGTCGTCCTGCTCGCCTGAGGGCGATTCACTGAATATTTTCCTAAAAAAAACATAAAAACATTTCGAACTGTGAGCCGAAGCTCAGTACATGCATCCCGGTATTGTTAAATGATCATTGAAAAGCTTATTGGGCCTGCATTGCAATTCAGTTTAATTTTTAAACAGGGAATGAGATGAATATAAAACTGCATTACTAATTATTATCTGATAGTGAACCCCTGATAACTGTTACGATATGTGGATAGGTGTACACCTGCCAAGTCGATCAGGGGCCTGACCTGAAGCCACCCGGATAACTAAAGGGTAATGCCCTATAACTAATAACTGATGAGGTCACTAATTATGTTGTAGATCATTGATTAATCTGATTCATTGATGTGCTTACCAAAACATTATAATTTTGATAAATACGTGCTCATTTCTAAAGATACAGACAATGAATGTACCTGATACTTTTAATGAAATTCACTAAAATGGGATTATGCACAAAAAGGGAAGGAAATGATAGATTCATTGATGTGCTTATCAAAATATTATAATTTTGATAAATACGTGTTGATTTCTAAAGATATAGATAATGAATGTACTTGGTAGTTTTAATGAAATTCACTAAAATGGGATTATGCACAAAAAAGGAAGGAAATGATAGATTAGGCCCTAACTCTATTTAAAATATCATGGTAGGAACATATAATTAGCAAATATTTTTATGTTCATAGATAATAAGTTAGCAAAAGAAAAGTAAGAGTGTAACAAGGACTAAAATAAATGACTCATAACTTAGTCTTCCGATCTCCGATTGAGACCCAAAACACCAATATTAAAAGCTTAAGAAGTCTCAAAAAACTTTTATTTAGAACACCAAGTATGATTCCCATAATAGGGTTCCCAAAATGGGGTTAGAACAGTATGTCAGTTTTGGTCCAACCTATGCAGTTCTGGTAAAACAGCTATAGCTTTTTCCACATACCTCGGATTAAGGAGATTCAAAAGGCATTTGAAAGATAACACACTGATCTACCCACCAAAAATAATAATTTTTCAATGGGCCGATAATTACATTATAATCACAAAACTTGCCTATTTTCTGAAATTTTCCAGCCTTCACTGTCAAGTCTTTCTCCTCTCTTTTCACACAATTCCCCTCCAAAATCACACCTTAAACTCATGTAACAAGGCTTTGGTCCTTTCCATCACCATACAAAACCATCACACTCAATTTCACTTCAAAATCATGTACATCAAAGATCATTTATCAATCAAATATACACTAATAACATGCTTACTATTAAAGGAAAGGTAAACCTTACATAATCAATTAAACCCTACCTTTTGGCCAACTTACTTCCTCTTCACTTCATCCAAAATCACCAAAAACATCCTTATAACATTATTATTGATTAAAACCACTAAATCAAATACAAGAATCCAAGAAAAATAAACTTTCCACTTAAAACTTGCATGATTGTGAATAACCCCCAAAATCCTAACATGCTTCAAACCTATCCCCAATTTAAACACCAAAATAACTCTCATTTCTTATCAAAATATCATGATCAATAATCAAAAACATCAAAACAAGAATCAAAACTAATATAAAAATCAAAACCAATAAGATCAAGATTAAGGTTACTCACTTCAAGCTTGATAAAAATAGAGATGGAGGTGATGTTTAGTGGTTTTGATGATGGAGGATGGTGGCTAGTGGTCTAGGGTGTCGGGGGGGTCAGAGGCAACTGGGACTAGTTGAAAAACACCAAACAGCAGCAGTAGCTTAAAGGAAGGGGCTGGCTGTGGTAGAGAGAGAGAGAGAGAGAGAGGAGAGAGCGATGTGGGTTGAGTTCTTGTATTTTTTGACTTGTCTCATGACTTGGCTGAATTTATACCTCCCCAAAAGTCGTTTTAGCTGACCATAGTTAAGCTTAACTCATCAAAACTAGCTAGGTTGAAAAGCAAACTCGTTAGGCTTCAAATTGGGCCGAAGAAAGTTGAATTCGGGAATAAAACGCTTTGTAACGATAACGTTTTTGCGTACTCAAATTTAAATTTTTGTAATATTACAGAAAACAAAATGAATTACTTAGATTATAATTGTTAGGGCCTACCATCAATTCTCTCAAAATTTCCGTTAATAAATTAAACAAACAAATAAAATCCGAATTGCCAAGTGATGGCCCAAATAATTTTTTTCCCACCGAGATGAATAAATGCGATAAATAAATATAAGAAAAATCATTAACATGAGGTAATTAAATAAATAAACATACTTTAGGGTTAGGCTATTACACTCCCTTCAATTGTTTTCATCATTTAGTTATCGTTTTAATTAAGAATTATGTCTATTAACATTAGATAAAGATAGTTTGGTGCAAATGCCAAGGTTTCAATGATGAATTTTAGTGATTGGGACATATGGATGTTATGAGTACTCATGGGAAAAAAAAACAGTTTTGAATTTGGCTTTGCGAGAATGAAAGTTTAAATGGCTTAATTGATTGAAATTACAAGGATATTGCTGCGAATTTAATGAAATTGAAGGTCGGTATATGGGTGTGGGGTTTTGGCCATTAAAGAGTTGAGAAGGAAGAAGAGGGACTTGAGGTGTGGAGGTATAAGAAAGAGGGAAATGGTAAATTAGGTTTTTGCAATAAATATACTTCACGTAGACTTTGGAAAAAATATGCAGAAGTGGATCATATTTTTGGTGGGTAAACTAAGTGAATTGGTGATTGGTAGTAATATTGAAGCTTGATTCTTAATAATCTAATAAAGGGAAGAGGATGATGGGTTATATATGCTAAGTGCTAACAGTAAAATTCAGTGTCAATCTACCTGAATAAATAATTAAGAGTTATCTAAGATTCTATGTTGGATGAATACCTTCTTGATTTAATTTCGAAAGCGTATGTATATATACATGTAAAGGATGAGAATTGGAATTATGTTAATAAGAATAATAATAACACCCCTAATGACAATAATGATAAGAATAATAAGACTAACGCTGACAATGTCAACAATAAAAATACTAGTAATAGTAATAGTAGTGATAAAAGAAGGGCTTAATGAAATGGATAGTAACAACAACAACAACAACAACAACAACAACAACAACAATAATAATAATAATAATAATGTAACGCCCAAATAATACATAAATCATAGCTGAACATTAAGAACTC
>JACYFF010031957.1:53615723-53651166 GCA_017589665.1 Selenicereus undatus
GTTTTAGAAAGCATTATTGTAATTAGATTAAATTGTTGCTAAATGTGATTATTTTTTGCTGTTTTGTAGAATATTGAAAATACACACGACACAGGCAAATCGGCAAGTGTTCCAACTTCTAGCAAGAAGCACAAATCAGAACCAGATTGTGGAGCAAGGCGGAGGAAGAACCGGTCTGAAGTGTGGGATCACTTTGAGAAATTAGAGGAAGGTACTTATTCATTGCCTGAAAATGATGATTACAAAAGAGGGAAGTGTAAGGGTTGCAATTCAGTTTTGATTTATGATAGTAGGTATGGGACTACAAACCTAAAACGTCATATAAAGACTTGTGTGAAGTTGCAAGGCCAAAATGATTTGAGACAAATGCTCTTGAATGCTTCCTTGTCCGGTGATATGTCATTAAGAGGTTCTAAAATAGATAATAATGTCTATAGAGAGAAACTTGCAAGAATGATTGTGCGCCATGAACTTCCGTTTTTGCATGTAGAGTATGAAGGAGTTAGAGAGGTCCTTGAATACTTGAATCCGGATGTGAAGCATATTACTAGAAACACATGTAAGTCTGACATGTTTAAACTTTACCTTAAGAGCAAGAATAGAGTGAAGGAGGTACTAAGTGCATGTCCCGATAGAGTTTCTTTAACGGCTGATTTTTGGAGTTCAATAACGGGTGATTCTTACATGTGTATCACTATCCATTTCATAAACAATGATTGGAAGCTTCAAGACTTTGTGTTGTGCTTTTCATGCTTTCCTCCTCCGCATAATGGTGTATTGATTAGTGAAAGGTTTTCTAAGTTGTTGGGTGAGAGTGGGTGGAATATTGAGAATAAATTGATGGCAATTACTTTGGATAATGCTTCAAACAATGATACTTTTGTTGAATCCTATATGACCAAGTTATTATCTCAAGGTGCTTTAACTTTAAATGGGCAATTTTTTAGGGTGCGATGTGCTGCCCATGTGATTAATTTGATTGTGAAATCGGGTTTGGAAGAGCTTGATGTTGTTATAAAGAAGGTTAGAGATAGTGTGAAATATGTCAAGGGGTCACCTTCTAGGCTTGTCAAGTTTTTAGAAGCTGCAAAAGACAAAAAGATTGTTTGTGTTAGAAAACTGAAGCATGATGTGGTTACGAGGTGGAATTCCACTTATCTTATGCTTGAGAGTGCCTTATTTTATAGAGGTGTCTTTGCTCATCTTGCCATAATTGATAAGTATTATACATTTTGCCCTTCTTCTTATGAATGGAAGAAAGTTGAAGTGTTGGCTAAATTTCTCAAGCGTTACTATGATGTGACTAAACTCTTTTCGGGAAGTAAGTATCCCACTTCAAATCTATTCTTCCATGGAGTTTGGCAAATACAATACCACTTGCTAGAGGAGGCTACAAATCCCGATCCTTTCATTAGGGACATGGTGGTTAGAATGCAAAGGAAGTTTGATAGCTATTGGCAAGAGTGCAACTTGGTCTTGGCGGCGGCTGTTGTTTTGGATCCTCGATATAAAATAAGGGCGGTTGAGATTGCTTATACCAAAATCTATGGAAAGGATGAGGGTGCTGAAAGGACAAAGCAAGTTCTTGATACCATGAAGGCGCTTTTTGAGGAGTATAAGGAGGAAAGTTTGCCAAATTTGGATACTCGTACTTCTCAAGTGCAACAAAATGTTGAATCAGAAGCTGATGGTTTGGATCCTTATGAGAATGTAAGTTGCCCTTTTGTATTAAATTTTGCATTAAGTTAAATTCTGAATTTCCTTGACAAAATTAACTTTAAATTAAATTTCGAAATTAGATTTCGTAAAGCTCATTTGTTTTTCATTCTTTGGTTGTTAAGGACTTGGACATCACGAATGCAAGTGTGTTTGTGGAGAAATCGGAGTTAGATTTATATTTAGAAGAACACTTATAGATAGAAAGCAAGAGATAGATATTTTGATGTGGTGGAAATCCCTTGTATACCGTTCTCCTTCTCTAGTAAAGCTTGCACGTGATGTATTGAGTATCCCTGTCACCTCGGTTGCTTCGGAGTCGGCTTTTAGTGTTGGAGGTAGAATCTTAAAGCCAACGAGAAGTTCTTTAACTCCCGACAGTGTAGAAGCTTTGATTTGCACAAGGAATTGGATATTTGGATTGAAAGGTAATTTCTTTGTTGTATTTGAAATTTTAAAGCTCTTAGTTTTGACGTGTTGTACACTTGTAACTTAATTTATATAAATTATTCTATTACTTTGTTTAGAGGAGGATGATGGAGACGTTGATGCCATAACTGAGGAGATGACTTATCTAGATCTCAATGCTTCCACTTCTCAAGGAGGTTCAAATGAACCTTTTCAAGTTGATTAGAGGTATTAATTTAGCATTGCATTTGTTCTATACTTTTTAATCACAAGTGAGTTTCACTATTATGCCATTTATATTTTGTTTTTGAGGTGCTTAGAGTTGGAGCTTTCAAGACCTTGGTGACTAGATTGGACACTTGAAGCATGTCGACTGAGTTGGAGTAACAATTAGAGACTTTGTTGTCATTCTCTTGATGGTTTTGTAATAGACTAGTGTGTGAAGTATCACACTATTATTCATTTAGTTTGCTCGCTTGGTATTGAAATTTGTGTTATTGACTTATGATGTACTTTGGTGTGGAACATTGTTTGTATGTTTCTTCCAACTTCATGGAAGCTCAATTGTGTAGCCTAGCCATAATACAGTGTTCATGCTTCTTAATTGGCGATTTGGCACTGGCCGGAATTGTTGCTGGGAAGTGGGAACTTTGCATTTTAATTCGGACATCCGGACATCCGGGTCCGGGTCCGAGTATGTTCTGGTTGTCCGATTTCAAATCCAAACAGGGTCCGGGTATGGCTGTTTTGTCCGATTGTCCGATTCGTCCGTACCCGAAATGACCCGGACCCGGAATTTTGCCAACTCTAAGAAAAATAAACCACTCTTAATAACCTCCCATCTACCCTCCGTTAACTGAGTTTGCCTCTCTCCTTGTCTCTCTTTCTCTCTCTGGCTCTCCCTGTCTCTGTTGTTGTTGCATATGTGGAATTGGTGCTGAAGGAGCTAAAAACACCACTAACGAGAAGAAGAAGGTTGAAGGTACAATGCTAAGTGGACTTTCAAATTTGGAAATTCTATAGTTTTTTTGATATATTTCATGATGGACATTACATGTGGGTATGCGTGATGTGAAAATATGAGTTTGATATTGTGGGTTAGTTTCTTAGTTTGGTTGATGATGTAAACAATTCAAATTTATGAACAGATTTGTGAAGAAATTTTGAGAATTTTGAGTTTTAGGGTTTTTGGAAAGGGGATTGTGATTTGTCTGAAAGTATGACAGAGTGTTGTTGATATCGTTTAATTTGATATTTGCCTATAATTTATGTTTGAATTTTATACTTCCTTGATATTGTGTTTGAAACAGGGTAAGGACATTAGCGACTTAGTTGTTCATTACAAGGATAAAGTCATCAGAATTATGGATGTTGAGATGGAGAAGTATAATTGCATTGATTTGTTTAGAGATGCTAGGGAAAGAGCAAATGAGTCAGGGATAGAGTTTCCTAAGTATGCTGGGTTCAAATATCATCCCCCAAATAAGGAAAACTAGAGATGTATTTGAACATTGATGATGATTGGGTTAGGTTAACCAATTTCTGGGAAGATGTGAGGAGTAAGTGTACTCCCATATACGCGTATGATCTGAAGAAGCCCTTTGACAATCAAAAACATGTTGAAAGCCTTGACAAAATAAGTGCCTCTGTTGCACCATCATTGCCTCAAATAGTTGCAGTTGAATCTAAAAAGAATGTGAGAATGGTGAGTGGTGTGGAGGACTTGACTGATAGTTAGGTTGCAGTTGAATCTAAACAGAATGTGAGAATGCTGAGTGGTGCGGAGGATTTGACTGATAGTCAAGCAAACATATGGGCAAACAATTTGATTATGAGCCCCATTGTTCCCCTTGTTAAACATGTGCCTCATAGACCAGTGATAAGATCTCTTGCTAATTCCCCTACTAAGCCCACAACAAGTTCCCAACTTAGGCCCTGCGACCCCCCCCCCCCCTCAGCCCAAATCAACTTCTCTACAGAAGTCATGTAAATCCCCAGTAAAGCCCACATCAACTTCCTTACCTAAGCCCACTGCAAAAGCAAGCCCACTAGTACAACTGAAACTAAAGGGTAAGTCTTCATACTACTTAACAATGAGCCCATCACCATCACCCCATGCCAAAGTTGACTGTACCTCTTTGCAATCCACTTTACAATCCACTCCTGAATGTTCCCTATTACAATCCATTCCTAGTGAACATGTACAGTTTACTTCATAACCATCCAGGCCACAGACCAAATCATCCCTAAAGAAACCTGACTGCACCCCTCTACAATCCACTCCTAACCCATCCAAACTTGACTCTAACCCTGAACACTCATCCAAAACACTAACCAAACCTAACTATAACCTTGGTGAACCTACTGCAGCCCCTACCAAACCTCACACTAGGTCATAATCTAGATATGTTGGCATACATACAAGCCCTAGTTTAACCCTAAGCACAAAACCAAATCCCAGAACTTCTGCTCCTAAGAAACCAAGCAGCAGCAGCACCTCCAAATGTCCACCACCATTCAATCCTTTACCTTTGGCGGCCCTTGGGGTTGATGAGCTGCTGTTGGATTTTGATGTTGGACCTCTGTGCAGAGAACCTGAATAGGAGGTTGAGGAGAATGAGTGGGATGATGGTAGGGAGGCTGAGATTTCTATTATTAGAACTCATACTAAGGGGGGTATGGTTATTGTTACTTGTGTTGATGACAACCCGACCTCTAATGATGATAGTCATGATGAGGATTTTGTAGGAGATACTGAAGAGACTGAAAATGTTAATGACAGTGAAGATGTGTCTTTAGATAAGGAGAATAACATCAATGAATCTGGAGATGATGAGCAACTAGAAGTTGGGGTTGAGCAAAGGAGTTCAAAGCCAAAAATCCAGGGTTTGTTACTTTCATTACCTGGGCTTACCAAGGGCTTGCCAAGAACCCAATTTTCAAGCACATGCTCATCTATATTGGTCCTTCAATTGTAGCATTCAAATAATTTTGCAGGCCTTTGATTGGGATAGATGCCTACCATCTTAAAGGGCTGTACAAGGGAGTGTTATTCACTGCAATGGGTCTAGATGGCAATAATGGGCAGTTCCCATTAGCTTATGTTGTGGTTGAGAAGAAAAATAAGGAGGAGTGGAGTTTTTTCCTGTCTGGCCTAGTAAGAGCTCTTGATGCAGTTGAGAACCAGCCCATGTATCCATAATTTCTGACAGACACAAGGTAAGCTTGTGTTGTTTTCTTTGTAAATCGATTTGTAATATAGGGTATTTCACTTACTTGTTTATTATTTTGTTGTATTTAGGGAATTATAAAGGTCTTGAGAAATGTTATGCCTACTGCTTCAAGAAGAACATGTGTCCTCCATTACTACAAAAATTTTGCTTCACTTTATCCAGGTAATCCTAAACAGTACATACTCTTATTTTTTACTTCACTAAATTAGGACTATATATCAGAAAGCATCAGCTAAGAGAACTGTTGCTCACTTGTTAGGTGCATGGTTTCATCCCTTTCTCCACATTGCTGTAAATGCCTATGTCCCATTTGTACATGAGAAAGCAGTGGAAAAAATCAGGGAGAAAGACCCTGGAGCTTATCATTGGCTGAGAGACAATGAGAAGTCAGAATTGTGGGCTAGGTTTAAGTTTGATACCAATCTTAAATGTGATGACAATACCAACAATTTTGTTGAAAGCTTCAATCATGCAATTGCCAAGTTCAGAGGTTTGCATATCTTGACCATGCTTGAGGAAATCAGGAAACTCATTGGGAGTAGGTTTGTCAAGAGATTTGAAAAGTTACAAAAATGGAATGGTAGGCTTGTCCCATATGTGCATAAGAAGTTGCTTATGACAGAGATGGAGAGTAGGAACTACACACATCTGGTACATGCAGGGCAAGGAGAGTTTGATGTGACTAAAGGGCACACCAACTTCATAGCGAGGTTACAAGACAGGTTCTGTGATTGTAGAAAATGGCAACTTACTGGCCTCCCTTGCAAACATGTTGCAAGGTGCATTTTCAGGATGAAGCAACTGTTGGAAAATTATGTGGAAGACTGCTTCACTATGGAGAAATACAGAAATCTCTACAACCACATTGTTCATCCTATTACAACTCCATAAATGTGGGAGAAGATAAATTTTCCTAATTTAGACCCACTCTATGCTCAAAGGAAAACAGGCAGGCCACCTGAGCATAAAAGAAGAGAGTCCATGAATACCCCTTTACCTGAATCTCAGTCACAGCAACTCTCACACAAAGCACTTGGGTCTGGCACTATCAGGTATTAGTTTCACCTCTAATTTTGGTTAATTAATCTCACCAATATGTGTTAACTAATTTAATTTGTTTTATTGTTACAGGTGTAAAATATGCAAGTAACTTGGCCATAATGCTGCAACCTGTGGGAGGCCAAGAGATGAGCATGGTAGAATGCTAACCAAAAGAAAGAGGATACCCACAGAAGGCAGGGTTCTTAAACCTCGGGGAAGGCCAAAGAAACAGAAGCCAGCCACTTTAACACCAACACCCTCCACAACAGCAGCAGCTCAAGCAGGTCCTTCTAACCAATGCAGCCAAGTTGGAGCATCCCAAGCAACCTGACCTACAAGCATTTCAAGCTGCAGAATCCTACACCAGTCCTCTGCTTATTATGTCATATTTTGTAGTGAAAAACTTCTTAACTTTATCAATGTTTTTGATGTAAGACAAAGTATGTTCCAATAGTATTGTGTTGCTAAGTTATTTGCAATTGTCATGTGATAGAGTGCAAATCTAATAATGTAATTACTTTACTTCAACAAAGTGAAGTATAATGTGTTCCAGACAAAATATGTGTTCACTAGAACAACAACTAGCTCATTTCATTCCATGATAACAATATACATTCAGCTCCAAACATTAGCAACTGAACTTCAAACTACCATCACAATGACAAGAGTTACAACAATACTGATTAAGAGCATGTACACAATACTTTGCCCCTTCTCAATCAACTTAACTAGCATTCTTAACTCTGACAACTCCTTGTTGATTTCAGTCAACATCATTATAATCCTATTCTCTATCTCATTGTCATCATTAACCCATTTTAAGAACTTATCACACCTTAAGCACTTTATGTATTCCCTTCCCGGGTTTTGGCTTAAATGGGACACTTTCCTTGCTCCTTGCATATGGCATCTTGGACATATGCAATCATCACCAAATTCACTTAGCTGATTGCTCCTAGAGGATGGCATTCCTCTCATTTCAACTTCTTACCCCTTCCTGGAAAAAAAAATTCAAGGTAATTGAAGATGCAACAGCAATAGCAACAGGGGACAGAGTACAACGCCCCTTTCCTTGAGCACTGGGAGGCAAACCTCTCCAAAATGCAGCAACAGTAGCAAGGAGAAGAAGGGTGAATGTGAAGGATGTATGCAAGAAGGAGTCGAATACAAGGAGAATGGGGAATGCAAGGAGAAAACAGAGCAGTGGGGAAGGAAAGGAAGGACCAAAAGGAATGAGAGAGAAATCTGGTTGGTGGATGAATTTATGGGAAAACCCCTTAACAGTTGGAAAATAATTGCAAGATTGAGATGTTTAGGGGTAATTTTGGCTTTCCAATTCAAAAATTGAAATTCACCGCTTAAACAATTGGAATGATGATGTCACCAGTCGGAATTGAGCCATGAAAATAGTTACACCATTATTTAAGGTACCCCAGAATTAGTTTTAAAAACTAGGGGGGCCTTAAAATAGTTTTCACATAAGTTAGGGTACCTTTGTGTAGTCTTTTGATGGATAACATCTTCAAAGATCTCAATTACTATTGTCTAATTTACATCTATGACATTCTTGTCTTTTCTAAGACCATAGAACAACAAAAAGATGACATCTAGCTAACACCAAAAGCTGTATTGATCATGATATTATCATTAGCAAAATAAGTGCATATATATTGAACAAGAATAGAGTTTTTAGCTATAGAAATAAAAGTTGGAAAGTCATTTTGCAAGAGCATATTTTAGAAAAAAAAATTCTTGAGAAGATAGAAGACAAGAAACAACTAGAAAGGTTTCTTGGTTGTCTTACCTATGTTTTAGATTTCATTAAAGATTTAGCTAAATCAAGAAAACCATTGCCTCAAAAACTCTAGAAAGATGTAAGTTGGACATGAACCTGTGGTAATTGAAAGATCGTTTAAAATTTCAAAAAGATGTGCAATAATTTTTAGGTTATTAACTTGCCTGATGAAGAAGATGATTTAATTCTTAAGATGGATGTCAACAATAAGCACTAGATTGTAGTACTCAAAACAGAGATGGAGAAAAACTCTGCAAATATTGCAGTGAAAACTTTAATAATGAATAATCCAACTATCCTACGATAGAAAAGGAAATCCTTACAATGTTAAAAGAAATTGAAAAGTTCTTAATCTTCTTAGCCCCAAAACCTTTTCTTATTCAAACTGATTACAAAGGAATACTTGGTTTTGTGAAAAAGAAATTATCAAATATGCAAGCAGAAGGGCGATTTTTGCGTTGGCAATCATGGATTAACCAGTTGTCCTTCTCTATTAAACATATATAGGGATCGAAAAATTCTCTAAAATATAGCTTAGCTTGAGAACTTGCATGTTTATCAGAGTAGAACTTATGTTGGAAAAGGAGGAAATCCAAATGAAATGTCATTGCTGCTAGAATAAGTATCTCCGTCTAGTAGAATTCTAATGGGTATTTTAAAGTTTCATACAAAAAGTGAACCATGCTTTGGACTATTATCTTCTACCTATCTAATAGTACAAAGATTCAACATCTTATAATTACAAATGAATTACTTAAGGTGTTCTTAAGATGTTCAAACAAAAATAACAAGTGATGTTCAAGAAAGATGGTACAACAACTGGTATACAGCTTGCATTGACTACTACAATGATTACTTTTATGATATTTGGGAATCATGGGGTACTATGGTTTTTTTTTCCTAATAGATTCGGAGTTAGTAATGTTAAATTTTCAACAAATTCAATCCCTCTAGATGATCCTATCATAAAAGTCTAGGGACTTTTCAAGCTTAACTAAGTTATAAAAGAATATATTTAAAAGAATACATTCGATTTGTACATCTTCTGATGGCCCAATTAAAGGTCTTGAAAATACAAGCCTAGATATTGAGGTACATTGCGCATTATGGAGTATGAAAATGGAAAGGCCAAGCCAGCTTATTATCTGGTTCAATTACTAAATGATCGTGAAGATCAACGACAACAATGGTATCAAGAACGACAAGAAATAGTTAGTGATCCTACTTTTAGCAAGAACAATTAGTTTTTTACAACATTTATCATCAAATGTAGGCAATGATTGAACAGGGAACAATATCAATGCATTTTGGGAGCACTATTTTCATTTATGATAGTGAATTCAACAAGTATATGAGCTATATTAGAAAAACTTTTTTATTATCTCTTTGATGTTGGAGCTGAAAAATTCTTACTAGAAAAAGGAAAGAGATTCTACACGATTTATTTGAAAAAAGGGATCCAGAGCATTTTGAACTTGATAAAGACTTTGACAATTATTTGGATAATGGACTTGAAGAGATCAGTAGAGATGAAGATATGCAAAATCTCATTCTGGATAACAAGTCTTGTCAGCATTCAGTATATCTATCTTATATGAGCATAATGCCCCTTCATGTTAACAGAGGCTGAGCCATTTGGCTTCCGTAGAAAGACCCAATTCAATCCTTTTGTTGAACGAGGAGCTAATCACAATCTAATTTAGGAGTTTGAAACCAGTAGTTCTCTCACTACTAATCTCATCACAACTGCTAAACATCAATCTTGCATCAAGTACCTTTAAGACAGATGACACATGGTAGACCCTTGTAGCCAGACGTAACGTAAGGAAGTAAAGACATGCTCAGCCACCATCACTTTGTCATAAGAATAGTCATGGGAGAACAAAGTCCATAGTTAATCAGGAACATGAAGTCCGGGTCGTTGACCCGTGCCACTAAAGACCATCTATGTCTATTGCCTCAGGCGAAATCTTCCCAAAACGTTTCTTTGACAAAGTGGTTGTCAACTTGACTACATGTCTTAAATTTGATGGTGATGACTAAGAGACAAATGAAGAGCAGAAGGGGAGGCAAGGTCCTCACTGTCCTAGAAGCTTTACCAGTGCACATAGGTTGCCAGCAAATTTTTCAGCTGCCACAAGAGATGCATACAAGTGTTACATTTAAATCTTACTGCAAGTGCACGGTGTAGTTATAGTTAGCAACTGGCAAGTACAGGTCGTAATCCACAGGGAGTTGTGTTTCCAAGTACCAAAGCTAACTCAAGCGTATCAATCTAGGTCAGATAGAGGATGAAGGGAAGAAGGACTAAACTTCTAAATCGAGCAAACAAAAAGGGACTTTGATTATAATTGAACCTAAAATAGACCAACTAATCAAGTCAAACCCTCACCTTCCTAAGTTATACTATCATTTAAGGATGATCGGTTGCATCATTAAAGACCATCTAATCCCTCTCTCAAGGGTCCTAGGCTAGTATAATTGTTCTAACCACCTATTTTTATGGGATTAGCTCAATTAAACTACAAGACTGACAAACCTTGACATAGCTAGCGACCGAGACTATTTTCATGTCCCAGTCCTGGCAATTCACTCTACCCACACTAGACAATTAACCTCACCTTTCAGCATAAGTCAATTGCCCTAAAATATGGATGAAAGCTCTTTCAAGCATTTCATTAAACACATGGTGGGCGTGAGAGAAAACTCTAAATTCTAGCATAAACAAAAGGGGTAAAGGTCTAGAACAAGATCAATTAGCCATCAAGAGGCTAATCACAATCAAAGATCACATCTTTAATCACAACTAAACATCCTAAAGAAAAATCAAAGCAAGAATTAACAAACTAGTAAACAAAACAAAAACCATGAAACTAAAGAGAAGAGAATAAGAGAAACTTAGCCCATGAATTGTGAAATCCAAAGTCTTGTACATAATATACACTAATCTAATCTAAATTATTCACCCCCTAATGGGGTTTTTTGTGGCTACTAGAAACCTTGAAAACTGCTAGGGAGAAGTTCTTTATAAAAAGATCGAAGATCCCCGCAAAAACTGACCGAAACGCTATTTAAATCACAAATGCTAATAGGGAGCACGGTCGTGCCTCAATGAAAGGGTGGCCATGCACCTAGGCACAGGTAGCACGCACGGCCATGCGTGCTGAGAGTCTGACCGTGCGTGGTTTCTGACCTTGCAGCACTGTTGTGCTCTTTGGCGGCACTGTCGTGCTCTCTTCTCACACGCTTCTCTTGGTTCCTGGGACTTTGTTAGACCTCTATTCTTCCTTGTGATTCATTCCTAAAACCGTCCTTTCTATCAAAACCCGAAGATCTCTCTTGAAAGTAAGACAAACCACTTTATAAGCACAATTGAGTCAAAGGAAGTAAATTTGACGTTTTCTCATCTAGATTTGGCATCAAAACAATGAGAAGCAGGGTTCAAATGATAGTTAAAATGAGGTAAAATAGAGTTTCATCACTCCCCTCCACGTAGGTTTTTGCTCTTCCTCGAGCAAAACAAAGAAAAACTAGATCATGAACCTAACTCACCTTCACAAGAATCACAGTTAAATTTAGCATATGCAACAAGCCATTTAAACCCCTTAGTTCCCCCAAGTGGACGAGTGAGGTCTCATGAGGCTTTGCAGAAGATATACCTACAAAATCTTGAAAAAGAAAAAATAGATAAAAAGGAAAAGAGAAACAAAAACAAAAAAATAGTTTGGATTTACAAACAAAGCACAATTATATACAAGGGAGAAGTGTGTACATATTCTAACTAACCAAATCATCCATGCAACAAAGACGTTAACCAAAACTCTATCCCCGTGGATGACATCAAAGCACCAAGTTTTCACCCAATGGCACATCAACACTTTGAATCCATCCCAGTCTTTAGTGTGCTAGTGCATCATCCTCCTAGGACTTAAGCTTATCATAATTAAACTCTATCCCACTTTACTGACACACACTATATTATTGATTTATTAACACGAAAAGCAAGCTTTTTCAATAGTAATATTGCCTCAAAGGGTAGTACCCAGTAGCACATGCCTCAAAGGGATACTTGTCATTACAAACTTTTTTTTTGTTTTCTTTTTCTTTTGGGTTTCTTGTTTCTCTCTCTCTCTCTCTCTCTCTCTCTCTCTCTCTCTTTGAATGTGAAATACAAACAAAAATAAAAGTAACTGTGTACCAAGTAAGTGGGAGAGCTAATCGTGGAAGACAAAGACCCTAAGATAATGATGATGGTGTAAATAAGGATTGGATTGCACGACTATAATGAACTATTGGGGTTAGAATTGGGGCTTAGAATGCCTCATTTAGGACAAAGATATATCATGCACATTATACTTACATACAAGCTAATAGCCAAGGCGCAAGGGATCAAAATCAACCACGATAGTACAAAACTCCCTAAAATCGCTAAAAACAATCCTTTTTTCTTTTCGAAACTTTTTCTCTCTTTTTGTGAAAGATTGAAGCATGGATTCTCCTCCCCATACTTAGATCTCAAAATGTCCTCACTGGGATTCAAAGAGCCACCATACTAACAGAAAACATACATACAAAAAAAAAGAATCCATAATAAGTACACAAAAGCAAAAGAGAAACAAGAAAAACAAAAATGATATATACAAAATAAAGATAAAGAAAAAGAAAAGAGGGAACGAATTTTTCAGCTTAGGTGCTAGATGCACCTAAACTATCATCTCTTTAAGACAATGCTGCGAGAGGTTGGAGGAGCATCAGTCACTCCTCCTCATCTCAAGATCCAAGTAATCAATTCAGACGTCATCAAAGCTCGCAGGAGCTTATCAAACACCTAAGCATACAACTCAGATGAATGTAAGTAAGAGCACACACATATGAATACATGCATAATAGCAAGTGCTCTCCTAAACATATCAAATTCTTTGGAAAAATCAGAAGAATAATCGAATGCACTAGTCGATATGATTTATCCAAGCATGTCCTCTAGGTACATACTATAAGGATCAAAGGAGGAGTCGTACCCTCTAAAGCTACCTGAGGACTCAAAATAGTCAACCTCATTCACCTCAAGCATCACATGAGAATGAATAAGTAACATATCACAACACTCAGGGGAAGGGGATGGTGGTAAACATGAAGGAAAAGCATGGAAAATATCGAGAGAATTGAGGGATGCATGGCCAAAAAGGTCAGGACTAGGTGAAGCTGTAACCACAACATCCGCACTTGACCTCCATACGAAAGTCTCATTGAGATCATGCACCTCAATAATAGGATTGCTTGACTCACAATATATATCATCCTCATCAACACTAGCATCAACACGAAATGTCCGACATACCTCGAACTCTATTAACTGAGCTAAAGGGAAAGGTGGACTGGGAAAAGTCATAATAAACGCAGTGTTGTCCTTAGGGGTGCCAGGTACGGATGGAGCAACAAGAGGTAAAGTAGTTAATGGAGGGTCAAGTACTTCCTCTAGTCCAATCTCTAGAGGAAGAAAAGACGCACCATCATCACACAAATTAACATTAAGTCTAGGGGAACTAAACCTAAGGTTTGCCTCATGTGATAGGTCATACTCTTGAAGATTATTCACAAACTTCACTTGTTACTCATTCATTATCTCTATCATGCCGCCAACTCTAGCAAAACTGTCTGTAGAAATATGATAAGGATAAGAATTACTGTTGTGATTAGAACAACGGTAAATCTCACACATAAGAGGAGCACAATTAGGGATGCAGGGCGTTGGGATGTAAGAATTAGAACAACTAGTCTCAAATTCATGAGTGTCCCGAGCCAACCAATCATGCAAATCCCATGCTTCATCACAATTTACACCCTCATAAACTATATTTAGAATTTCCACTTTTCCATGCAATAACCACAATGAGCAAGAAAAGCATGTAATCTATCATAGTATCTCCAAAATAATTCATGCGCATACTGAGGGAAATGGGAATACACATTTTTTTTAATATTTTTTTTATTTTTTTAAAATTTTTTTGTGTTTTTTTTAAATAAAAGTCTAATCTCGAATACTCAAGTGAGCTCCGATATTGAAAGCCACAAGCCCCCGACAACAGCGCCAAAAACTTGTTACATTTAAATCTTACCGCAAAGTGCACGGTGTATTTTTACCTAGCAACCGTCAAGTATGGGTCATGTTCCACATGGAGTTGTGTTTCTAAGTACGAAAGCTAACTCAAGCATATCAATCTAGGCCAAATAGAGGGTAAGGCGAAGAAGGACTAAACTACTAAAATGAGCAAACAAAAAGGGACTCTGATTATGATTGAACCTAAGATAGATTAATTAATCAAGTCAAACTCTCACATTCCTAAGTTATGATATTATTCAAGGATAATCGGTTGTATCATTAAACACCACCTAATCCGTCTTTCAAGGGTCTTAGGCCAGTATAAGTGTTTTAACCACCTGTCTTTGTGGGATTAGCTCAATTAAACTACAAGATTGATAACCCTTGACCTAACTAGTTATTGAGACTATTTCCATGTCCCAGTTCCGACTATTCACTCTACCCATACTGTACAATCAACATCACCTTTCAACATAAGTTAATTGGCCCAAAATACATACGAAAGCTCTTTCAAGCATTTCATCGAACACGTGGGGGGTGTGAGAGAAAACCCTAAATTCTAGCATAAATAAGAGGGCTAAAGGTCTAGAACAAGATCAATTAGCCATTATCCATCAAGAGGCTAATCACACAAAGATCACATCTTTAATCACAACTAAACATCCTAAAGAAAAATCAAAGCAAGAATTAACAAACTAGTAAACAAAACAAGAAACATGAAACTAAAGAGAAGTGAATAAGAGAAACTTAGCCATGAATTGCGAAATTCAAAGTCTTGTATGAGATATACACTAATTTAATCTAAATTATTCACCCCCTAATGAGGGTTTTGTGGCTACTAGAAACCCTGAAAACTATTGGGGAGAAGTGCTCTGTAAAAATATCAAAGATCCCCCGCAAAAACTGGCCAAAAAGCTCTTTAAATTGCAAAGGCTGACGCGGAGCATGGTAGTGCCTCGATGCAAGGATGGTCGTGCGCCCAGGCATGGGCACTATGCACGGCCGTGTGTGCTGAGAACCTGGTCGTGCGTGGTCTATGAGCATGCAGCACGGTCATGCTCTCTTCTCACACGCTTCTCTTAGCGCCCGGAACTTCATTAGACCTCTATTCTTCCTTGTAATTCATTCCTAAAGCCATCCTTTCTATCAAATCCCGAAGATATCTCCTGAAAGTAAGAGAAACCACTTTACAAGCACAATTGATCAACGGAAGTAAATTTGACCCTTTCTCATCTAGATTTGATATAAAAACAATGAGAAATAGGGATCAAATGACAGTTAAGATGAGGTAAAATAGAGGTTCATCAACAAGTTATCATTCTCATTCGCCATGAAAAGTTATATGCTGACAAGGCAAAGGATGTACCACGTATGAGCAGTCTTACCCAATCTACCACCTGTAACACTATAGTAACATTTACCGATGATGACTTGTAATTAGGGTCTGAACCACATAATCGTCTGTTGTTTGTTATTAGATACATTAGGGGACAAATTGTTGAGGGAATTCTAGTGGGTGGTGGTTCAACAGTCAAAATCATGCCAGAATCTAATATAAACAATTTGGGTATCACCATCTGAAGAATTATCTAAGAGTCAAATGATGATACAAGGTTTCAATCTAGAAGGACAACGTGAGATTGGTATTCACTTAGAGCTGACAATTGGTGACTTAACAACATCATCAATTTCTTATGTGATAGACTCCAAGACTTCAAACAAGTTGATGCTTAGGTATCATTGGCTACATGAATACGGACTGGTAGTATCAACATTACACCAATGTCTTAAGGATTATCAGGAGGGTGAAAGAAAGGTAAATGGTGATGTTAAACCATTTACTATGGCTGAATTATACTTCACTGATGCAAAGTTCTTCGAGGAAGATGTCGCGCTGAAAGAAACTATGTTGCTATTATATCCTCCATAGGGAAAGACCGTGTAAAGAAATGACAAGGAAACTCGTGCACTTCAAAAGATGGTGGTGATGCCAACACCATGCCTCAACAACAATAATGGGAAGAAGAAAATAAGCAAACAATTTTGGTCTCTCCTATCAAAAAAATGATTGTCATGGCAAAACCAACAATGCCAATCTTTAGGTACATTCCTAAGTCCCGTCAAAAGGATGGTGAATCATCATTTAGCAAATGTATAATTCCCAGAAGCAGAACCAAGGCTAACATCAAGTTCAAGGAAGCCAGTTGCCATATTCTCAAGGAAAAGGGTGTGCTTCCAGTTCATGAGGCAAACCAAAGCAAATTGACCAAGTCCTACCTCTTGGTTTCATTGTTTCTTCGTAAGGCTCACTCTAAGAAGAAAGTGACTCGTCAATTATGCACACTAGTGATGGGTTTGATCCAAATGCATACAAATTAATAAAGAGGTCTGGTTATAACTTTAACAAGCCAACATCTCTAGGTCATTCATTGAAGTTAAGCCTTGCAGACATAATGATACACAAAAGATGATATAGGATCAAGGGCGTGCAGTTACAAGACCTAAAGTTGACCTTAGTTACGTATCACCCTAACCCATAATGATTTTGGGATGAAATAAGGACAAACAATCACTCGCATAATGTATTACAGCTTAGGAGGTTAATGATGGTGAGGGTGAAACGCTTAGACCAACCCAAAGACATCGGTATTTGATATGTTATGATCGTCTACATCACAACAACGCCAATACTTGTTTGTTGTCTCGGCGAAATAAATAAAGTCCTAAGATCTATTCCTTTACATATGAAGCGTGTTTCTACTTTGGATGTGAAGACGGATGACTCTCAAAAAATAAAGATGCATACTCTAGTTTTCACTGCCCATGGGCTAATGCTAGCTCAAAAGAAAGAACCAATGAGGAGGAACAAGCTTCTTCTGAATACATCACAATTGAAGAGGCTGACGACTTGGATTTTGAAATAGAACTCATTGAAGCACTAGAAACTTTAGAATATGGGGCCAAGCAATGGTTGATTAGCTTAAAGAGTTGAATCTCATATCTGTGGAAGAACCTCGCCCTATCTATATCAGCGCTTGCTCATGCGCAAGGAAGAAGACGAGTATTTTAAGCTCCTCTCTAATACCAGGATGTGTTTGCATGGAATTAGAAGGAAATGCTTGGATAGATCCCAAGGTTGTGGTTCATCATCTATCTATTAAAAAGGATGCTTCACCTGAAAAGCTATGAAAACGACCTTTATGGATTGCACTACAGGCAATAACCGAATTCAATGGCATTGGCAAATCAAGAGGCCACAATGTTTCGTACACTTAAATGATTACGAAAGTGTCAATTAAAGATGAATCCACCAAAGTGCACACTCGTTGTCATATTTGGAAAATTCCTAGGCTTGGTTATCAGACATAGATGCATCGAAATTGACCAAGATAAGATAAACACAATTCAAGAAATCCCTCAACCAAAAAACCTCAAAGAACTTCAGCGCAGCAAGGGAGCTTGGTATATATCAGAAAGTTCATATCAAACCTCGTTGGTCGATGTCGCTCTTTTAGCCACCTCATGAAAAAAAGGAGTGCCTTTTGAATGGGATGACTCATGTCAAAAGGCTTTTGATAGCATCAAAAGTACTTCGTAAGTCCTCTGGTATTAGGGCACCTATTTTCGACAAGCCTCTCGTACTTTACATCGCAATGTAAGAACGTTCACTTGGAGCATTATGCGCCTAGGAAAATCCCAAAGGCAATGAGAGGGTTCTCTATTACCTAAGTCGGATATTGGTTGGGCTGAACTTAACTACTCATCAATTGAAAAGATATGCTTAGTTCTCATGTTTGCTATTCAAAAATTGAGGCATTATATGCAAGCCCACATTGTCCATGTTATCTCCAAAGCCGACCCAATTAAGTACATCTTGTCAAGGCCAATTCGAAATGGACAGCTTGTGAAGTGGGCGATTATCTTAGAACAGTATGATCTTGTTTATTTGGCACAAAGGGTTGTTAAAGGCCAAGCGCTAGCAGATTTGTTCGTAGACCATCTAGTTCCTGATAATTGGCAACTAATTGATGACTTTCCTGGAGAAAAGTTGTTCTTTGTTAATGTCCTTCTTCCTTAGGAAATGTATTTTGATGGTGTTGTATGACATGATGGTGCGGGAGTAGGAATTGTATTTGTCTCTCCTAAGAAGCAAATTCTTCCATATTCATTTGTGCTAACCCAATTGTGTTTTAACAATATGGCTGAGTATGAGGCACTCATGCTAGGCCTTCAAATGGAAATTGAGATGGGGATCAAAGACCTTAATGTCCATGGTGACTCACAATTGGTCATCAACTAACTTCTAGAAGAATTTGAAGTGAGGAAAGATGATCTTATTCTGTACTGTCAGCATGCCTTACTACTAGTGGATAGGCTGGAGATTGTTAAGCTGGAACATGTCCTGGGAGTGCCAACAAGATAGCTGACGTACTTGCAAACCTTACAGCCACTATGGCACTTGGGGGCAGAAGAGAACATTACTATTCCAGTTTGCGATCAACATGTCGTTATAGTGCATGAAGATGTATGTGAAGAAGTCAAAATAGTCTCCATTTGTGAAATAGATAAAGAAGAGTGATGCCCCACTTATTACTTTAAACACGGGAAGCTACCAAGTGACTTGAGGCATAAAATAGAAATCCAATAGAGAGTCTCACACTTTCTCTATTACAAAGGAACATTGTACTAGTGCTCTTCCCTTGATCTCTGACTATAATGTTTGGATTAGAAAGAAGGAAAACAAGTAATGGAAGAAGCACATGCCAGCATGTGTGATGCACATCAGTTCAGACCAAAGTTACATGTCTGCATTAAAAGAATAGATTATTATTAGATCACCATGGTGCGTGATTGTACCAACTATGTAAAAAGGTACAATGTATGTCAGTTCCATGCTAATTTCATTTATCAGCCTCCATAACTACTCCATCAAACCATAGCATCTTGGTCTTTTGAAGCATGGGAACTTAATGTTGTAGGAACTACCTAAATCTTCTGCTGGTCAATTATATATCTTGCCTGCAATGATCGTTCCTCTAAATGGGAAAAGATGATTGCATCAAAGGAAGTTAAAAAGGAGAATGTTGTCAACTTCATTCAGACACACATCATTTATCAATATGGTGTGCCTCGATATATTATCAGTGACAATGACAAACAGTCTGTCAACAAATTGATGGCTCACCTTTGTGAGAAATTCAAGTTTGCCCAACATCGGTCGTCAATGTATCATAAACTTGCAAATGGCCTATTAGAAGCCTTTAACCAAACATTGTACAACCTGCTGAAGAAGATCTTGTCAAAATCCAAGAGAGACTGGCACAAGAAATTAGTGGAGGCTCTTTGGGCATATCGAATCGCATATAAGACGCCAACACAATCAACCCCTTATGCTCTAATATATGGAGTAGAAGTCATCCAGCCACTAGAAATTCAAATTTAATCATTGTGTATTGCTATGCAAGAAGGTTTGAGCAAAGATTAAAATCACCCACTTCGTTTAGCAAAGTTAGAGGCCCTTGATGAGAAAAGACTTCAAGCCATGAAAAAATTAGAATGCTATCAGAAAGTTGGAGATCAAGTGCTTGCACTAAGGAAGCAAATCATCATGAATCATAAGACAGGAAACAAATTCACTCCCAAATGGGAGGGACCTTATGTTATCCGTGAGTTATACATAAATGATGCTTACAAGATAGTGGACGAATAAGGAATTCGAGGTAGATCAATTAGTGGCAAGTTCTTGAAGCACTACTTTCCTTGAGGAAAATGCTTGACTAACTCCCAAACAAGAGTCTAAACTATTCATAAAAAAAAAAGGAAGCCTTTGTAATTCTCCTGGCCCATAAGAGTATAAATTGTAAACGGAAAAAAAAAAGAAGTCTTTCTAATACTCCTGGCCCACAAGAATATAAACTATGAACGACAATAATCAAAGTATACTTTGTTGAACTACATGATGACTTAAATCTTATTGGGAATTGCAAGTTTTCATAACTATGTAGGTAGCTTGATACACAAATCGCCAAATGCAGTCAAATATAAGACTAAAAAGAAAAAGAAGGCATGTGAGGGGCAACAAAACACATCTCATATGATAGAGAACATAGAGTTTATTACAAGAGTTCATTACATGCTAAAAAAAAAAGGAACAAAACGGACTGAGTAGTAAATCAATTGGTGTCCATCCAAGGATAAGGGTTGAGTGAAGATTGCATCTCTAGCATGATATGCTTATGTCTCTCTATTCATATCATTAGCAGATAGAGTAGGCACCACTTCAAGGTTAGCAAGAATCTTGGATTTCTTATCAACTTCCTTCTCAACAGCTGCTAGCAGAGTCGATTTAGCTTGCACATTAAGCTTTAGCAGGGGCTCTTCTTCCTAGGCAATGTAAAGTGCTTGCTCTAAGTTAACAATTTTCTGGGTTGTTCCTTCATACTTCTTGGTCAGTGCATCAAGATCTGCATGAACCATGGCACGATGGGATTGTGCGAGCTTGCTCAAAGCACCTAGCCTTCTGCTTCCCCACATCATTGGGATTACGACACATGGAAGTTGCTTTCTTTAATGACAATATGACAGATAAAACATATCCAGTCCTCCACCTTCTTTTATAAGGGGTTTAGGTCCTCGTAGAGCAGCTCAATTCCCTTATATATCGTTGAGGCTTTATGAATTTTGGCTTCCACTTAGTCAAATTTCGTATTTTTCAAATCAGTGAAGTACTTGGACCCCATAAATCTTATACCATTAGTGATGATGCTATGAAAGCCAGGTCCTGGGTGGAAACAAGTGGTAGGGGCAGCAATAACACAAGTAGGATTTCCCATTGAACCCCTAGGAATAGCAATATCTGCATCAATAGTGGGTATGTCGCTCGCAAATACTTTAAGAGAATTTTGCCCATCAATTGAATGTTGGCTGTTGGTCTGCAAGCCATGCAAAGCTTCTATTCCTCTTGAAGCTAAATCTCTAACCACATGAGTGGGTGTCAACCTGTCACAATAGCAATATCCTTACCTATTCCTGGATGTGCTCTAGGGGCGGATAATTTAGCCACGAGGCTAACTTCCTCGAGTAGTTGTCCATCAACAATAGGTGTAGCCTCCTGCACCAAGTCGACCTCGCCCATATGAAAATAAAGTGGATTAAACAAAATAAGTATGGTATCATTCCTTTCTTACAAAAAAATTGAAGAAACAAACAAAAAAAAATGTAATCGAAAGACTAAGAAAGGGAACATACATAATTAAGGTTGGGTTGTTTAGTTGAACAACTCTCAACATCATCAAAAAATTCGTCCCTATAGCTTACTCTAGTATCTCTTAGAATCACGATATCGCTCCTTTTGCATCCTCCGTGTTTGAAATTCACCTCAAAGTCTGGTTCACTTTCACTCCTTTCACTAGGCTTTGGTTTCTACCAGTAAGGAGGATCCCTAAAGACTCACAAGCATCCTCATAGGGCTTCTCTTCCTCAGCATCTAAGCCTTCCATAGGATCTTTTCCTTTGTTCCCCTTGGCCTTTTTCGATGAGCCTGCCTCCACATCTTTCTCTTGTTTGGATGACTTTGTTCTATACCCTTCTTGAGAATTGAGACACCAGTTTCGAGGTCATTGATAGTCACTTTAAACCACCAATTCTTATATGCTAAAGTGACATACTGAATTAGTGTCAAGGAGCAGTGTAGAACACCTTGAGACATACTCTCAAAAAATTATAACATATTCCAATATCAAGGGGCGCCTTCATAAGACACTCCTCCGGTGCGAGGATCCTTAAGAAGCATCCCGAGAACTCTTTGGTAGAACCCAAATTGTCTGCTAAACCAACGTGGGTTGTAGGATTCAACATAGAAAGTTGTGTCACAATGAATAGGAAGGAAACAATCTCGAAGAGATAGCAAGTAACTGGCATTGTCTCCATCTTACTTACCATTATCAACAAGGATCTCCGATGAATTCTTTCCTAACATAAGACACCCCAAGTCAGGGATTTTCCCATCATGAATAAGTTTATGAGCATCACCAATGTTGTTACGTTTCGTTTCGGAGCCGAAGTGGCGGACCATCAAATGACTTAGAGGGATGGGTTACAGTATGTGATGGGTTTTGAAGTTGTAAGCAAGTCATCCATAAAGGTAATGACCGTCAATAGGAAGGCTTCATGACATTAGTTATCCTATTTAGACCATGGTAAACGTTTGCTAACACAGGAATTTCGAGACCAAAGGTACAACCAGATGCCATTAAGTTGACCATCTCAAAGGTTCCTAGATGAATAAGCCTCCCCCCAATCTCACGAAGTGCAAAGATACATAGCCACCATGAAAGAAATGCAGTCGAATAAGTACTCTCCTTCTTCTCTTTCTGAAACCCAAGGCTTTGGAAGATTCTTAATTCATCTCAACTCTGACAAATACCTTGACTTTGAATTTGACCGCTGGGATTATGGGTCTTCGTAGGAGTTGAACTACCGTGGCAGGAGCCCATTGGCGGGTTATGAATGAATTTTTTCTTGCACAAAAATTAGTCCAAAGCTTAGCACTAATGCACTTCTTGCAATTATGTGCCTTATCTAAGCTTTTAAAAGTAGCAAACAAGAATATCTTAGACAATGGTGTAAAACCCCAAAAAATCACATTTATAATCCTCGAAGAAGGGTTAAGATGATCCTTAGTCGCTTGAGCTCGTATGTAATATTTTAGAACATGCCTTCATTTAGTTAGAATTTCGGACTGAGAGATTTTTCATTCTGCCCATGCCATGCTTTTGATGAAGAATTATTAACTTTAAAATTAATAATTTATAAAACCAAAAGTTAGACTTGCGAAATATAAATTTGTGTTTGAGAAATTCAGATTTTCATTATTTAGAGTTCTCCTTGAAAAGTTCAAATTTTAAAGATTTTCAATTGGGAGGCACTTTTGTGGTAGGGATATTAAAAATCCCCTAATATTTTTTGTAAACCCTAGCTAGATACTGCCTTCCCCCCCCCCCCGACCAGTCGTGAGTTCAAAAAAAATAAATTCTGCATCCTATTTTTTACATGAAACAGACACCCCCCCCCATCACTCTCATCTCATATCTCTATCTTCTCCATAACCCTAACTCTCGCTCCTCTCCCCCCCGGCCACCACCAGCCAACTGTCGCCGCCGCCACTAGGCTGCTAGCCACCCACCATGCTGACCCCACCAAGCCTCCTTCCTCCTTGATTTTTGGTGAGAAAGTTTATATTTTTTTTTTGGGTTGTTGAGTTCAAAATTTCTGTACTCATAAAGAATTGATTTTTTACGGAAAATTCACTCAAGCTCTAGACTCCAAACACTTATTTTTCACATTGCAATATGATTCTCGTATTTTGGGGTGGTTTAAAGGCATTCATACAAGCATCTTGCCTCTTACTCTAATATTCAAGGTAAATAGAAAGCTTTCCTTTCGAAACTTCTCTTGAAGGGAGACTTGGATAGGTTTTATTGGTTTTAGAGTTGATATTGATGATTAGGAGTATTTTTATATTGATTTTCATGAGTTTATCATATAAAAATCGTGATTTCATGCGTGGAATTGTCAGTCAGTGCTAGAAACTGCCCGTGCAATGTACCGACTTTGTTGATTAAATTGCTTTTATGTGCCATCACAAAAATCTAAAAATATGTATGAATGTATATCTGTAAGTATATTTTGATAAAAATTTGCAATCATGAATTTTGGACTGAAAACAAGGGAGAAATAAATTTTCTCCAAAAATTGTGCAACTCTAGACTGAAATTGGCTGTATGGAAAGAAGTAAGATTTTGAGGCTGTTTTCTGGATTTTTGGGAATGCTCTGAAAACAAAATTGCAGTATACAACAATACCTTTCCCAATTATGCTTAAACACTTCCATATGAGTTTTGTAGGTGAAGATATGGCTTCTGTAAGTTAAGGCAAAACCTTGACTTGAAACTGCGCTAAAGCCCTAATAGGCTTAAGTTTCATTGTTTGTTTTTCTCAAGTATTTGAGCTTTTCAAAATTTCATGAGTTCATAAACATCAGCATCTAGGGGTGTTGGTCCTACCTAAGTGGTCCTAGTGGCATGGTTGACTTTTGGGTTGAAAAAAAATTACTTTTAGGCAAAAGAACTCACTTGAGTTAGTCCATGTTGTGACGGTTTAATTTTATCGCTTGGGCTACGTACCTTATGCTATTTCGAAGTAATGTCTATGCCCTAGCTCCCCTTGGTTGCTCTTTTGAAATGATTTTGGATGTCTATTAATTGTTATGTGACGTTGTATGCCAAGGGACCCTTATGTGTAAATCGTGAACTGTAACTTGTGATTTTATGGTTTTTTGAAAGTGAAGTATTATGTTGTGATTGAATTTTTTACTGGAACAGTTCATATTTTAAGTGGCCCTGTTAAGTTAGCAGAAGATTGTTTGAGCTGGGTTTGGCTTTTGGGAGGCCAAGCAGATTTATTCATAATGTACTAAATGCTAAAGTGAAAGACTAAAGCGAGTTCATGGAAAGGTGCCCTGTGAGATTAGTGTAGGTTTACCCTAATATAAAGACAAGTTAGCCTCCTTTGGTTATAGCACATGATTTTTGAGTACATGCCATTGTAGATAGACGTATGCCAAAATGGGTTCTGCTAACTTGTAAAGTTGTTTGGCGGAAGGTCATGAGACCTTTTGGTGGGGTCGGTCACCAATGAAATTGACTTGTTTTGATTTTGGATAATGGCTAATGTTAGGAGTTTGAAGAACTTGAACTAGCTGGGAAGCGTTTTCAAACTGTTTGAATGTTCCCTCTATCCCCTAAATGTTTGAAATAAATTTAAGTGGGTGTTTTACGATTAGGAGTATACAATATGGAGTTCTATCTCACCATTTTGAAATGTTTTGTTTTCAGGTACTGAGCTGTTGCATGGGGATGGGATGTAAGCGAGGTCGCATAGATGTTTAGTTAAAATTATATTTGCATCAAATAATGTTGGAGTTGTAATTTACTGAGTTGACCATTGATTTTGACCTTTGACTTTCATTTATACTTTTGTTTATTTCAATTAATTGCCTTTTGCCTTGTATTTCATTATGAAATACGGTAGTGACGCCCACTACATTATTTTCACTACATTAAATAGGCTAAATATTAGTACAAATTGTAATAGAACTTTTAGGGCATCATAGATGGAATGACCTTTTGATCTTGCATATCCCAGTAGTTGAAAATTTGAACGCTAGGGACGGTCGCATCATATATCCGGCCATTAATTGGGAGGCCACAAGTCTATGCAAATCGCATAAAAAGATGGACATTTCCCCAAACACTGTATAAAGAGTATTGACATTGATTGGGAGGACACAAGTCTATGCGAATTGTACAAAGAGATGGACATTTCCTAGACACAGTATGAAAAGCATTGGTGGTAGGGCACCAACTCTTGCATGGAAGCACGTAGAATACGCACATCGCAACTGTAGGAGTAAAGTGAAGCATACACCGCTTGATATAGTGAACAACTTCTCAAGTCCTGCTCAAAGCAAGAGAATACGTGTTGTGCCCATTCCTAGTATAGGTGTATATAACCAAACTCTCCATAAAACAAAATGTGTGGTCCCCATCAACACTTCTTGGAGATGATTTTCTACCCAAGCATGGGTGGGAAACTCTGTAATCAAGCTAGATTTGTCATGGTGCATACGTTGAAGTAAATAGACAACTGAATCATCATCTGCATCTTTCTCCGCTTGAATTGATAACTCTGGAGGAAAGGATGATGGCTCTATAGCAGGCACTTGGTTAGCTTTCAGCCTATGCAAGGAACGGTGACCAAGGAAGGAAGTCCCTGATTGAGGTTTGTCCTCCTTATCGGCAACGAAGAGAAAGAGCTTGCATCTCGTTGAAACTCCTTGAGATGAACCATTATGAATCACCTGAAAATAAAAGCATAAAGTTAGATTATTTTTTTTAAGGGAGGAAGCTAGCAAATAAAATAACATCCAAGAAGAAACCAAAAAACAAGACATTTGAGAAAAAAAATTCAGCCAAAGACGTTAGTTCTTCGCCGCAAAGCAACATTTGCTAGTCAATGGTACTTATAGCATGTGGGTTGTCATTCTATGCCCCAAAAGGCCTGCTAGTAAACTGTGCTCGTAAATGAGTCTTCAATTTTTATGCCACTTACAACATGTGGGTTGCCATTCTAGGCCCCGAAAGGCCTAGCGAAATCACATTCAGGAAGTGGGTTTTCAGTTTTTCGTACCACTTACGGTGTGTGGGTTTCTATTATAGACCGTAAAAGGCCTACTGGTAAACCACGTTCGCACATGAGTCTTCAAGTCTTCGTACTACTTATGGCATATGGGTTTTCATTCTAGACTCCAAAAGGCTTAGAGGTAAACTATGTTTGCAAGTGGATTTTCAAGTCTTCACACCCTTTATGGCATGTGGGGTTTCCATTTTAGGCCCCGAAAGGCGTAGAGGAAAACCGCATTTGGAATTGTGTCTTCAAATACTCATGTCACCCTAGCATGTGGATTTTCGTTCTAAACCCTGAAAGGGTATTGTGATTTCTGTAAGTGTATGGTTTTATCGTTGTAGCATTTGAGAGTGCCGTCCTCAGAGATAGATTATTTAATTAGGGCACAAAAGTTCTAAATCAGCGTAAAATCTAAATTGACACAAAATAAATTAGATTGAATACTAAGATTTAAATCTATGGCAAAACTAAACCATCAACTAAAGAAAAACAAAGACTTCTCATGGCACAAGCAAGCAGTTACACAAATTCCAGCCACATTCCATTAAAATTGAAAGGAAATTTGAAACTAAGAAAAAAAAAACAACTTTGGATTTTATCTCCTCCACAACAATCAAGCATCGGTTATCAATAAGAATTTCAACATGAATGCAGTTTTGTGAAAACCTAAAAGTCAAACTTCCTTACTTTACTAAAAGTGAAGGGAAACAGAATAAAGCCTTCACATCCCATATGAACATGATCAAATTGAAAAGAGGAAAATAATCAAGAACCACACAGAGATAGACTACCATATCTGAAGCACGACAGGATAAGAAATTGCAACTAGCCCATAATCGAATTGAGCTAAAACAAAATAATATTCACCAAACAACTAAATGAACAGAATCTGAATTCCAATAAATGCTTGCAAATTCAAAAGCAAAAACATAGACCTTCATTTAGAAAATAAATGAGTTGAACTGCACTAATTTGGAAACTATAATTTGGATATGGAATAGGAAAAATGAAAAAAAAATGAGAATGAAAATTGGAACTCGAGCCTAACTCTTTTCTCACTCTCTCTCCTACATTTGACCTTTCTTTAATTATAGGCCCCAAAAAAAGGTCAGTCCCACTCTTGATTTCTGCAATTAAGCATGAATTAAAGCTAATCCACGCTTGTAACTAATGATTGAGGCACTTGATTGAGACCTTTAGTGCCCAAGTAACCTCCCAATTGAAGAGAAATATGATGGCAATAAAGATGGATGATGGGTGAACGAATTAATTATGGATATATATAAAATAAGTGGAAGAGGAAAGAGCTCGATCTAGTGTAAGTTTATTGGCAAAAAGAAAAGCCAAGAGATAGTGAGGAGAGAGAAGAAATAAAGAGGGGGGAGAAAGGTCGCCAAGTCACGTGCCCTGTGTGTGTCCAGATAACAGGCTAGGAAACTCTTGGGCTGAAGAAGATAAAAGCCCGAAGAGGAGGGGAAGTGAAGGAAGAAGCTGCGAGCGATTGGGCCACTAGAGGAGAAAAGAAGAACAGGTCTGCATGTGATGGAGAGATAACTCATGATGGGGGTGCATTTGGGCTTCGGGAGCTTGGTGTTTGGCTCAAGGTTTGGAGGAACGAACAGGCCTGAAGTGAGAAGGAGAGGTGGGCTGAGAGAAGGCCCAAGTATACTCAGCTAGGAGACGAGCCAAGGCAGGAAAAAAGAAGAATAAGCCTACCAGGCTCAGCAAGCGTGTGGCTACAGGCTCTGGCCCCTTCCCCTCTTGTTATTTTTTTCTTTTTCACTTGATCCAACATCATCCCTTTTGGCAAGTAACTTGAGCATTTTATTCATTTTTTACAATTTTTCAAAATTCCTACAAAATAAACCAAAAAAAATATTAAAGTCTTAATTTAATAATTCATTTTGAGCAAATAGATAATATAATGACATAATTTCAGGTTGAACAAAGGACTAGCAGAAAATGATGTTTGCAAGTGGGCCTTCAAGTGGCTTACCAACCAACATAAGCGGCACAAATGTGACAAAACAAAGGTGTCTTGGCATACAAATAATTATTCATGGTGACCAAATGACAAAAAAAAAAGAGATAGTCTTATACGGTCAAATGGATCCATTGAATAAAAAAATAAGATGAGCTTCAGACTTTGATGCACTTAGAAAATCAAATAAGGCCCCACATATCGAGAACTTGAAGGTAAGAAAATCATATATATAATATAAAAACTAAATGTGTTGCTGGATGAGTAACATTTGGCATAATATCATTAGTCAAGTAGTTTCATTTTTTTTTCCTTTTTTCCTTTGGGGTTATATACTTAATGTAGTAAATTACAATATGTCAAAATGTAAAAATGGTGTTATAAACTCATGGAATGCCCTAAAGATTTAGTATACTCTGACCTTTGAAATACCTCCATAAATTTTAATTAAATTTAATACATTTTAATGCTCCTAACTAAAGTGATACTTGCTAAACAAAGTAATGTTGTAGATTCCCAACGTTTGATTTATCTCCATCTAACAAATACATCAAACTTTAATATCTTTTAATGGTATATCATTAATATATAATTAAAGTTTCATTTTTATGCTCCTAGCTAGAGTGATGCTTGGTCAAAACGATCTTATGAAGCCATAAAATGCCAAAGAGACTTAGTATACTATGAACTTTGAAATACATTCATAAATTTAAATTAAATTTAAATACATTTTAATGTCACTAACTAGTTAAAGTAATGTTGCCCAACTATAGCGATGCTGTAAATTTCTAATGATTGAGTTATCTCTAGGTAACAAATGTATCAAAGTTTAATATATTATAATGACATAGCATTAATATAAAACTAAAGCTTCATTTTAATGTTCCTAACTAAAGTGATATTGCAAATTCCTAGCATTTGAAAGATCTCTGTCTAACAAATACATCAAAGTTTAACGGTTTTTGATGTTGCATTATTATTATTAAATTAAAGGTCAACACACTTAAATGTTGCTGTCATGATCTCTTATGTGGCTAGTAGTCTTGCCCCTAATTTGTGAGTGACTAAAATATTAAATGTTATGACATAATTACTATTTGATTGTCATCCTAACCTTTCATGCTCTAAACTGGAAAAATATAAAATGTTATGACATATATTATTATTTGAATTAATTAAACAAATATATTTAAATTAATTAATTATTTGAAGTACCTTTATATCAATTGATTATGGCTCCAATTAAGTAATTATTTTTTCACTAAACTTTATTACTATATTTCTCCACCCCAAAATTGAATAAACACATAGTCCAAGTCCCAATCCCCAAAGATCCCGCCACACTAGTAAGGTGGGGGTTCTAATGTAGCAGTCTTATCCCTAAATTGTAAAATTAAAGAGAGACTGGTTCCACTTGACCTAGATTAAAAATTGTGGACTAACTACTACTCCATAGAAACGGAGTATAGAAAGTTTAGAGAGATATTTTGCTTTAGTCCATATAATCCAAGCTGAACAATAGTCCAAACTTACCTTTTTCAACTATTTAAATTTTGGACAATAGATGCATAGTCCAAATAGACAAAAACTCAATACTATGGGATAGATAGAGAAACTATACTAACTGTTTCCAGCCTCCACTACCAATATATTAACTAAAAAGATGATGATAATGATGATGATGATGATAACAAATAATAATAATAACAATAATAATAATAATAATAATAATAATAATAATAATAACAACAACAACAACAACAACAACAACAACACCTCAACCCGAACGATATGGGACATTAACACCAAACAATCATAGAAGCTGCTAAACAGAATTAAATAAATTTACTTTTCAATTAATAAGGATGATCCAAGAGCTCACAATCTCCCCCCCCCCCCTCTTTGTGTTTGTGTAGTCTCCTCACTCAACCCCTCAATCATTGTGCTTATGCTTGGCAACCTCAAGAGAACACAAAAATAAAAAGAGACCAACAACAATTCCCCCAATTTTGAGGGTGTCGCATACCACGCATTAGAGAATGGAATTGGAGTAAAAGGGAGAAAGAGAGTGAGAGAAGGTTGAGGCGAAGGTGTAGCTTAGGCAAACATGCACCATAGTGTTCACTGCCATCATTGATGGTGGCAGATAAAAGTTGGGCTACCACTAACCAAACGATGGAGAGAGGGATAGAGATAGAAAGAGAGAGACAAGGGTTATCCATTTGTGGATTTCATTAGATTTTATTAATCTCTCCCAAAATCCCAACCAAAGGGTTGGCAAAAATAATCACTGATATTTGGGCACCACAGTAGGAACAGTAACTTTTCTTATGGTGAAAGGTGATTGTGTGATTTATGAGATAACCAATTGAATTATCTTTTACTCCAAATATTAACTTGACTAGTCTTGTGCTTTACCTGGATTCTAATTCAAAATTCTCAAAAATTTGCCCTCCTCCTCACTAATATCAACTACGTCTAATGTTTTTAAAACATTATTCCACTAAAATTACAAAACTCTTTGCATATTTGGATTGGAAGTGTGCTCAATCAACATAAAAACAAAATAACTACAATAGAATAATAAACCATTAAAATACATATATAATTCACAAAATATAATTACATATCAAATATGAACGCAAATTAAAACTAATTAGTCAATACTCAAAATCTCAAACGAAGCATCATACATACCGGTGCAAAGCACGAGATGCACACTAGTATTATAATAAAGATGGAATGCTTATCATCTGAAGACTACTTGCTCTAGAGATTTGCTAAATAAGCACTGGCATAGAGCAGGCAAAACAATTTGAGCAACTAGGGCTGTAAAAGGAACTTTCAAAAACCAAAAAAAAAAAAGAAGAAGAAAAACGAACGTGAATGTCAAAAACTCAGAAATGATGGAAAGCCAAATGCTTTAAATAAATAGGAGCTACATCTTTATATGACTCAAGAAAATAAGGATTAGTGACACAGTAGTTTAGGCAAAGACTAAAAAAAGGGAGAAAGCTTTGGTCAAATGTTCATCTGGCCATGTTAAAAAAAAAATCAAAATCTCTGGAACATATGCAAAATAAAAGAAATAAAAAGAAGAAAGAGAGAGAGTTGTTGCCTTTTGGGTTCATTACTCAAAGCACCGATCTTCTATCAATAATCAATGAAATAATGAAAGGGAAGGCAAGTCAGAAAGCCCGCACGATGAAGCAGCTAAATTAGGCAAGAGTGCTTTTTTTACGATTATTAAGCTCATGGGATATGATATTAAGCTTGTCCATTTTAAGATAATTGAATAGTCAAGAAGATTAAATACAACAAACAAGGGGGTTCACATGTCATAGAAGGTAGGAGCTTTATACCTCACAACTGAAGCACAAGGGGCCACGATTGAAGTTTCTAGTTTTAAGGCATCTAGTACATCTCAGCTTGGTGATTATGTCAGCTATTGCATTGATCTACCCCAAAGAAAAATCAAAAGCAACAAACTTTATAAGGTGAGAGCTACAAAAAGGTAAAAGAGTGCACGCAGCAAAACCAATGTGTAAGGAATAAACACATACCTTTTTTAAATGTATGCAAGCCTGAAGAGTGAAGATGACATTCCTTTCTTCAATGAATCCAAATGTCATCAAGCGGTTAGGCGTATTGGTGAGAAAGTGATTTGCATTGAGGGGTTATCCATTATCGAAGCATTATGAAGTGAGAACTTTTAAAGTAAATTTTAGGGCGGCTGGTACATCTCATCGACTCAAGCCCCACGCTCCCAAAAGGAAAAAAACCCAAAAAGAAATGTGAAGATGGCAGATTGGTCTGGCTTCCCAAATGTTTAGGGAAAAAAAAGGCTAGGCCAATTTGTTTTGAGCTATTGCAAAGTTTTCTTGATCGCAAACTATGACGAACTTGAGGCCCAAAGAAAAAAATCAGTACATTTAGAAATTTAAGAGGCAATGCCCATCTCTCTTTCTCTCCAGATCAAGTGGGGCATGTTCTTGTCCAGCAGCGGACCAGCATGAAATGAAGTTGAGGCGGCCTCCTCAATCTCCCTCCTTCCTCTATGTGGGCTTGTCCTTTGAGAAGCCAAGTAGCCCAACGCATGCTCAAGCCTATCCCAGCCTCATCTCCTCGTCACTCTCATTCTTGCTTTCACTCATAGGCCTGTTTTTTAATGCTCGTCTTCGGCCCAACCTGCAGCCCACTATGCTTCAAGCAGCTAAGTTTTTTTTTTGGTTGTTATTAGTGAGCTAAAGTTGGCCTAGTCAAACACAGTTAATTAATATTAATTTTAACTAAAGACTAGCCTTTTCTCATGCAAGTTAACAGTGTAATAGCTATGTAACTAACTAAAAATTAATTTTAGGCAGTCAAGAGATGCCAAAATTTCACTATAAAAGGAGGCCAAAGCTAGGGCAGAAATCATTGAGTCACTCTTCCACTCATCCAAGCATTCTTCCTTTCTCTCACCTTATATATTTCTTCCTTTCTCTAGAGAGTCTTTTGTAAGACAAGACTATTTGGGTTGAGGAGTTTTGAAGAAAACAAGCTTCATTTGTTATTTTTCTCTTATCTTCTCACCTCATATGTGGGTCAAATTGTAGAGTTTGTGCTCCTCGATTATATAGATTTGTGCAATTGAGTACTAAAGTTTGTACATAAGAAGTGAAATATACCACTAGTTGAGAGTAGTCTAGACCAACTTCAATGGTGTTTTAATTTTTTATGGCTGGCTAAATTACTCATTTAGGATTAACAAGGATCCTTGATTAAAGTAACTACCCCCTATCACCTCAGACTAGTGGCCAAGTTGAGGTGTTCAACAGTGAGATAAAGTCCATACTGGAGAAAACAGATTGACCCAATAGAAAAGACTAGTCTTTAAGTGTAGATGATGCTCTTTGAGCCTATTATACTACTTGTCAGAGTCCCATAGGGCTTTCTCCTTACCAGCTTTTTTTCGATAAGCTTTATCACCTACCAGTTGAATTAGGAAGTCGTGCTCTTTACGCTATTAAAGATTTTAATTTTGACATGAAAGAAGCGAGTTCTAATTGTAGGCTTCAATTGAATGAGTCGGATGAATTGGATAATGCAACTTATGAGAATGTTAAGATTTATAAAACCAACACCAAAGCTTTTCATGATAAATAATTTCCCATAAATCTTTTAAACTCTATCAGAAGGTTAACTCTAAGCTTAACTTGTTTCCTGACAAATTGAGATCTAGATGGGATGAACTTTTTGTCTTTGACAAGTGTTTCCTTTTGGGGTAGCCAAATTCTTGGATTCCCAAGATGATCGTGTTCTTACTGTTGATGATCAATGTTTGAAACCTGTTGTGACTAATAAGATTGATCATGGTTTGATTGATTCCATCAATCTAGTAGGCCCTGTTTACTATGGTTAGTGGATGGGACCTTGTCTGGCTGAAGACGTAGAATTTGGTGCTTGTTGGGAGGTAATTCAATATTTTTAGGTGAGTTTGAGTCTTTTGTTTGCATTTTCCTTTTGTTCAGGGTTCACTTGTGTGTTAAAATATGATATTTCACTTTATTTTGACCATTGTGGGTTGTGATGATTTTGAAGGTAGTTTTGGAGTTGCCCTGTTAGGTATATTAAAGAATGCTAACTTCGTGGTGTTATGTTATATTGCTCTTTTCTCTATCTTTTTCTTTATTACTGTCTTTTATATTGAGAACAATGTAGGGTTTAGGTGTGGAGGAAGGCAAATGAGATGAAAAATTTGAGGAAAATTTTGACCTGGTAGTTTGATTTTGGGAAGATATTGTGCTCTCATTATGCATGTTCTAATCTTATTATGCGGACTAGATTTATACGGCCCATGCTTATTAGAAAGTATTTTTTTAGTTTTAACTAGTTGATGGCCAAAATTTGTTGTGCTGATGTCACCATTCAGCCGATTTTGAGCTTTGAGATGTGACCCCATTTTCAAGGTGATTATGAGTATTTAATAAGAGTCTGTTCTTTTCATGGGTAAATTTCAAAATACTAATCTCAATTCATTTCAATCCACTTCAACGTACTTCAACCCACTTCCGCTATTTTAATCAAGTTCAATTTATCACATAAAAAAATTCAACCTACTTCAACCCATTTCAACCTACTTTAATCCACTTCACCATTTTACGTACCCTAATTTACCCATGAGAAGAATAGGCCCTAAGGCCCTGTTCTTTCGTAGGTCTTTTTAGATTTACCAACTTCAACATATTTCAACCCACTTCAACCAACTTCAAACCACCTGGAAAAAAAAAATACCAACTTTAACCCACTTGAACCCACTTCAGCCAACCTCAACCTACCTCAATCTACTTCAACCAATTTCAACCCACCCCTTCATAAATTTAATAATTTGTAACCCAAATCGTTAAAAGTAATTGACAAGTTGCACCGGCCTCCAACTTTCACAAAAATAGTCACTAAATTATGAAATTACCATTCAGTGAAAAAATGCACTAAAAATTACAATAACTTAAATCTTGTTCTTTTCAGTGGGAAATGAGGAGCGTGGGATGGGTGAGTGTGGGAAAGGGAGGGAATGAGTTGATGAGTGTGGTAATTTTTTTTTAAGTGTGAGGAGGAGTGAGTGACTATGGGTGAAAGTTGAATAAAGTTGAAGTATTGGTTATTAATATTTTTTTGTTTTATAATGTAATAATTTTATTGTGATAGTAATTCATGATTATGAAATTTTTTTAATTTTTTTAATTATTTTTTTTTCTTTTTTATTTTATTTATTTTTTTATTTTTTAGTTTTTCATTTTTATTCTTTTGTTATCTTTTTATTTTTTTTAATTTTTTAATTTTTTAAATTTTAATTTGTAATTTTTATATTGTTTATATTTAAAATTTTTATTTTTTTATTTTTTTATTTTTTTTTTATTTTTTTTTTTATTTTTTATTTT
>JACYFF010031957.1:53656166-53673778 GCA_017589665.1 Selenicereus undatus
GAACGTTTACTGAGCTGAGTCGAACTAACTAACATGAAACACGATTACATTCACGTATTGCAGTTAAGGGTAAGCATGCTCATTTCGTCATTCGAATGTAGTTTTCAAGCTCATTTCACAAGCATAACTCAACTAAACGGATAAACATCGATTTGAGGCGCTCATTCATTGATCCGAAGTTACATTTCAAGCTGAGTGAATCCATATAGGCATAATTCGAATCTAGACGTCCATTTATTTCATTGAAGTCATTATTCACATCTAAATAGGCCACTTAGACTTAATACAATTCAAGGCATTCGTTTATTCTATCGAAGTTACAAATCCAACCTAATTAGATCATTTAGGCATAAGTCCATTCAAGGTGTTTGTTTCCTTTCGAAGCTATCAATCGAGCATGAATTGACTGCGCATACATGTATTGATTCTAAGCATCGATAGTTCATTATGTAGTTATTATCGAACATGGGTTAACTAGTTGTACATATTTCAATCGTAAACGTTTACAGTTACTTCGGACTTAATAAACGATTATGAATTAACCAAACGTGCATACGTCGATTCTAAGCAATTATAATTCATTTCGAAGTTAGTTTCCAGGCACGATTCGACTTAAAACTTTAAGCTTGGATTAACTAATTAAGTTCGAATCTCAGCTAAACATGCGTACTTTACTTCGAATTAGAGCTTCCAGCTTGAATTAACTAAGTTGATTCGAATCAAAGCTAAACATATATATTTCACTTCGAATTAACATTTCAGACATAAATTACCTAACTTGATTCGAATCGAAGCTAAACACGTTTATATAACTTCGAAATTAATTCTTTTAACATACATTAGCCAACGTACTCGATTCGATGCTAAACACATTTCATTAACTTCGAAATTAGTTCATTTGCATGCATTGGTTAATTAACTCGAATGGAAGCTAAACACGTTAAAAGGGCTTCGATTTTAATTCTTTTTCATATATTAGCTAATTAACTTGAATCGAAGCTAAGCACGTTAATATAACTTCGATTTTAATCATTTTTTACGCATTAGCTCATTAACTTAAATCGATGCTAAACATGCTAAACTAACTTTGTTTTTAATTCTTTTTCATGCGTCAACTAATTAACTTGAATCGAGGCTAAACACGTTAAACTAACTTGCATGTAATAGCCAATTTAGGTCATTCAACAAGCATCATACACGAATTGTAGCAAACCTAGGCTAACATGCATCATTAAATTGCTAAAAACGTTTTCGAAACTAAAACTAATTTAGGAGGCGAGGAACACCCACCTCGATTCCAGGCTAGAGGAGCCATTCTAAGGGATTTCAAGCTCGATTTGATGTTTCGAAACCCGTATATTTGACTCCCAACTCGCCGGCCAACGCCAACTTCGAACTAGCCGAACCAGCCCGCTTTTAGCTCCTGTTCTGATCTCCCTCGTCGCCGGAGACAACACACCACCGCCGTTGCCGCCGGCGCCCTTCTCCTTCTCTCCCTTTTCCCCTCTCTAGTGGTCGACTTCGGGGGCCATGGTGGCGTAGTGTTGGGGTCTTCAAAACCCTAACCTTCAGGCTCTCATCTCACGTGCTCCCCTGTCCTGAGCCCGCTGATGCCGGCACCGCGAACCGGCCGACCACCGTCGCGCTTGTCGCCGGCCCACCCTCCGACCCCCCCCCCCTCTCTCTCTCTCATGGGTGTTCGCGTGGGAGAACCCCCCCCCCCTCTGCGTGTTTTTTTTTTTGCTGAAGAAAGGGGCTTCGCCCCCTTTTTGATTTCCCCTTTTTTTTGTCTTTTATGCTCAATTGCTACAACAACTCGATCCCAAATGCGTTATCGATCAGTCTAAGCTTGGGTTGAAGGATCTTAAAGCCAGAGTCCCAACTAAGTTCGGGAAACGACTAAATAAATCGAACGCCGACTAAATTAAACTATCAATATAATCTAAAGGCATAAATAGCACGAATTAACTTTAAAATCAATAATAACAATAATAATCCCTTTTAATAAAATGTAACTCCCGAAAGCACATCAATAATCATTTAACTCACATAATTACTAAAAATACGATTTTATGACGTAAAAAGATAGTACAGTTAGCTTAACGGAAAACAAAGAATGTGGGTCTTACATATTTGATATATTTTATTTGGTCAATTATGGATGTGGAAAATTAAGAATGTGAAGTAAATAGTTTAATTTTTTGTTTGATTTGTTAATTTTACTTATTTGGATAAATGAAATAAAAGATATTAAGTATGTTTATTTTTAAATAGTTTAATTTTTGTAAATAGTCTAAGTATGCTAAGTATGTTTATTTTTTTGTTTGAGTTGTTAAGTATGTTAAGTATGTTTATTTTTTGTTTGACTTATTATGTACGTTAATTTTTTGTAAGTATGTTAAGTATGTTTATTTTAAGAATGCTTAATTTTTTGTTTGATTTGTTAAGTACAGTAAGTATTTTTTGTTTTGCTTTGGTAAATAGTGCTTTGTTTAATTTTTTGTTAAGTATATTTATTTGGATAAAATGTGTACTGAATAGTTTAATTTTGTGTTTGATTTGTTAAGTATGTTTATTTGGATAAATGAAATAGTTATGTTAATTTTAATTTTTGTAGTATGTATATTTAATTAGATTGTTATATTTTTGTTGTGTAAAATATGTTTGTGAAAATGTATTTTCGGAATATGTGAATATAAAGTGTTAAGTAAATATATTTAGTTATTAGTTATCGGTATCATTAGTGACTATAGAATGTGTATTAAATAGTTTAATTTTTATTTTGATTTTTAAAGTACGTTTATTTGGATAAATGAAATAGTTATAACATTTGGCTGCGACATAAATGTTATTAAAATTTTGTATTAAAAACAATTTATGATTTAAATGGACCTAAATTTCAAGGAAAATATTTTTTAAAATTGATGTTAGTTATGGTTTATTTGTGGAGTACTTTAGATAGGCAAAAAAAGAAATATTGCTTAATAGTTAAAAAAAATTGCTATTGGTCATGTTCCTGCCGTAAGCTCAGTGTTGTTTTTCATCGATTGAAACAAGTTTTTTTTTATCAGCTTTACCTATAAATATTTGTGTACTTGATAATTTTGTTAATTTCATTGCTAAGTTCATTTATTGTCTATCAAAAATTGTAATGTATGATGTATTACAATCATGGTTAATGGGTATATTTCTTGTTTGTGGTGCTTCTGTTTTTGTATATTATCAGTATTAACATTTATATATATATATATATATATATATATATATATATATATATATATATATATATACATGTATGTATGTATGTATGTATGTATGTATGTATCTGTATGTATGTATATATATGTATATATGTATGTATGTATATATGTGCGTGTGTGTGTGTGTATAAAATCAATTCACAACAAAGCATTTTAATATTTTTTAAATTTATTATCAATTTAAAATCAATTTAGACAAATTAAATTTATTAAAACATTTAAAATTTTTTATAAATTTTCCAATGGAAAATCCGATGGGACGTTCTTTCGAAGATTCCGTTGGAAAAATGTTGTTCATCGAAAGCTCCATCGAAAAAGCTATTGGAAGCCCGAGAAAACCCGTCAGAATTTTGTCCAATGGGAATTGCATCGGGTTTAACACCGTTGGATTATCTATTAGAATATGTCGGAAAAAGTTTTCCAACGAACGTTTTCCCGACAGGCAATTGTCGGTGGAGATTTCCATTGGAAATGTCTTTTCCAACAGGAAGATCACTGAAGTCCGGTCGAAAAATTCTTCAGAATGACACACATTTTTGTAGTGAAAGAAGAATATTGAATAAATTGATTTGGCATTAGGGACCTAATTTAAAAACAATCCTTATGATTTTTGTTACGTGGGGTGAAATCTTATGCTTCTGGTTTGCTACATGCTTGTTGTTGTGTGCTTAATTAGATGAAGCCTTGGCCTATTAATGTAGTTGAGATAAAAAAAATATTATAATAATAGGTTGTGGGTTGGTAGTGAACTAATCTATTTGATGTAGATTGGATGTGTGTAGTTGAACTATTTGACTTTCTAACCTAATCGTGCTATATTTGATGGGTTGAATGAATATATGCATTAATGTTATTATTTGCTCAAGTACTAGCAAAGTTTTGGTGCAAGGGAGTTGATAACTCATATTTTATGTGTAGTCCTACCTTTGATTTTACTTGCCTTTTAGTCTTTGAAATATCTGCTTTGCAATAAATAATGCATATTTTGTAATTTTTAGGTGAAAAATGAGTGTGTAAAAATGATGGAATTGACTCAGTTCTGCAACCTACACCATTAGCTTAGTAGCTCATGTTCATAGCAGTCAAAGTTAACGACCAACTCTCTTTCTCTCTAGCACATGTGGGCCTGTTCGTGTCAAGCAGCGACCCAGCTTGAAACGAAGCCTAGGCCCACCTCCTCAATCTCCCTCCTTTCCTTCGTGTGGGCTTGTCCTTTGAGCAGCTAAGCAGCCCAACGTATGCTCAAACCCATCCTAGCCCCATCTCCTCATTACTCTCCTTCTCACTTTCATGCATGGGCCTGTTCAGTCTACTTGTGTTCGGCATAGCGCGTGGGGCAATATGCCCCCAATTGCTAAGTTTTTATTTTTGGGTCCTAATAGTAAGCTGAAGCTAACCTAGTCAAACACAATTACTCTAGATTAATGTTTAGCTAAAAATTAGCCTTTTCTCATGCAAGTCAATAGTGTAATGGTAAGTAACTCAAAATTAGTTTTAGGCAATCAAGAGATGTTGAAATTTCACTATAAAAGGGGTTCAAAGCTAGAGCAAAAATCATTGACACATTCATCCACTCATTTAAGCATTCTTCCCTTCTCTCATCTTCTATCTTTCATTTTTTTATTGTAAGACATGACCATTTAACTTGAGAGTTTAGAAGAAAACAAGCTCTATTGGCTATTCTTCCTTCTCTTCTCACCTTATTTGTGATCCAAATTGGAGAGTTTGTACTTAAGGATACAGATTTGTTTAATTGAGTGTCAAAGTTTAATTGAGTGTCTAATTGAGAGTATGACTGGACCAACTTCAATGGTGTTTTCACTAACTATGGTTGACCAAATTACTCATCTAGTATTAAGATGGATCCTTGATTAATAATATAATTTACTAATTTCTTTTGGGGTTATTTTTGTCTCTTATATTACATAATTTTGAGTTTATATTTGATCCTAACTTATTTATGCATATTATTACTATTGTTTATTCATGTTGATTTCAAAGTTTAATTTTTATATCAATTATATATTAGACCTTGTAGGCCAATATGATGATGTGCAATTTTGCTTAAAATTATAATTGTTAAAGTTAAACAATTTATGCTAGAAATTAGATGAGTTATGTCTAAAATGAATAATTCATACTAGCTCATAGATAACTAATACTTCATGGTCTAGTGGTTGTCACTTAGATTAAATAGGAGACTAATTGAATCTCCATTTGAGTTAGTAATTCAATATTTAAGTCATTGGTAAAATCTGAAATAATATATCTTTCTCTAATTTGATTTCTCTCTATTTTCTTGACTCATTTGCTTTTCTTTTGTTTCTTTAACTTAGTTTGATAATTGAACTCCTCCCTTGAATTATTCTTTTTTAAATTGGAAAAACTAAATTAAAATTGCTATTATTTCTTGTGGAATCAACACCTTATACTCACTAGTCTAGAATTAGCCTTGTGTAGTTGCAAGTGAAAATGGTTTTTTAAAACCGAACATAAAATCCACACCTATAAGCGCTTATGATAAGTCGAAAAAAACATGCCTTCAATATTGGTTATATCTTAATTGTTGCCCTGGGGTGATGTTTATCATTTTCCCTTCACACAAAATAAAAATTATTTCAATAAATAGATAGTTTTTTTTTTTACCAAATCAGTAATTTGCAAAACATGATGATTAACTTTCAATTCGTGGTAGAAAATTGTTTAAGTTGGGTTCAAGTTAACTAATTAAAGAGTCCTCTTTATAAATAAAGACATCAAAAGGGGAAAAAAACCGAAAAACAAAATAAATGTTAGGGAAAAACCTAAAAGATAAACTTTTTCCTTTCTCCTAAAGTGGTTCAAATTTTAGATATTTGTTTAGGAACTAGAACCAGACCTTGTTTGACTAATCTCTACTTTTTTAGGAATGAAAATTAGAGCTATTTAATCAGTTGTAGACCAGCTTTAGGTAATGAAGAGTCGTGAAAATCTCTGCAAGGAATTTATGGGTATGCAAGAAGGTGACTGAATTGACGAATGAGGACTCTAGCCTTGCCCAAAAAAGCAAAAAAATATATCAAATTTGTTGATGTTGACGTAAGGCAAAAAATGTTGTGGCTAAAGAGAAGCATTTCTATTAGTCGTCTATACCCCTTGATATACCATCCATGAATGAAGTTTTGAACAATGTAATGCTATTTTTTCTTAACCAAATTGATTGACTTGGGTCGTTACATATTCTTTATCACATTTGGAAGTGAACAAATGGCTCACAAGATCGTTGACAAACATAAGGATATGCTTACTTGATTTACTACATTAAGGAAATTGAATGTTACTGACATATGCTATGCTAGAAGAACTATGATTGAGATCTATGGCATTCCCACTTGGTTGGAATAAAGAATATGTCATAAGATTGCTTAATTATAGGGTGATGTAATATGTGTGCGTTTAGCAACTGAGAGGATGGAATCTCTTACATGTATAAGGTGTCGATTGATACCATACCAATGGGATACATAAATAAAGAGACTCTAATTTTGCTAGAAAACAATGCCTACAATGTCGATGCTTTGGAGTCTAGAACTATTTCACAACCAATCATCAATAGCAAAATCAATGTAGACATTGGCATTGATAACGCACATGTTGTTGCTGACAGTTTGAAGCAGCAAGAAGGCAAATAGTCTACTCATTCAAAACTATTGGGTTTGCACATAGGGAAGAGCTACAACCCTCATCAAGTAGAATGATGACCTAAGAATTGCATGGGAAACAACCTAGTTTTGGTGGAATGGTTACAAGTATTGGTCAGCAAATTGAGGTGTATGGAAACAAGGAAAAGAGTGATGGTATATTAAAGTTCAAAACATAATCAACTTAGGAAACAGAAGTGTAGTAAAGGAAACTTCTTGGTCCGATTATACATGGTTGGATGTGGTAGTTAGGAAGGTCCTCCTATTATAAGGAGGTGACTAACCCCGTCAAAGCAAACAACAAGAAGGGAAAGTTGATAAAGTCATACAAGGAAGTCAATAAAGATGCAAAATGACAATCATTTTAATGATGATTCTATATCACCTAAGGCTCGTAATGCATGGGATGTGGCGAAGCCTGTAGGGCTTAAGGCTATTGGAGAATGTTCAACTCTATTTTGTGGGTTGTATGTGATTAGTTGGTCTTTATTGTAATTTTATGGGCGGTTTTATGGGCAGTTTCTTTCCTTGTAGGTCTTAAATTTTCTAAGCCTGTTATTATATCATTTTTTTTGTTTCCAACTTCTTTAAAGCATAGATTAAAAGAAAAAAGATATATGATCGAGGTATTATTTAGCCACATGGATTCTGAAATAAAGATCTTTTTTTTCCAAAATAAATAGAATAACTACTATCGATATAAGCACACAATTTACATATATCACATCTCTCCAAGCATACATTCATTGGGATATAAATGCTATTAGTATTAGTATTGATGACTTCATAGTATATTTTCATAGCAAATTTTTGACTAATTCATCCTCATAATTTGGCTCACTAACAGTCCTCGTTTTGTATTCAATAAATTTTTTATCTAAACTCATACTTCAATCTACACTGTGTCTCGCAAGTTCAAAATTTAGTCTACTCATGTCATTAGTCATACTAATTGTATCATCTTCTTTAAGATATTTTTTAGCTGTCGAAAAACCTTATCCCCTTTTCTGATCTTGCACTCGAGCTTCTTAATAATTGGATTTTAATTATAATTTTTCTATTCTCATTAATTTTTGTTACATTTTTCTTATTGACGTTTGGGATTAGTAAAACTAGATATCTATACTTATCAATCTTTATCTCCGGAGATTGGCTTTTATCCTTTGATTTCTGTGCATACGAGTATGACTTTCAAATTTTTCTGCATCTACATTGTTACATTAGTTTTTGGATCTACTGTATTATCTAATTTATAGATTATTTTTTAAAATATCCTTAATGGGCAACCTTCTCCCTTCATGCTCATCCCAGCTATTTTTATCTTAAGGAATAGAAAGTTTCCAGCAAATTCATCATTCAGGCTCACATAACATCCAGCTCGGCAATTGAATTCCACTGAACCATTATACAAATTATATTGGTCTTAATCCCTGTGATAACTTGATTGTTAAATTTGGTATGCTTGATATCACATAACAATGCATAGAGATCAATATATTTGACATAATACTGTAATGGTGTAATTTGAACTTGGACACTTCCAACATGGATATATTTATACTTTTTATCCTTGTTATGCTTAAGGATGTTTTTGCAATTAATGAGGTTAACTTCTCCCACATTATATTTACGGTCCTTCGTCTCTAATTCCCCTTCCATTATTTCCCATACAAACTTATTTTTTTAGTTGAAAAATTGACATGTCTTTCTGAATTATAGGAAAGACCCAATCTCCTTTGATGTCTTCATTCTCGTTATCTACCGTAAATTCTTCTACTTGAAGATCACCAAGACTAATTGAGCTACTTTTCATCATATGACTAGGTTTTTTTTTTTCATAATACTTTCTTCATATTCATCTTCCATTACTATTTCAACAATTCTTTTGTTGTTTTTTAGGGTTAGGTCTAATGCTTCTTCTTCACTAAGCTCAAAATAGTCTAAACTTTCAAATATTTCTATAAGCTTATTGTTCTTCCTATATTTGCATTTGTTTGCTTGATGACTTACTTCTCCACATGCCTAACAGTTATAGTATTTTTCTTAAGGATAAGGACAATAAGCAGCTTTTCTGAAAAATCTACGCTTTTTGGGACTAGGCTTTTTATCATACTTTCTTTTTTATTTTTTCCCCTTTGCCTATTAAAGCTTTTTTCTTCAAAAAAAAATTTGCTTTCTTCTCTTCTCAGGTTCATTTCCCATTGATGAACAGTATCCCAACAAGTTAGAAATTGTTGCTTCAATTTCTTTTGTTTTTGGAGATCAAGACATTGATTATTTACCCATCTTCGTAACTAAAAAATTCTAGTTCCAAGAGTATCAATGACATCTGATTTTTAGAGTCATTTAATGTATTTTTGTTCATTACGGAATTGATTAGATAAGGTAATTTGTCATAAAACTACTAAGATTGGTTTCATTATATCCAATTTTGTAATAATATTAATTAAATTCAACAATATAACTTTTTTATTATCTCATGTCCCACAACTCTATGTTGTTAATCTTTCTTTGTCAATTTTTTTTTTTCTTCGAAATCTTAGCTCCAATAAATTCATAGTACCTGGTATTTCCATCATCTTAATACATTTTTACATTCTTCATCTAATAAGTCATACCAGTCAGCTACAATGCTTAAAAAAAAACTATGCTCGATATACTTTAGAAAATTTCCGACCATCCATGTGGTATTCAAATTCAAGGCACTATTCATACCCTTTCTCCCAGACTCCGCTTAAGCGGGACCCACACTGGGAGGTGGTGGTGGTGTTGTTGTATTCATACCCCTTTTCCAATATTTAAATATTTTTTCTCTTTACGAGCTCCATGTATATTTAGAATGTAACCAGTTTGGCTGATTTGGATAAGGTCAATCTTTTCAAAGGATGTAGTTTTAATCAACCTAAAGGAAAAGTTAGTTGTACGTTCTTCTAGAAAATATCTATGTCTCATAAAATCGATATTTCTTCTAGATGATTCACCAAATTCTTCATGTTTTTGAATAACATTGTTAAGTAGATTGGATTCAATTTCGTCTATGTTGAGTTCTTCACCAATCTCATTGATTTCACCATCAACTACTGATTTTCCTTTTTTTTCTAACTTTCTCTTCGCTTCCTCTAAAGGAACAACATTAGATCTTCTAGTTTATCTGTTGATATCTTTCCTCTTCTAGCTGGATACTATTTATCTCTTTATTATCATCAGATAATGCTTCTTGTCTATCTACTATTGCATCCAAGATCTTGTTTAGTTCTTCTGGATTTTGCTCCTTATCAAACAGATTTTGTAACGTCTCTAGATTTTACTTCTTATACTCCATTCTCTTATTCTTTTTCTGGTTTTCCAATGTTTTTACATCTGTCTTTTCTCCTACTTCTTTTTCAATTTTTATATCTTCCAGAGGAAATGAATTTGTGGTTTTTAGGTTTCAAAAATGATATTTACGTTTAAATGGAATAATTATACCTAACTCAGGCTTTTCACTATTTCTGACTTCGTTGATTAAAAAAATATAGTACAAACAATTGCTTCTTTATCTCCTTAATTTCAGTCTTAAATTTTACTAATTTTATTTTAATTCTAAAGCTACATCAATGATATAGTTTAGTTGTGGTGATACTAAAATGGATCTCACTTAAGCTTAATTTATTAATTAGCTTAATTATCTTCATTATTTTTTGTCACCTGGCCCTAATATCATATGAAAAAGAGCTTCAAGTACTATTTATGAGAAGAATATCACATACGCAAAATTAAACTTTTCAAAAATAAGTTTTTAAGGATTAGGGTTAAAAATAAAAATTTTAAAAATTTATGATACTTGGTATAATTTAAAAGACCAGGTTTGATCACATTTGGTTCCAGAAAATATTTGTCCAAACTTAGATGAACTTAAAAATATCTGTCCAAATGAGTCAGTTCAAAAAAATATTAATAATAATCTGGATAGTCCGTGATGAAATTTTTAAAGTGGAGATGTTACATTTTTTGTTATAAGATACTGGACGCAAACTTATTGTTAGTTATTTATTAAACCCCAAATTATTAAGCATATTTGACACTAATACTTAATAATGGATCAATTACACCTTATATATCACCCCCACAGTGATCTTTATCAACACTGAAAGGCAAATGCTTAGTGTCACGCCGGCCTCCCAGCGAGACAATTAAGATTGAGTTTCAATGGAGGCTTCTTAAGACACAATGAGAGATTTTAAAATTCAACACTAGAGTGACACTAATGAATCCAATTAACGTCAAGGTACTTTTCCTAAACTGCCCCCTTTAACACAATTTCTTTTTTAAAGTTTTCGTTTGTCTTATACATGCCTTGATGCTTAACGTAACTTTTCAGACCTTTGTTCAAGAGTCAAGACTATTCGTAAGTGAGGACAAGAATTAACCTATACCCAGATCGAACCTTTGGGTGCCAGACTCAAAATATTCAAATTTATCTATTTGGATACCTGAACTGATAATTTTGTTTATGGATTATCAATTCAAGTACAGTTCATAAGTTTTGGCAATTTGGGTACCCATAAAGAATTATTTTTTGAAAAAAATATAGAAAGCATGTTAGGACTAAGAGATCATTTGACCATCTATATTGTAAAATCACTAGAGATGACAATAGTGATGAGTTCTATATTATGTAATGATAGTTGAGTAAAAAAGAAAAAAGAAAGAATTTATTCGCCATCTAACTCAAGCCAAAGGACAACTCTGCCAATCATACCAAGAACAAAAAATTAAAGGGAAAATTACAGGAGGGTCATTCATTAACATGGCTTCAACCAACCCAATTTTTTTGCAACAAATGAGTATTGCTTTTGGAGGAAAAGTCAAGTGGTTGAAAATAAAAAGCAAGTTCAATTACTAAATTACCCTTCATGGGTTTGTGTTGGCAGTTAGCGAAGGGGGGAATGTGAACAGGTGTGTAGTTGGAGAAATCAATTAGGGGAGCACTTACCAAAAAACAAAGATCTTTATTACAACCGTAAAGAGAGACTAGGGTGTGAGTAGAGAGAGAGTGAAATCAAAAGAGAGAGGTCGAAGAAGAAGATCAACAATAGCAAGGTCAAACAAGACGGCATTGGGTTGCTTAATCTAGGCTGTTTAGAAAGAGACAAGGCAGCAGTAGAGAGAGAAAGTGAGAGCAGAAGGTCGAGGTGGAAGAAGAACAAGAGTGGAGATTGAGACAGCGGCAAGAGCAAAGGAGACCACAACAGCGTCAACAATGCCCGAACGACACATTAGAAGGGCATATTAAGGTTCAATCTGAGGTGAATTGTTTGAATTCCCTAAATATAGTAAGTATTATGGAATTTCTTGTTCAAAAGTGAAGATGCTATGGAAGTGGGTTCATAATTGTGAAGTGGAACTACACAAATTTATATGAAGTTGACTTTGCATACCAAGTAAAATCGAAAGTGTTGTAAACTGGAATTGTTGTTAACCTAGGTAGGCGCATATGTATACCCAAGTGAACTGGACTGATTACTTAGATAGATAGAATTGTAATTGGAGCATGTAGTGATAATTTAAGTGTAAATTCATACAACAATTGACTGACCCATAATCAATGTAGCAACTATCAGTCGTTGAATTGACTACCTAAATGAAAATCTTTGTACACCACGGCAGACATGTTGGAGCACTACGGGAAACTGTTGTAGGCATTGTATATGCAACCTATTACCTTGAACAAGATATAGGTATAGCTGTAAATACTAACTTTGTTGTCATTGAGTAGAACCAATGAATGTTGGCTATTGAAGGTAGTAAAGCTTAGTCATTTAAAAGTTGACCTAAGTTGCAGTATTGGTAGCCAAGGTAAACAGCTGATTTGTGTGGTAACCAAATGAGAGCTTTGTTTGTGACAACCGCTTCCATCAGAAAAGATATTGATACATTAAGGACTAACAATTGAAGTGTTACTTACTACTACTACTAAATGTTGGTTGTTGAACGAAGTAACTATTAGTGATCGATCAGTTAACCTGAATTGCGTTCTATATGTACCGTGGTAGACATGACTATGTGGTATGATAAACAAATGAATGCTTTGTATGTGGCAACACCTTTCACGTGAAAAATAAAGGTCACTGGTAACTATGGTGTGAATGAGAAGTTTACCTTAATTTCGGCATATGCTAATTATGGTAAACTTAATTTGCTTGTGTGGTAAACCAATGGATGGATTGTTTAGGGCAAATCCTTGCCTGTAAGAAATGAGTGTGGATTAAGGGAAGGTGAAGGTTATGAGAATACTTTATTAGACTTGTGTAGTCAGTTGATTTGTTGTTTGTTTTGTAGGTATCTGAAATGGACTTGCGAAGTGGGTCGAAACAACTCCAGTCGCCTATGACTCTAGAGAAATCAGGGAGGAAGAGTGAAGAAAGTGATCCTGATTATAACAATGAAGAAGGGGGAAGTGCGCAGAGTAGCTCAAAGATGTTTGGAGATAATTAGGTCAGTACAAGCAGTAGTGAACAGCTTAACAGGGAGATGCTCTCGAAGAAGAGGCACATTGTATGTTATGCAAAGCAGCAAGTGCGAAATGATAGAAGGGAAGGAGGCGGTGAGAACATAGTAGAGGGAGAGAGGGGCAAGTAAGTCGCGAGGAATGGGAAGGGGGTGGAAGTTAAAGGAAAGGGGAAACTGGAAGAATTTCATAAGACAAGCACCATTGATAAAGGAGATGACAAAGAACCAAAATAAGTAGTGGGAGGAGTTGATGTCGTAATTAGACATCGTTGTACACTTGAAGCAGTGTGTGCATTTAATGATCAGTTGTCAAGCATCTAGAAAGAAGCTATTAGGGCAACCATGTGGAGTCTGGTGTTAGAGTACAAGACTTTTGCAATGGACCGACACATGGCATAAGACCTTATAGAATCTTGGAACCTAGAAATGAAGTGCTTCAAGCTGAGGCATAGAGAGGTACCCTTCTCATATTTTGATGTGGCTTTGGTGACAGGTCTCCCAGCCACTGGGAAGTGTGTTGCAGTTGAGAGGAGTGAGGGTACCAATGAGGTGGAGGAAGTATTAAAGGAAGCAATGAAGGAGTGCGTGTCTCGGGAGAGGCAAAGGCGAAGGACAATATACAAGGACATGCGCATTTATAGGAACTATGTGTCAATCTTAATTGAACTATGCATGATGAATAATACAGTGGAGACGGTTGGTTTGTTTAGAAAATTGTATACTTTATTGGTTGTTAGTGGGTTGTTTTTCCCTCAATGTGTGGGAGTCGACATGGGATTTGATTTCTATGATTGAGAATGAGCTGCGCAGGATGAATAATACAGTGGAGTTGGTCTTCTATGGGAGTCATTGGAAGTGTTATTGATGCCCCATAGGCTCGAACCTATGCACATTACTTTTGTAGTTAAGGTAACAATGTCATCCCCCAAGCTCATAATTGCTTGTGTCATTCATGTCCTTATGGTTTATTTGTTAGGGGTGAGCAAGGTTCACAAATACCTTGTAACCTATTCTAAACTTGTCAAACAGTTTTAGTTCATAAACGATAGGAACTGGTCCAATTGGTTCAAGTTTCAGTATTTAGAAAAATATTCGGAATCGGAACCTAAAACCTGTTTGGAGAAAGAAAAATGATTTTTTTTAGATTTGTTATAACATTTTATTTTGCTTTCCAATTATTTTCTATTTCTTTTTTTCCTTTCGAAAATTGACTTTTCAACTAACAAATTTAACACAATATCACCTAGGTTCCAGTTAGGATTCGTGATTACTTGTCATGCCTAATGTTAAAATTTTACCAATTATTAAATTAAATATTCCTAGTTATTTGGAGAGGAAGAGGGAATGTTTAATCTTTCCCTACCTTCATCTTCCATCTGTAATTAAAAAAAAGAAAGTTTATTTATTAAATTTATATTTATTTATGTTAGTTGATTGAAAAATATAGTGCTTCCTTCCATTAATAGTGGAAAAATAAAAAACATAGCATTAAATTCGTTAGTTGAAAAGTCAATTTTTGAAATGAAAAAATGAAATATAAAATAATAGGAAAACAAAATAAAAGGTTGTAACAAATCCAAAAAAATGTCATCCTTCAATTTAATAATTGGTAATTTAATAAAGTTAAGACTATCTTCTAACCTAGTTTCGAATATTTGGGGCAGTACCCAGAACCCCTCACCCCTAGTTCGAGGCATTGAACTGAGTTGTAAAGTTGCGGTTATGTGTTTGTAGGGAGTTCGCTGAAAACAAACATAAACCAACTTCTACAGATGTTCAGCCACTTTGTGCATTCGGTGTGCATCTCATTTAGTGTTACAGTGTTCTTGCCATTTGAATTATGCTATGTTAGTGTCCATAACCGTTGCCTTCAACGTCTCTGTACGTGGCACTCTTATTCTTTATTTGTGTGCACAGTTGTATCTCTCTTGCTAGCAATTCTAACACTATTCCACTTTACAGTAAGTTTATTTATATACACAAATACAATATGTTGTCTACAATTATGGAGATGTTTACGTTTACCATTGGGTTGTCCACCGTTTACCATGGTAAAAACTGCATGAAAAGTAGTAAACCGCATTTTTCACATAAGAGACGACCCTGTACACCTTTTCCCGATAGGGGCACCCACATATCATTCACAGACACATATACTATACATGCTCCTGGGGCAAAGCGTCTACATTCCATCTTTCAGCTAAATTTTACCTTGATAAATTGTTCCCTTGGCAATGATAAACCACAGATTTGGGTATACCAGTAAGCAACCACATACAATTAAGAACCATCACTTTTCAATGGTTTCCTTTAGAACATTCAAACAATGATTTAGACAATTGACGTGCCTCAACATCATCAGCCACCAATGGTACCCACTTGTACATTGTTCACATGCTGTTGGACTAACATTCAATATACCAGTTTGTATTCACGATTCACCAAGGTAAACTTGTCTCTGATGTCGCACGAACATGTATGGTAACCTGTAGTCAATCAACCTGCAAAGTATGAGTTCAAGCTCAACTGAACATGTTGGCTGTATTGTGACATCTTTGCCACTGTCATCAACATTGATAACATACGCCAAAATCACATGCAATGAGTGCACCCCTTTTATCTTATGGTAGCAAGTCTGTGTATGAATCAAATTGTACTGCACAAGATCATGTCCTGCTTGTTCCAGTAACATACGAATCATCCAACAAATCTTCAACCTGCACAACATCACCTTTGTAGCTTGCATCAAAATCAGCACGGGGATTACGACTGGTGTACCTTGTATGTCCTACTTCGCCGCATTTTGATCATCTGCAAGAATTTGTATCCTATGTTTATGACTTCCCCTGTTTGGATGGAGGCCTACCAGTTTGTCACCCATTATTCGGGGGTAAATATGCATTGGTCATACTCGTCATCAAGCTCTTCTCCACCAACCATCCGGCCCGTCTCGTCATCAACTTTTCCCATGTCGCGTGTTTTCATTGGGTGGATAAGCTAGTTATATACAAGCTGTTGGGTCACACTGTTGTAAATTGGATGCACATAGTCATAAACTTATAAGTTCGCTTTAATTATCATAGCCAAAGCATGATAGTATGGAAGGCCTCACATTTGCCATTATCTGCAAGTGCAAGTCTGTTAACCCAGCTTCACCATTAATTTTCGGCTATTCAACTCCACACTGTGTTCAACTGCACATTATATTCACATAACATTAAACTGTAGTATTCGATAGTTGCAATACAACCTATCTTCTTAGAAGTCTCAGACAATTTATGCTCTATTCTCTCACCCACCCCATCTTCAACTTTAGGAAGTCCTACTTATTCTTGTTCATCCTCTTTCTAAGCTTCTCTAGGTGATCATTCACAAGCTAAGGTACGGGTATAGTGCATATTCGTCTCATCCAATCGCTCCAGTTTTTGATGATGTTGTTATTCATTCTACCCCATCTCTCCTTACCAAGCTTAGAAGTAGCCTACTGCTTTGGCTCATGCTCCTCCAGCCAAGCGACAAGTTCTGCCTTATAACACCTCTATTCCTGCAATACGTCATTGTACTGAGCTATTGTTGAAACATAAAGCAACTTTGTAGAACATTTTCTTCACTATCTGTTTCATCGCTTCTTTCCAGAAACCATGCTTCGTTGCCTCCTTTAAGAAATTCTCCATCAAGTGACGTAGGCATTATCTGTGGTATACCCTACCAAATACTTGTGCAACAGTAGCGATGAGCGCCAGGGTTCCTGGCCAACATTATCACGAGCTTTAGAACCCCAAGCACGCAGTAATCGTTTCTAAGAACCACCCACTTTTCAATTTTCTCACCGCACACTATACCATACCAGAAATTAAATAGGTGGTTGTCCGCATCTAGGGTGCAGGCAGCAACTAAAGTTCCCTTATATGGTTCGCTAAGATAGGTGTCATCTGCAAACAATATCATATTGCACCCAAGTTTGAAGTCGTACACATTAGTAGCGTACGGAACAAACATCATCTTAAACCTCGAACCATCAACCACACAAAATGCCACTAACCCCGGGTTCACTATGATGTTGGCAACACACATTCAAAGAAGTAATTGTAATGGTCAACTGGCTTCCCAAGCACTATCATGCGCACAAACTGTCTCGCCCTCCATGACTGTATGTATGTCAGGTGAATCCCCAATTTCA
>JACYFF010031957.1:53683778-53699665 GCA_017589665.1 Selenicereus undatus
CTAGTGCTGTTATTTAACTCCAAACCCGTTACAATACAAGGCATGAAACTGATAGACAACACCCACTTTGTGAGTCTTTCAGACTCTCTACCCACCATTATTGAAGAATAGGAGTATAGTTAAAACTCAACAATGAGCAATTTCCTAAAGATTTAATTAAAACACCAAAAACAAACACCCTGAAACTTGAAGAGAAGAAATTACTAAGCAATTAGGCACATCCTCAGTAAAATCCAAAAGTATCATATGAATGTAGGTTCATCGAGCGGTTCCCCCTGTTAGACAGGGACTCGGATCCCACTACACCTCATGCAATGCGGATTTTATCATCACTGGCTCTGATAAGACTAACTTACACAGCCAATATCGAAAGCCTTGTGATATAAATATTTTGCGAAGCATTCAAAAGAGGAATTAATGAGAGATACTCAGACAGTCGATCCATTGATATCACCAAGGCATAGCCACTTCAAGGTGGGATATGAAGCTGAAGACCACACCCTTCAACCAAGTGAAATAACCCATCATCGATTCTCACGATATCTAATACAAAAGAATAAGAAATTGAGAAACGGAAGTTCCAAAGAACCATAGTTATATCCAAATAATAAAAATAATAACTGCTAAGAGCTCATATTATATAAGACAGCTTTTCTATCAAGAATTTTCTGAAGCAGAACTGGCATACGCAAGCTGCATATTTCATCCTCATAGCAAATTAATATCAAAATAAAAAACTTATACAACACTGGAGCTTAGAGAACAAACTTAATGAAATTAAAATTGATCGGCTCATAGCAAGAAATTCAACCATTTTTAAATCCTATACTTCATCGAGTAAATCTCAGAAGCGCGGATAAATAAGTAATCATTGCCAGATCTATGAACATTGACCGACCCACAAAAAAACTTCTCAGAAAAATATGGCGGATATTTTTAGAGGCATGACAACGGAGTAATGTGAACCTCCACGTTAACACAGCCGAATTAAGTCTATGCCTCCATGACTAGACTTCAGTTGAGTTACATAATCAAGAAAAGCCTAAAGGTGTTTTGAGGCAAAAATGGAAAATCAGGGGGAAAAATCGGATTCAAAGAAGGAAAAAAAAAATACATATATATATATAGCCATTTACTTTGACACAGATTAGCCAGTAAAACAGAAGGTACAAAAAGGCCAAACTGCAACACGAACGGCACATAATTTTGGCACGAGCGTTGGGGCTTTTATCATCTTCATCTTTTTGAGTTTCAGAGAAGCCCGGGGTGCATCGTGCGATTGCATTCACAGATTGAATCTGCAAAACAGAGAGAGACCGAGATACAGAGAGACAGAGAGACGCAGAGGGAGGATATCAGCCATGGCTGAGAGTATGGAAAGGGTGAATTGAAGGTTAATGAGAAAACAGATTCGTTGAGAAGGGACGAATGAAGGTAGGAGGTAGAAAAGGTTGGAGCTTTATATGGAGACGGCTCAACTACTAGGAAACCCTAATACATGTATCCCAAGCAGTTTTGCCTCTTTTTTCTTTTCTTTGATTTTTTTTTTTCATTTCCTTTTATCGTCCATTCCGTCATTTCAATGAGAGCATTCCACACTCTTTGTTTTAACGGTTGCAACAAAAAGAAAAATATTATCTTACAAACGTATGTATCTTGTTAAATAAATACGTTGCGCGTGTTGGGCACAGTCTTAAACACGCGTGAGGCATGCGTTTAAAAAAAATTACTTTTTAAATTTTCTCTCTCCTCCATGATCAATACACTGTCTGCTGCTACACTGCTTTTCCCTCTCCTCTTCTTGCTTTCGCTATATCCTCTCATTTCTCTTCTTGTTTTCGCTCCTCATTTCCTCCTTCGTTCTCTCATCATTGTTCAAGCTATTTTCTCTTACATAGAATTTGAATTTCAGCTCGTTTTCTTCTTCTGTAAATATAATGTTGGAATATTCTAAGCTAATTTATCACCTTTCAACTTATTAATGCATGTTTGCTTTTTTTTTTATGTTTGTTCATTGTAATTTTAGCTTCTTCTTTCGAACAATATGGATAGAGAAGATCTGGGCGAGAATGCTGCAAATAGGTGTGTTTTGTTTCTAATTTTTGCTTCATTTATGTTGTTTTTGGGGTTTATTTTGATGCATTCTACTTGAATGTTTAGTTTTGGTGGTTTTCGAATTTATGACCTATGTTTTCTAGGTTTTGTTGGTGTTCGAATTGTTAAGGTCATTCTTTGGTTGTGTAAGGTGTAGTTAGTTTTATGAGTGTTTGATTGTGAGCTGCATGACTGTGCTATTCAGAGCTGCTACCCAACTTAACCAAGCCACTTCCTCTTCATTTTTGTTTTTAATCTCCTCCCCATTCATTTCTCCGTTGATTTGTTGGTTAGCTTTTAAATCTGATGCTATGATTGAGGAAGGAGATAGGTTAGAAAAGATCCAAGATCAGCCTTATCAGGCATTTACTCTACTTAGGCATTTACTCTGATCAAGTGCAATTAAGTGATCAGTTTGTGGGCTTAACTGTGTACTTGTCCTATTTCATGTCTGATACACCTTATGAATGCTTTGGACTCGGCCATCTTTGATATGAAGTCAATCAAGGACCAGCAGGATATGGTAATGCTATGGTGAAGCCAGAAAACTTGATTATTATTATTATTATCATCAATAGGCCTCTGCAATAGGCTGAGTCTGATGTTGATGAATTGCTTGCTTAAAATGGGGCATTGTTAATGATTGAATGATCAAAGCTGTGGATAGTGGTTCTAGTTGTGGAAAGTTATTCAAGAAATGCATTTTGTTTCCCTGTGTTAACAGGAATCTGAATTTGGAATGCCCAACTCTTAGTTAATGGGTGTTGGCTAAGCTGGGAATTCAATAGGAATGCCCACTTTCTCTTTGGGACTTGCTTCCTTTCGTTTTTTACATTTTCTACCTGTGCCTGCGTCTCATTTGCTTTGTATGCTTGGTCCATTGGTTTTATAAGTGTATTTAACATCTGCGTGAGTATTCGAGGTTGAGGTGAAAGGAAGTATTTTGGTTTTACAGTACGCAATTAGCTTAGGTCTCATTATGAAGCCATCACCTTAATATATTAGTTACACTTTGTGAGATAAGCACAAGGTAGATGATCTATTTACAAGGACTTGTGAGATAAGCACAGGGTAGATGATCCATTTATAAGGACTTGTGAAATAAGACATGTCATGACAACAAGAATGTCTTTTATTCATAATAGATCAGCAGCTGAGTGCAATGCCAGTACTACACTTTACTTCATAGGTCTTGGTTAGTTTGTTGCTTTTTAATTATTCTCATTGATAACAGTGATAGAAGGAAGAAGCGGATCAAACATGTGGCGTGTAAGACATCAAAAAGAAAACGCTCAAAACAAGATGATATTGGTATGCTCCATATATTTTTTAGCCACAACACTTTATATATTAGTGTGCTTCCCATATTGGTACAAAAGGTTCAATGCAATTGAGGAAAGTTTCACTGCAGTTGGGAAAAAGTTCCTTGTAATTGGGGAAAGCTTCACTGTAGTTGGGGAAATGTTCATTGTAGTTTGGAAAATATTCACTGTATTGCATAAAAAATTTATTGGATCAAAACTTTATATATTAGTGTGCCTCCTATATTTTTAGTGATAAATTTTTAATTTTGAATTTGGAAAAAAAAAACAGTGGAGGATTAAATTTCTGATAGTGGTAGTGAAGATATTGAGGCAGATGACATGGGCACAGGTATCTATTTTAATAAATTGAGATTGATTTGAATATTTATGTGTGACTAAAAGGATTTTCTTTCCATTTGTTTTGAATTGTAGAAGGTGACCCCGAGCAACCAGCAAAAGTTGATCAAGTAATGGAATATAATCCTACTAAGCTTAGGATAAGGATGTCTCCGTATGGGTGGTGCAACTTTCTACCTAGTATATAAGATGAGTAGAAGAGAGACATAACTGAGCTTGGGTTTGCATTTTTATTGACTTTGAGAGTCGATAAATCCCATCAAGGCTAGCTAGATGACTCGTTGAAAACTTTGATACATGTGGGCGAGCAGTGAAATTGGGTAGCAATGATGAGTTGAGGATTAGCGAAGAAGATGTATATTTAACAATGGGGTTTCCTAGGGGAAGTAAACCTATTTAAGAAGCCAAAAGGAGCGACAAGGGAGAGTATACGCGGGTACTTGATGAGTGGAAGGCTCAGTAGGCAGGTGCGTTACCTAAAACGCATCAAGTTCTTTCACAAATGAAAAACCAAAGGCAAGGGGGTGATATGCTTAAGAGAAACTTCATTGTATATGTTGTCACTACTCTTGTCAAGGGACAACAAACGTGGAAGGTTAATCATCTTGTAGTCAAAAGTTTAGTGGATATGAAAGAGGTGAATGACCTCAATTGGTGTGAGTTTACAATAGATAGTTTAATTTCTTGTACGGATAAGTGGATGAGGCAACTAAAAGGTGCATATAGAGGCCCTGTTTTATTCTTAATGGTAACGATTTTTACTTATATATTTACGAAATTTGGTGTTTATTCTTATTTTTGTCGTTACTGGAGTTTATGCATTAATGACTTCTTTGCATCTGCTAACGTTCTGTTATAGTTGTGCTATGTTGATCGTGTCTTGTGCAATAAGAGAATGATCGATAGAGAATTTTCCATTTTAGCAAACTGGACTAGCAAAGATCTATGGGCTTGAATGAATTTTAAGTTGGAGAGCTGTCAAGACTTCGGTAAGGGGATTGAAGATGACATAATTAAGGCACCAGAGACACAACTCTATATATTCAAGAAGAAGAAGCAGATATTAGGGCAAAAAAAGGTTCTTTTTATACTTAATGTTTCTTTTAGTGAACCTTGTTGCTTGCATTAGTGTACCTTTCCTGTCGTGCAGTGTACCTTTTGTTTCTGCATTATATCTTTTCATGATTTGTTTTATTTTTTGAACTAATTTTGATGCAGGCATGTGTACAAAAGATTTCAAGATCATTGAAGAACTTTGCGTGCTCTGTTGTTGAGGTTATTGATGCTGTGAACAAGGCACAACAAATGTTCCCAGTGAGCACCCAAATGGACAAAGTTCAGGGTGTTTTGCTAGAGACATTGACTAACTCCTTAAAGCTGGGAACATTCAAGGACACAGCTGGTCCATCTCAAACACAACATGGAGATGCAAATGCTGGTCATCAAGCAACCCCCTCTAGTCGAGATGATGGATTGTTTGCTAGTGATCCATCATTTTGGGATGCATGTGATGAATTAGCAAAGACTTATGAGAAGACTAGTGGGATTTCTTGTCCAGGCTCCTTCACACCACCTAGGTTTGATTTAGGATTTGGTTTTAGGCGTTCTCAGTTAGTCCAAGTTGAGAGCCCTATCCAAGGTGGAAGTGGGGGTATAGAGGGTATTGGATCTGGTGGTCAGTCTAGCCCTAATCCTCATATAGAAAGGAGTCCCCATTCCAGCTCGGAGAGCCCGGTTGGAGATTCAGTTGGAGATTGCTTGCCCCCGAGGAAGAAGATGCCCGCCCCTCATTTTAGATCTCCGTTTTTTGTAAGACACATTGATGTCTTGAAGTCTTTAACTATTAGAGAAAAGCAAGTGTCTGATTGGGCTTTTCTCCCATTGGATGAAGTTCACTATGATAGGTAATGTTATGAGTTTTATTTCTATTTTTATGATTTTTATATTTTGTATATTGATTTATGTTTTTAATTTTTGTTGTTTTTTAATGGGGGTTTTTTTTATTTGTTGTAGGGAGCTATTATTCGCAGATGCGAATTTCAACATCACTAGATTTGTAATTAGAACTTTGGGTTGTGGAGATGAATTGCACCCTGGTGATGATTTATTTGCTTATTTGTTGAATCATTCTGAAAAGTTGAAGGACCCTCAATCATTGTTGTCAAGGTTCTTTTTTTCTTGCAATGCATGTGTAAGTAAGTTCTTGAATATTATTTAGCTTAAATATTTTAAATTAGATCTTCTTCTTTCTCTAAAGTTAGTTCTGATGATGTAGACTAAATTATTGGACGGGGTGGTGAATTTTTCAGTCCAAAGTATAAAAAGTTCAAGCATATTTTGGACAGTAATATTCATATGACTTCTTGGCTAGATTTTGCAAACTCCAAGCTGATAAGCTCATTCTAATGGATGTCTAATCTTGTGGTTACTGTGAAGGCCTTTATGTTCCCCTTTTTTCTGTGGCAACAGGTTCTACTTTTCAACATGCATGTCTAATGTCAACATCATTCTAATCAGACTAATTTTCTTAGAAGGCTAAGTGACACACAATTCTACTATTTTTAGCTATGACAAGTTTATTATGACAAATTGACCCACTCTCGTAAGTGCCTGCATTGTCATTGTCAGTGTAAATTAGGCTACCTTGGTGAACTAGTTTTAATGAAATCATGAAACAGGGGAGCCGTATACCACAGTACCTTTTTGGCTCAGTTAGGCTGTCTTAGAGAACTAGTTTTCACAAATTCATGAAAAGTGGCAGCGGAATACCGTAGGGTTCATATCATGAATTGATTTGGCGCAATGATTAAATGATAACATGCAACATCTCAACTGAAACTGATGCCTTTAACTTTTGCCTTTGCTGCTTGAAATTGCAGCCTAAGAGTTCTAAAAGTATCTATGGTACATGTATAGATGTTTATTTGTGGAGATGAACTTTGTGGATTTTGATGAGCATTACTAAGAATTTCTGTTGGCTTGTTAATAGCCTGGTTGGAATGTGGATCAAAATTTATGATATGAATCTAGCCTTATTTAGTCTTCATAATGTTTAGTTGTAGAACGTGGAGTACTGAGCTGTCCTGGGAACTTTGTAAGGGAACTAATTGGAAAATAGGACTGTTTGTCATACTTATCTATAAGAGTTGTTCCGTACATTTTCATTGGTGTCAGTTGATATTAGGATTTTGGCAGCTTATCGAAGTCCTATTTGTTTTTTGCAATGTATCTTTGTCCTCCATTGATTGGTGTACATATGCTTATATAGCTGTGTTGGTATGCAGATATTCTTTCTAATGTTTCACAATGGATATTACTGTGTTGTGTACTTCAATTTCTTGGCAAAGAATGTGGAGATTATCCATTCAATTAGTCATAACAATGTGGACAATGATGCTATTCCTGTTCGTGTTAGCCTCTTGGTAAATTTCTATCTTACCTTTTCGTCCTTTGCTATTCTAAACCTCTAACATTTGAAGTTACCTATTATAAATGTATACTGCTTTTTTTTCCCTAGGCTCGGTGCTTTTCAAAGTATTTTCTTGATACAATCCCTAAACCAGCCAGGGGTAAAACTGTTTGTGTGGAGAGTTTGCCATTGGAGCAACTGAAACTACCTTGGATGAAAGCTTCAAGAGAAGCTTATCCTGACACAGGGGTGTATGCAATGCGACACTTGGAGATGTACATGGGAGATATTGAGAAATGGGATATCGGGTTTAAGAAGTTCAATGTCAGTTCACTTTTTTTTTCGCTTGTTATAATTAGGTGAGTTATATCATCAAAAGTGTTGACAAGTTCAATCTGTTCTCTCTCAACAGGCACCCTTGTTGAAGAAGCTAAGGGCGAAATATTGCCATAACATTATCACTAGTCAAGAAAATATAATTGCTCCTCAGATTCTTGATAAGGTTAAGGCTTATCATAACAACATCAAGAAAGAGGAGGGTGTTGGTTCTCGCATTACAAGGCAAAGCCAAAGGTTGAAAGACAAGGCTTAAAGTTAATGTGCTTTTGATTGGGTGTAGGACAATTGTGAATAGGTTGTACATTTTCGGGTAAAATAGTTGTGTAAGCTTCAATTCCACGTTAATAGTTGTGTTGAAACAGCTCTTCAATTCCACGTAAGCTTCGATTAAAACAGTTGTGATATTTTGCTGTTTAGAGTTACAGTGCATTGTAGTAAAGGTACATCACAGGTCAGCAAAGTTTCAATGCAAGAAGCCCATCCATCGTGTCTACTTACCAAGGGTCACGTTCAGATGGATTGAGAGTATATTACAAGCAGTAAAGGTCCATATGTCTAGTTACATAGATCAACTATGTATCGAACAAAAAGAAATATGGCTTGGGGCTTGAAATCCTTAGGATCCTCCTTGGAGAACTCCTTATAGCTCTACAATTGCTTATCTTCCAGCAATCCTCAGAGCTTTCTCTAGCATAGCAATCACAACATTCTTAAACAAAGCCTCGAAAGAGAGGGGATTAACAACCAATCTGTCTTAAAAAAAACGACTTAAATTTGCTTCTTGGCCCCAAAGGTTAACTGCAATTGGGGAAAGGTTCCCTGTAGTTCGGAAAAGATTCACTGCATTGCATAAAACATCTTAATTTTGCTTCTCAGCATAAAAGGTTCCCTACAATTGGGGAAAGATTTACTGCATTGCATAAAAGATTCATTCAATCAAAATTAAGATATAAAGTTACAAACAATTCCCCATCACTAAATAGGAATCAATAGTAGCATGCACATCTACAACGTACCATAATAGCTCTAACATCGACAAGTTCAATCAACTCTAATATCCACAAATATTAAATTGTGTAAAAAGAAATGATGGTGTCCTCGTGCTATCAATTTTGACATTCATAGTGTCACCAAATATTTCCAAGTGCACCATCTCCGAAAGACGCCGTGGTACATGCCACTTGCATCAACAAATATTTTGTCCTTTAATTATAAAATTTTTCTAACTATATTTGTTAAAATATAGAGTGATCTTGTAGTTTATTACCTCAGTAGTTGCAGCTCCAACATTAGTGTTGGACATGTTGGGATCCTCCGAAGGCTGTAGACCATTTGTTGCCTTCAAAAATCACATAAGTTACTCCTTTAATTATAAAGTGAAAATGAAAATTTTCTATTATTTCTTTGATTAAATTTTAAGAATTTGAGTACAGTGATACTTCCGTTGCAAAGATGATAGGGCTGATGTTGAGGGGGCTGAAACTGTTTCTTTCTTGTCTTATAGCATTTTTCTTTCTTGCCTTCACTTGATTGCTTTTCTTTTTCACAATGCTTACTTTTCTCTTGTTCTTTAACCTTTTGAAATAATTCTTCACATAAAGCTCTTGTTCTTGCATTTGTGGCTGAACCGGTGATGAGTGCAGTGATTTTTTTGCATCATTTGCAACCGCCAAATAGATGAAGACGTGCCAGCATACTTGTCGAAAGATTTTGCATCATCGGCATCTCCATAGCCCTTGATATTTTTCTTCCATCTATCTAATATGTACTTCTTGGGAATTTTTTTAACACAAAACATATTGAACATCCTTAGGATATGAAAGCATAAAATTCCCATCTCTTTAAATTTTTAGCATGTACAAGAAGCTTCTTGAGTTAACCAATTAATGGTGATAAGGAGACAAAACTCATCGACATTGTCCCGCCACACTTTTTATAGCATGCATGAATCGGTCTCTTGAACCTTCTCCCGGGCACGAGTTGTTCCTTTTTTGTACTCTTCTTGAAAAATATGATAAAGCTCAGCAGTGTATACCTCTATTGCATGATTCAATATACTTACGTTTGCAAAACATGTTTCCGGCCTTCCATCCCAAGAGTCATAGTCATTTCCATTCTCTTTACTCCTCCATTCAGCAACAACATCAAGGAAGCTCTCATAAAATTCACATAAGTCAGTAGTTGCTTGAAGTCTCCAAGAGATTGAATGGTTAATTGATTCAACCCTTTGTGAGGACAAAATTCCCGCAGAAAAGTAATCTTTACTGAATGCAGGGCACCAATGCTGCCTGTTCTTGTAAAGTTTTTTTAGCCAATCATTCTCACCACAATTGTATTTTGCAATCAACCTAGGAAAATAAACGGGAAAAAATGGTTACAGTGAACCTTGTACTTATTGTAGTGAATCTTTGTTATTTTGCAATGAATCTTTGTTATTTTGCAGTGAATGTTTTTTCATTCACTGCAGAGCATATTTTTCTTCATTATGAAGGCAAGGTTAAATACTAAAGGCATTGACCTAGTCCAATGATGATTGAACTCTGCTTCAGTATCGTAATGCATGAAAATCTTGTTGAATTTGTCAACAAATTGATGTTGGCTTCTACACATTCTGATGTGAATTTTTGAGTTCTCAATAATATGCCATATACATAATCTATGCCTTGCTTGTGGAAACACTGTTTTGATAGCAGCTACAATTGAAGCTGCTTGGTCTGTCATGATAGTCCTTGAATGCTTCCCACCCATTGCCGCTAAGAAAGTTCGAAAAAACCATATGAATGATTCTATTCTTTCATTTAAAATAAACCCACATCCAAGCATTACATTCTTGTTATGATGGTTCATTCCAACAAACGGCGCACAAATCATGTTGTACTTGTTGGTCCTATAAGTGGTATCAAATATAACCACGTCTCCAAAGATATCATAATTATATTTCATTATGCTATCTCTCCAGAAAATGCTAGTTATACTTGCTCCGTCATCAAACTCAAAAGCAAAGTAAAAGTTTTGATCTTCAACTTTCCTTTGATTCAACTTCTCCATTAAAGTGTTACTATCAGTGCCATCTAAATTCTTCCTTTTATCAGAGGCAAGAGAATTATATGCATCCTTGTTTGTGAACCCAAGGGCTAGTGAACCGCCTACCTCCTTATTCAACATTCTCATAGCATCAGACACTTTGATTCTGCATGATTGCATAAGTTTCAACAGTTCCAATTGTTCTTTTGTGACCGTTCGTTGTGATTTCAAAATATGTCGTTTTGTGAGATCACAAAAAGGATGGTTGTGCACCTTATCATGCCTCATAACTGTCCATACACCATTTCCATCTATTGAAAATTGACTCATTGCTTCGCAACCAACTCAAGTTACTCTTTTGCTATATGACCTTCTATCGATATGTTCTTCATTTTTTTGGCGACATTTCTCTTTGTACCTTGCTTTGAACAACAATATCTCTTTGTTGTTATACCACTTCGATCAACTTTAGTCCTTTGTGAATCCCTATGAACACTGAACCCCACTCTTAGACTATAAGTGTTATATAAATCATATGCTTCTTGCTCAGACTTGACACTTTGTGCAATCAACTCATGTTCATCATTCTCAACATATTCTTATCCGATGGGTTCTTGATGCTGAGAAATTGCAATTTAAGTAGTCAATAATGTCAGAAGCTATTGTATTTATCAATGTATTTAGAGGATAGATAGTAGCTGAAACATAAAAAAAAAATAATTGATGCAGCAATGCATTGGACCAACAAAAGATTCATTTCCATCAACAAAAGATTCACTGCAATGGGTAAAAGGTACACTAATTGACAAAATGATTATTATTATAATTATATATGAGCTCTATGACTACCTTCTTTTTCACAATGAGTTACAGTATGTACAACACCATATTCTTGAAAGTATAAATCATACGTACCTATCGCTACATGAGCTCTATAACAATTACTTTAACAATTCACTAGCTACATGACATTGCACTGAATTTTGGAAGCATAAATCATACATACCTATCTCTTGGGGACCATATTCTTGTTCATTGGGATCTTGATTCTGGGGACCTACAATATAAGAATAATGTCAGTAATTATTATGTTCATTTACTTATAGTTATTCTATGAATAACAGAATTTGAGACTGTTAATCGTTCTTATTTTTTGGTTTATCTTTCCAAAAATGCAGTGAAACCTTTGTACACTGTAGTGAACATTTTGACTAAATCAGTGTACCTTCTTTGTCAACTTATGTACAACGATTTTTGCTATTACAATCATGCCGTTGGGGAATTTTGTCGAACACCTTATGTGCAAAGAATTTTGACTTTAAAAGTTGCACTAGGTAGACATACTTTGCATTAAAGATTGATATATAATTGTTTGTTTGAGGAATTTTATCAAACATACCTCTAGTATGAACTTCTAACAGCTTTAACTCTTCAATAAGCAAATTTTCTGCCTCATCTATAATTTTTTCTCAAAATCCATTGATTTAAGTATGTATTCTTGCTAATTTTCAGGATGAATCATGCATCTGCTGCTTTGTATTGCTGGTTTTGCTCAAAATTTTCTTGTGCATGCATGGGCAAATTCGAATATGTAGTGTCTGGATGTATACGTTTGTATAGTGGGCTGTCCAAATTCAAAGAGAGAAGGTCCAATTATAGCATGGGCAAGGGTAGTAGAATTAGGTTTGTTTGGCCCAATTCAGTCAACCTTCAGCATGGGCAAATTCGAATTAGGTTTGTTGGGCTCAAAATTTTCAAGTTTGTTGGGCAAAGGTAGTGGAATACCTCTTTGTATAGGTGTGTATATTAACATGATAATAGACTCATTGTGCAAGAAACACATAGCAATTTGGAGTAATAGGAGTGATTGGGGGCGATTAAGGCCTGTTCGATAAAATTAGCTATTTAGGTAGCAGATAACGGTTTAAATAGTGGATAGCTGTTTAGATAGCGGATATCGTTTCTAATTTAACTGTTAGCGGATAGCTGTTTAGATGAGCGGTTTAAACTAATATGTTCCGTAAATTTAGCTGTTAGACTAGCTGATTAATGTAAATTGACATAAAACGATATAGATAATTTTCAAAGATAAAATTTCTAAAGGATATTTTTTGGCTGAAAAATATCAAACGCTACTTTTAAGGCAGTGTTTGGTTGGGGGAAAAATGATTTTCTTGGAAAATAGTTTTCCAATTTTATGTTGTTTTGGCACAATAAAGGATAAAAAACTATTTCCCAAGGAAAATGATTTCCTTTTTGAGAAGGTAGGAGGTTAATTTTCTCCTTTCAACTTTCGGCCGATATGGTATGGTCAACTGAAATTTAGGTGCAAAATTCTATTTCAATGGTTTGCATCGAAACTTGACTATCCGATTGGAAAGATTAAAATGAACTCAAATCTAAATTTTGAGCTTAAATTACTTTCACTTGGTCAACATTTATCTCCACCACGACAATTTTAATCGATATTTTTTGCTACTAAAACAATTCAGTCGACTTGCCATTGGAACAATTTCAACGGTTTGTATCAAAACTTGATAATCAGATAGAAAAGATTAAAATAGGCTCAAATTCAAACTTTGAGCTCTATATTATTTCATTTGGTCAACATTTTTTTTTCAACCACGACAATTTATTTGATATTTTCCGTAACTTAAACAATGCAGTCAATATTTTTCACTGAATAATTTCAACAGTTTGGATCAAAATTTGATCGTCAGATAAGAATGATTAAAATAGGCTAAAATCTAGAGTTTGAGCACGACATTCTTTTACTTGATCAATATTTTCTCTGCCACAACTATTCAATCGATATTTTTCGCTACTTAAATAATTCAGTTGATATTTTTCGTCACGAAACCAATTTCAAGGGTATAGATCGAAATTTAATTATCTAATAAGAAATACTAAAAAAAAACTCAAATATGAATTTTAAGTTCAACATTCATTCATTCGGTCAACATTTATCTCTGCTATGACCATTCAATTGACATGTTTCACCACTTAAACGATTCAGTTGATGTTTTCTTTTTTTTTTTTTCTATAGAAAATGATTTATCTTGTACCAAACGACGAACAATGTGATAAAAAATTAATTTTCCTTGGAAAATGATTTTTCGAGAAAACCATTTTCTTTCTAACCAAACACTACCTAAACGTCAAACGTTAATACTATTAGCTTTTCAAAAACGCTGCTTAAAACACTAAATGCTACTTGAAATGCTAGTCAAAATACTTATTTACCAAATACTAAAAATCAACTAATTACTGTATTGACTTGGTCAAAACACTGAACGCTATCCAAAACGCTGTTGCTGAACACGGCCTAAGAGCACTTTTAATGATGAGCTAGTTTTTCATATTATCCTCAATGGTAAGCCAGTTTTTGGGTTCACTAATGGGGTCTACCATTGTCACATCAACTCTTTCTGCAACTTTTTGATTCACAATCATCACTCTCTCCAATGGAAGGCTCACCACTTTGGCTCACCAAACAAAATAATACCTATGGACCTCACACCTAATCATATTTAATTATTATTTTTTTGTTTTGGTTGGTTATTTAGCTTTGTTATTTTTGGAAAAAATAATTCGGAAATAATAATTTGGTAACTCAACTAATTAGAGGTTTATAATTTTTTTTAAAAAAAAAAACAAGACAAGAGTTTTAATAAAAAAAGTTGACACATGCTTGAATACAGAAATTACAAGAGTTCGATAATAAATAAAAAAAGATACATTGGTTAACATTAGTTGGGAAAAAATTACAATACGTGAACAATTTTTTAAAAATTACAATATGACGATCATTAAACACAACTAATAGTTACATTGGTTTTGTTTTTTTTGTTTTGGTTGGTTATTTGGGTTTATTTTTTTTGGAAAAAAATAATATGCATGTAATAAGTTGATAACTTAGAGGGCCATAATTTTTTTTAAAAAAAAACACAATAGTTTGAATTGAAAAAAATGACACATGCATGAAGTTAGAAATTACAAGAGTTGGATAATAAATTTAAAAAAAAGATACATTGGTTAACATTCGACGGAAAAAAAAAATTACAATAGTTGAACAATTAAAAAAAAAATTATAATATGAAGATCAACCAACTATCCTATCTGCCACTTACCTGAATTTCACTTTCATAATTCCTCAATCAAGTCCGCTTGGAGAGCTGCATGCATGTCGGAATTGCGAACTTCGCATGACCGTTGAAAGTACATCTCATAGCATGGACGGTGGTCGTAGTTAACAATTGGCTCTAGTACAGTTCGCTCAACAATGTCATAGTCAAATGCAAGTTCGTAATTGTATCGCTCGTCCTTGATAATCATGTTATGGAGTATCACACATGCTCTCATAAGAAATACCAGTTTCTTTTTTATCCATCAGGCGAGCAGGGCCACGTACAATGGCAAATCGAGCTTGTCACATACTGAAGGCTCACTCAACATCCTTCCTCACTTACTCTTGACATTTTGCGAAGAGTTTTTTCTTTGCCCCTTGGGGAAGTGGGATAATTTTAACAAATATTGTCCATTTCGGATAAATTCCGTCGAAGAGATAGTATCCTATGTTGTACTCACGCTCATTGACGACATACTCACATTTAGGAGTCCGATCCTCGTATAGCTCTTGGAAAACCTGATGGAGATTCCTCCATGCCCTCGATTTAAAAGAAGCAAATCAATTAGGTAATCTCAATTTACTGCTTAAAGGATGAATAAATCATCCAAATTTTGTTTAAGTATTGAAACTGCAGGGCACGGGTTTAATTCCAGCAGCTAACCCGTTTTTGTGTGCTTAATTACTCAGGCCTCCTTAAGGTTTAAGTCTAATATTTTTCATTGTGATTGAAGTTCAGGAAGTCAGCTTTGCACCAAAACAAGTTTCATCCCATTTGGACTTCATTTACCCATTCAAATTGGCAAATAAACCCAAGGTGTCCAAACTGTCCAGCAGGACCAGAATGTACCCAGTTTTGTTCTTCTCATTTGTTATGATATATTTTGGTTTAAGTCTTGGATTTTTACCTTTTTGGAATCCCCAAGATGTCTACTTTCAGTTCCAAATATTGAATTTCAATCATACCCAAAGGAACCAAAGAGATCAAGTCATTTTGTCAAACCAGCCAGTTTTGCTCACAAACTGCACGGTTAAATGTTTTAGTAGAGTCAACCTACTTAAACATGGTTTAACCTTGATTTCTTTGTTGGGGGGGGGGGTTGTAGACATCGTAGGGTTTCCCCCCATGGAAGAAAACGAGATCATACTCACTTTTGCCAAGCTTAAATCAAGTTAGAAAACCTGCATAAAAACTGTCGTGCACCCAGTTTTGAGTACCCGGTTTGTTTTTGCC
>JACYFF010031957.1:53734665-53764807 GCA_017589665.1 Selenicereus undatus
GGCAGGTGAAGGCTAGCCATTGTCCAACCGACAGGTCGTCGGCCAGTTGACGGCTGTCGTCCCCCCTCGTTTGCCTTGGCCCTTCTCGACGCACCTCGATTCCTATTTAAAGCCACTTCTTCGAAACTTTTGGGGGGGGGGGGGTTCTTTTGGAGGTTTTTAGGCTAGTTTTAGGTTAGGTTTCAGCCAATAAAAACCCCAATAAGGAGATTAGATTAGGATTTGTTTGGATGCATTTTGGATTTAAGCTTGTGGATTTCAAGTTCATTGAACCAATCAAGCATAAGTTCCCTCTCTCTCTCTCTCTCTCTCTCTCTCTATTTCATGCTTTTCTTGTTTCCTCTTATTTTGATTATGTTAGTTTAGATTGTATTTAGCTTAAATGTTTAGTTTTTATTATAATTTCATGCTTAATAGCTCTTTTCATCCATGCTAGTTTAGATTAATGCATCCATTTTCATGTTTGTTGAGTTATACGTTAGCTTAGGTTTAATTTAAAGCTTCTTGCATTTTGTTGACGATTAATTGTTAGTTTTGGTTGGTTTGGGTTGTAATTAGCCCTTTGATGGCTAATTAGACTTGTATTGGACCTACCCACACCTAATTTATGCCTTCAATTAAGAGTTTTCTCTCATGCCCGCCACGTGTTCGATGAAATGCTTGAGAGGGTTTTCATCTTTATTTTTCGGCAGTTGACTTATGCCAAGAGGTGAGGTCAACTAGCTAGTATGGGAGAGAGAATAGCCGGGGTTTGGACATGAAAGAAACCCTGATCCTAACTAGGCCCTAAGGTTTCTAATCTTGTGGTTTAATTTGACTAACCCCATAAAATAGGATGGTTAGACTAATTAGGCTTGTCCATGACCCTTGAGGGAGAGCTTAGGTTGTCTTTAAAGGTGCAACTAACTATCTTTAGTTAAGGGTATAAGTCGGTAGGTTAGGACTCATCTTGACTATTTAGTTTGTTAATTGATCAAATCATAGTCTCAAGCCACCTCTTTTGCTTTTATTAGCGTAGAGTGCGTAGTTTAGCCTTGTTTTCATTTCCTTCCTTCTTGGGCTAGATGAAGTTGCTCAAAATAACCTGGTATTTGAAACCCAACGCCCAGTGGACGACACCCTGAATACTCAACGGTAGAACCTTATACTTAGAGTTATAATTTCTAAAACTCGAATTCTTCCTATCGAGTTTTTTGGCGCCATTGCAGGGGAGTTGGCGCTTTTCAATTTCGGGGTTTACTTGAGCATTTGAGGCTAGGCCTTTAGAAAATCCAAATAAAAATTTAAAAATCAAAAATTTGAAAAAAATCAAATTGGCTGTTTTCCATTTACCTCAATTTGAGCATGAACCTTTTAGGCAATACTTGTCTAAATTGAATGATTATCGTGCTCAATGTGTGCATTTTACATATGAAAAATTGGAAATATGAAATGTTGTACTTGAGGGGATAACACATGAGACCCGAGCCACCATTGAGTCCATGTGTTATGGTGGTATGTGCTTTTTAGACGATGATATGTGAGATTTGTTTGAGTCTTTGGCTTGGTATTAATGGCACCATGAGAATGCTAGTGAGACTTTTGTGTGCCTTTACCCCATTTCCTATGACTTACACGCTTATTCTCCTCTTGTGCACTCTTATTGTCAAGCTTTTGACCATGATGCGAATTTTTATCCCTATTATGATATTTTCGATGCATGCTATGTGAAACTTAATGCCGTAATAAAGACAATGAATGAGCGACATGAGTGCTTTGCTAGTGAGATAAGGGAGTGTGGCTTATTGCATGAGACTAGCCCTAGTCCATCTTCTCCTAGACCTGTGGTTAGTCTCTATGATGATTATGAGTCTTCTCTTCCCCTAGAGCCCGATTTTATGGCTTATACACCTTTGACCAGCCTAGAGGAAGTTATTGACCCCCCCTTTGTGGCTCCGTCCTTGTCTAGCACACCTACAGACACTACTGAGGGTGTCTTAAGCTTACTTGTTTCTCCCCTTCTTTAGCTTAGTGCACGGGGTTAGAGTGTGGTGAGTCTATTAGGCGGTGATGCTAGTTGTGTTGAGGATGATTTGCTTGATTGGTCAGGCGATATTGCATTGCTAGAGCCTTCTTTTGAAGAGTTATATAGTGATGATTTGAGGGTTGGTACCTCTCCTAGCATTGAGCATGTTGACCCCTTTGCACCGAGTGACTTGCCTTAGTCCCCATTCCATCCCCCTTTCTTACCACCACCCCATTTCCATTGCATGCATTTCACGAGTCCCTAGGTGACCTTAGAGGCTACAATCCCTTCGTTGACCCTTATTGTGCATACGTAGAGGACATGCCTAGGAAAATTGAGTGGACCTCTTTCTTTGATTATTCTTTCTATTTTTCTATGGCATTTGCTAAGTGTAAGAAGGCCTTAATTTTCTTTGTTACGATCTTATTAGTGTTCTATTATTCCCGCCATTTTGAAATGCATACAAAGGCACATGATAAGCTTCTAAAAGCATTGACTGCATCCGAGTTGACGACTCTCGTCTTGAGAGCCGAGGAGGAGTGGCTGATGCTCTTCGAGCCTCCACAACGCCATCTTGGAGAGGCGTAGTTTGGGTACAATCAGTACCCCACTTGGTATAACTGTTCTAACTCTTCTCCCTTTGTTTTTATTTTCTTTATTTTTCTTTTTAGTTGTGGATATTAGGTTGTGTTTTTGTTGTTGATCATTTTGCGGCGAAAGTTGGGATATTGTGGAGCCGATTGATGGTTATGATCACCTTTGTTTTCCTTTTGTTCATAGTTGTGTTTTGTTATTGGTGGTGTTGTTGGACTTGTATATATTCATTGTTGGTGGTATTAGTTTTGTATATATGTGTGGTCTTGTTGTTGATTGGGTGAGATTGTGTTTTTGGGGAAATGTGTTAACTTGTTTATATATGTGTAGATTTAGTGTTCCTGTGTGTTTTGTTTTGTTTTGTATTTTGCGCGTTTTTGTGGTTGTTGTGACTCTTCGACTCCCAATGAGGACATTGTGAGATTTAGGTATGGGGGTCGAGAAATCATATACCCTTTTGTGCATATTTTTGTGAAATTTTTTCAATATTTCAATTTTGTATGGTTTTTCTTCTTGGCTTTGGAGGACTTTTGTGCCGTTGTGATCGATTTTTGACCTTTGATAGCTTTGTTGCTAGCTTGTATATAGGTTGAATATGCATGATGAAACACTTGTCTACAATGTGATATCTGGTATATCATAATAATCTCATTTCACATGTGTGGTTTTGTGCCAACCTTGTACACTTAATCATTAGCTTTTGGTGTTAGTTATTGAAATTTGGGTTTGGGGACATTCTACTTCATTAATTGACTTCCAATTTTGGCTTCATTATGAGAAAAAGAAAAAAATGAGAAAAACAAGAAGTACAAAAATGAGTTTAACTTTGGTACCTCTATTTGGGCTTGAATAAGTGTTTTGCACATCTAAATAAAGCTCCTAAATAGGGAAGAAGCCCGAATATGTGCTAAGTTGTTCCTCTTGGAGTTCAAGGCCTAATAAGTCAACAACTTCCCACCCAGGCGAAGGAGCATAGGAGAAAAGTGACAAAAAGAAGAAAGAAAAAAAGAGAAAAATAAAGGGAGTTATAAGCCAAGTTGAGATGACCTTTTGCCCAGTTTTGTCCTAGCATTAAGAGTCAATACACCTTACACAGAGCATCAAGGTATGCCAATCATGTCATTGTGTTGTGTAAGGTGAAAAATAAGAGTTGGGATGCATTTATAGCCCATGTGTATCCTGAATGTATGTTTTGCTTGTATATGGCTTAGTAGCTAGATTGTTAGGGCAATAAAATCGATCTAGATGCGTACATGTTTTCCCCTTTGCCTTGTATATAGTCTTTGCTTTTGAAGAAAAAATTCCAAAAAATACTTCAAAGATTTTGTGGGTATATCTTATGTAAACCCTTACGAGACCTCACTCGTCCACTTGGGGAAACCAAGGGGTTTAAAGGGCTTGTTGCATATGCTAAATGCAACTGTGATTCCTATGAAAGTGAGTTAGGTTCCGATGTTAGATTTGCTTTTGTTTTGCTCAAGGATGAGTAAAAGATAGGTGTTGGGGTATTTGTTCGGTGCTAAATTGTCATATTTTACATGTCCCTTTCACCTAATTTTAGCTCGTATAATAATATAATCTTTAGGATTTTTACTTGTTTTGTTTAATTTTGTAGGTAATAAGTTCAATCGAGCAAGTGCTGCAAAAAGGAACAAAAGAGGAACCAAAGAAGAAAAAAACAGCGAGGCTACGTGTAGACGGGGGGAGGCACGATAGCCATTGCCCACCCCTGCAGTCACGACCAACAGCAGGCGACGGTCGTCCCCCTCTTGCTTGCCTCGACCCTTCTCAGCCCGCCTTGTTCCTATTTAAAGCCCTTCTTTGGGACTTTTTAGGGGGGTTCTTTTGGAGGTTTTAAGCTAGTTTTAGGTTAGGTTTTAGCCAATAAAAACCCCAACAAGGGGATTAGATTAGGAAGATTAGGATTTGTTTGGGTGCGTTTTGAATTCAAGCTTGTGACTTTCAAGTTCATTCAATTAATCAAGCATAAGTTCCCTTTTTCTCTCTCTCTCTTGATTTCATGCTTTTCTTATTTCCTCTTGTTTTGATTATGTTAGTTTAGATTGTATTTAGCTTAAATGTTTAGTTTTTATTATGATTTCATGTTTAATAGCTCTTTTGATCCATGCTAGTTTAGATTAATGCCTCCATTTTCATGTTTGTTGACTTATATGTTAGCTTAGGTTTAATTTGGGGCTTGTTGCATTTTGTTGATGATTAATTGTTAGTTTTGGTTGGTATGGGTTGTAATTAGCCCTTCTATGGATAATTAGACTTGTATTGGATCTAACTACACCTAATTTATGCCTCAAATTAAGAGTTTTCTCTCATGCCCGCCACGTGTTCTATGAAATGCTTGAAAGAGCTTTCATCCTTATTTTTGGGTAGTTGACTTATGCCGAGAGGTGAGGTCAATTAGCTAGTGTGGGAGAGAGAATAGTCGGGGTTTGAACATGAAAATAGTTCCGATCCTAGCTAGATGCTAGGGTTGTTAATCTTATGGTTTAATTTGGCTAACCCCATAAAAATAGGTGGTTAAACTAATTAGGCTAGCCCATTACCCTTGAGAGAGGGCTTCGGTTGTCTTCAAAGGTGGAACCGACCATCTCTAGTTAAGGGTGTTAGGACTCATCTTTACTATTTAGTTCGTCAATTGGTCAAATCATAGTCTCAAGTCATCTCTTTTGCTTTTATTAGCTTAGTTTAGCCTTGTTTTCATTTCCTTCCTTCTTGGGCTAGATTGAGTTGCTCAAACTAACCTCGTTACTTGAAACCCAACTCCCAGTGGAAAATATCCCGAGCACTCAACAATAGAATCTTATACTTGGGATTGTAAATTTTAAAACTTGAATTCTTCCTATCTGAGGCCTGTTTTAGAGCAATGATCATCGAGGAGGATATTCAAAAGGTGAGCAATGTTTCCCTCTCCCTTAAAGATATAGCTCTTGCATGGTGGCATCGTAGGTGTGAAGATGTCAAGCGAGGATTCGATCCCAGCAAAACTTAGGACGAGCTCATAAGGGAGTTTAGGAAGCAAGTATACCCTGAGGATGCCAAGAATGAGGCAAGGGACAAGGTATGACACCTCCAACATAAGGAGGGTCACATTTGAATGTACACCAAGGAGTTCCAAGAGCTTCTCTTGAAGATTCCAACAATGGGGAGGCAAGATGCCCTATTTTGCTTATTCGATGGCCATGTGATTTGGCCCAAATGGAACCCAAAAAGTATGTCATGCAAGACCTCACTTCGCAATTATCACTACCGAGTCCTCGTCGAATTTAAGAAAGAACCCTGAAAGGGACAAAACAATAAGACGGGTAGTAACGGTAATAGCAGAGACCAGAACAAGTCTCCTAAGCGGGACATACCATCCTCATCCAAGGACAAGGGACTAGGCAAAAATGATAAGACTACAATGAAGATCTCATGCATCCTATTTAACATATCTCATTGGGTCTTCGAGTGCCCAAAGCGAAGCAAGCTTGCTCTTATCATGGAAGAGGAAAGGCAAAAAGAGTAAAAGGAAGGTAGCTTCTATGAAGTTGTTTATTGCCATTTAAGCCAAGGTGAACGGACAACCTCGTGGGTGCATGTACATGAAAACCATTATCAATTACAAGCTACTACAAGTAATTTTGGACATGGGAACTGATACAGTCTAAAGGGACAAGGAGCTCACCTACGAGATTAACATTCCCTACACCAAGGAAAGAGGCTTTGTAAAGGGAGTCAATGCACAAAGTCTCCCGAACGAGGGGTTGCTTAAGGCGCCCAAATTCAAATCAACCAATGAAAAGGTAAGGTTGACATCACGATTGCTATCTTAAATGACATAAATTCTCTTTCGGTATCAATTCCTTAACACGGTGAAGGCATTATTGGTGCCTTAAACCAATGTTATGTGCATCATCGAGACGGGGCAACCTTACGTTATTCCCTTAAAGAGGGAGGTCGATGAAGGCAAAGTGCTCTTTACTCTTCTACTCTCAAGAGAATTAAGAAGAAGGAACCCACTTTCCTCGCCACTCTCAAGCTTGATGAGGAGAGCAAGGAACACTACAAAAACGGTGCCGATCTCCAACGAAAAAAGCGACGGCGAAAATACCCATAGGAGGTGAGTCAGATTTTCCGACGAAATATGTTTTCGTCGGAAATTCTGACGGAATTTCGTAGAAAATTCCAACGGAATTTCCTTGCACACGTTTCAAAAATGCTGGATTGGGTTTTAAATGTTTTGGATGGATTTTGGAGGGGTTTTGGAAGCATTTCAAACTGTGAAGAGAGAGCGATGGAGCCAGGAAGAGAGAGAGAAAGGGAGCAAGGAAGAGAGAGAAGGAGGAGGATGTTTATGGTTTCCGGTGGCCGGTGACCGAAAAAATTTAGTATTGTCACTTGTAGTTTAACGCTAAGTCACTTATTTAGAGTTAATTTGCTATTTGAAATTGAAATATTTAAGTTAATTGGGTTTTTTTTTTTATGGTGGTTAATTTGTTATGAATGGGTTTAAGAGTGCCGCCAACGCCTCACCGCCACTGCCGCCGCTGCCGCTGCCAGTGTCGCCGCCGCCGTCTCCGGTAATCCGCTTTGATTTGTGGGTATTTAAAGATTAGTGGAATTATCGTATTTTGAAATTATATATATTAATTTTGTATGTGTTGTTAACTTTCGTAAAATTTAATTTTGAAGCATATTTGCATAGTTTATTTAATTTATTTTTTCGTAAAATATGGATGTAAATTATGTTAATTTTTTATTTAATTTGTGTGTAATTATTTGAATAAGTGGAATAAAATATGATAAGTATGTACATTTTTAATAATTATATAATTATTAGAAAATGTTGAAGTATATTAAACATGTATAATGTGTTTTGTTTTAGTGAATACTTTAAATTTGCTAAGTATGTTTATTTTTTGTTTGATTTGTGATATATATTAATGTTTTGTAAGTATGTGAAGTGTATGTTTTTTTGAGGTATGTATAATTTTTTGTATGATTTGTTTGATATGTTAAGAATTCATATTTTATTTTTGTAATTTTGAGGTATGTTGAGTATATATTAATTTAAGTTTGCTCATTATGTTAATAGTATTATATTTTATTATTTTTTTTTGGGTTTGTTTATTTGGATGAAGTAAGAAATAAGTAATTTTATTTGTGTTTGATGCTTAATTACATTTATTTTCACAAATAATATAGTTATGTGAAATTTATTTTTTTAGCATATATGTTTAATTACATTGTTGTATTTTAGGTTTAGCACTTATTTCTTCAAGAAATTCGGGAATATAAAATATGAACTAAATATGAATATAGGTTTTTTATTTGTGTCATTAGTGAGTATAAAATCTATACTAAATAATTTAAACTTTAACTTAATTTGTAATGTATCTTGATTTGGATAAATGAAATAGTTGTAAGTAGGTAAGCATATATAATATATGTTTTGTTTTGGTGAATAGTTTAAGTATGTTAAGTATGTTTATTTTTTATTCGATTTGTTGTGTATATTAATTATTGGTAAGTATGTGAAGAATATTCTTGTTTGAGGTATGGTTAATTTTTTGTTTGATTTGTTAAGTATTTTTATTTTATATTTTGGTTAATAGTATTTTGTTTTTTTTTTTTGGGTTTTTTATATGAATGAAGTGTGAAATAAATTGTGTAATTGGTGTTTGATGCTTAATTAGGTTTATTATGATATATAAAATAGTTCTATTAAATATATTTTTATGTAATACATATATATATGTTTAATTACATTATTGTATGTGTAATATATATATATATTTCTCTTTCTATATATATATGTTTAATTATGTTGTTAAATTTATTTTTTGTAATATATATAAATTTATTAGTGTCATTAGTGAATATAATATTTAGAGTAAATAATTTAATCTTTAATTTAATTTGTAATGTATGTTGATTTGAATAAATTAAATAGCTGTAAGTAGGTAAACATGTATAATATATTTCGTTTAGGTAAATGATTTAAGTATGTTCAGTATGTTTATTTGTTGTATGATTTGCTGTGTATATTAATTTTTGGTGTGTATGTGAAGTATATTCTTTTTTTACGTGTGGGTAATTTTCTATATGATTTGTTTGAGTTGTTAAATATAATTATTTATGTGCTTTAACATTGTGATAATATTCGTTTAGAAGTTCATTATTGTATTCCAAATATTGAACTGGTTAAATAGATTTCTAAAAGATATTTATTGCAATTAATTGTAGTTTACATAACAATTAAGACAATCAGATTAGCAACATATGGATGGGCCGTTGCATCGTCAATGGATGTATAGGAGAAGAAATCCTTATGGACATAGGCTTAGAGATGAGTGGTTGATGGGAGTGAATATGTTTGATGAATTTGCACGGAATAAGGAGGAGTATAGAATTAATGGAGTTTATAGATGTCCATGTGTGAAGTGCAAGAATATGCAGTATTTTACATCTGACGTTGTAAAGTCTCATTTGTATAGAAAGGGATTTGTGAAGAATTATTGGTGTTGGACAAGTCATGGGGAAGAAGATAATTTGGAAGTAGGGGGTGCAAGTAGTTCACATTCTATGAATTTTGATTACTATCACAACGATCATAATCATATGGAGAACATGCTTCATGCTGCTTTCCAAGCTAATGAAATGGACATGAGTAGCCATGATAACGTAAATCCTGAGGCATTTTACACTATGCTTGAATCTACCCAAAGACCGTTGTATGAAGGGTATAATATAACTGAATTGGAAACGTTTGTGAGGCTACTTAGTATTAAATTGGGTAACAACATGTCTCAACGTTGTTTCAACGAAGTTGTTGGCCTGACGAAAGATATATGCCCTCTTGAAAGTGGCATTCCAAAAAATTATCATCAGCAGCTCAAGAAAGTGAGAGATTTAGGCATGGATGTTCAGAAAATTGATTGTTGTTCGAATGGTTGCATGCTTTATTATAAACAGGATGAGGGTTTGTTCGCATGCAAATTTTGTGGACATGTAAGACAATTACCAAAGAACTCTAACCAACGAGGTCATAAGGATGTTTCATGTGCTAAAATGCACTACCTACCTTTAATCCCAAGATTGCAAAGACTGTATGCCTCAAAAAGGACTACCATTCACATGAGATGGCATCATGAGCGCCGCCAAGAATCGGGTGTTCTTCGGCATCCGTCGGATGGATTAGCTTGGAAGCATTTCGGCCAAAAGTATCCAAATTTTGCAGCAGAGCCTCGGAATGTAAGGTCAGGTCTTTGTGTTGATGGTTTCACAGCATTTTCCATATCTGGAAGATTGTATTCTGTGTGGCCAATTGTTGTTACACCTTATAACTTGCCTCCAGATATGTGTATGACCACTCCATACATGTTTTTAAGTTGTATTATTCCGGGTCCAACAAATCCAAAGAACAGAATTGATGTGTACTTGTAACCCTTAATTGATGAGTTGAAAATGCTATGGGATGTTGGGGTGGATACATTTGATGTTTCATGCGGGAAAACTTTTAGATTGCATGCTCCGTTAATGTGGACAACTAATAATTTTTCTGCCTGTGGTATGTTGTCCGGTTGGAGTACTCATGGGTTGTTAGCATGTCCGGTTTGTATGCACTAAAATTGTGCATTCCAGTTACAACATGGACGAGAGCCATCTTGGTTCGATTGCCATCATTGGTTCTTGCCTCAGAATCATTGTTTCAGAACTAATAAAGTTGCTTTTCGTAAAGGGAAAGAGTATACACATTGGCCCTCCCCAAAGGATTTCTGGTGAAATATTATCTGAGATAGCATCTACATTGCCTAAAGTGACTACAAATGTACAATTTGAAATTCTCGGATTTCAAGAAAATGAACATAACTGGACAAAGCAAAGTATATTTTGGGAGTTGCCTTATTGAAAGCATCAGCTTCTGAGGCATAACCATGATGTTATGCATATTGAGAAAAATTTCAATGAAAATATTATAAACACAGTAATGGATGTTCCGTGAAAAACAAAGGATGTTATAAAAGAAAGAATGGATATGTCTATTATGTTTAGTAGGCAAGAGTTGAACTTAGCTACAAGAGGGTCCACTGATAAATTGTGCAAGCCAAAAGCCAAGTTTGCACTGTCGTTAGCTCAAAAAAGGGTTGTCTGCCAATGGTTGAGGGAAGTTCATGTGCCTAATGGTTATTGTTCTAATATGGAAAATTGGGTTGATCCATCTAACACAAAGTTCCAAAATATGAAAAGTTATGATCATCATATATTTTTGGAGAATCTTCTCCCAGTAGCGTTTGCTGCTCTTCCGAAAGATGTTTTGGGGCCCTTGGTCGAATTGAGTGAATTGTTCAGAAATCTATACTCTAGTGAGTTACATGTTACCATGCTTGAAGAGATGAACAAGAACATTTCTATAATTCTTTGTAAATTGGAGACAGTTTTTCCTCCTAATTTTTGGAATTTCATGGAACATTTGCCCATTCATTTAGTAGAAGAAGCTTTGTTGCGTAGTCGTATTCAATATCAATGGATGTATGCTTTTGAGAGGCATTATGGCTGGTTGAAGCCTACGGCAAAGAACAAAGCTCGTGTAGAGGCATCCATGGTTCAAGCATACTTAGCATTTGAGATTAAACATTTCGCTGAGTATTATTTTCAGTCAAGCTTGCATTGCCCAAGTATTGGGCGTAATGAGGGTATGCGACAACTCAAACCACAAATGCCAACTCTTTCGGTGTTCAACCGTAAGGGTACTCCATTTGGAAATCAAGGAAAAAGATATCTTACTAAGCCAGAGTACCGTGTCGCTCGCCTTCACATCTTGCTGAATTGTGATGAAGTGCAACCATATTTGAAATAAGTTTATCAGTTACTCAAAGTTTCATTTGAATACTTAATAATTGTTGAGTAATTAAATAATTTCAATCGTGAAATACAGTTGGTTCAGACATGAATTTCATGGTCATAATCCAAATGCGAGTGATGTGGAAGCTGACTTGTTTATCGAGGCAAATTTTGCACAGTGGTTTGAGTATAACGTAATTAATTTTTCATAACTAATCTTCAATTCCTACAAACTATTTTGTAACTCTAAAGAGAATCTTCTTTTTTCTTCATAGGTCAATTCTTACCAAGTGTTTAATGATGAGAGGCAAGATTTTTTGGTGAACTTATCTCATGGACTGATTATGGTAGTCGAATGTTTTTATGGGTATAAAGTTAATGGTTATTGGCTTCATACCAAGGCTAGGAATGAAGGTAAAGCCACATATAATTGTGACGTGTGTGTCAAAGGAGTTGGCGAAGGTGATGAAGTATCAGGGGATTATTATGACATATTTCATGAAATTATTCGTGTTGAATTTATGGGTGAACCAATTAAAAAATGTGTACTTTTTAATTTTGAGTGGTTTAACCCGGATGTTCTTTGGGGGTACGTTATCCTAAATTTACCTCATATCCTGAGGTTAATCATGCCAGACATTACAGAAAGTTTGACCCATTCATATTTGCTGATACTACAACCCAAGTGGTATATCTTAAGTACCTTGAGGGGATGCTATAAAAAGCAAATTGGTGGGTAGCTATACCGAACAAACATCGCGGTGCCCCTAAAGATAAGGATAATCTAGAACTTGCCTATCAATAGTTAGGAATGACAACCATGAATGTGAATAACGTAATAGCCACATCATTAGTCGATGAAATTGCACAAGCTGATGATGTTGATGGACATGATTAGGGTGATGATCATGATGGGAATGGTGAACATGCTGATGATTATGAAGAGGACGAAGAAGGTGAATGGGAGGATGAAGCTGAAGACAATGATGATGATGATGAAGGATATATGACATTGCAAAGTGATGATGATGACGATGACGATGTGTCTCACAATGGTTGATTTAATCTTTTAGTTGTATGGATATTTATGCATGTGTATGTACTTTTTTTTTAATTGCAAGCTAGGAAAATCAATTGTATATGCGTACTATAATTTTTTTACTGACAATACTATGAATATTTGCGATGTTGTATTTTATTTCTATTTTGTTCTTATTTATTAGATGTCTGGAGTAAATGGTGGACGTGGTCGAGGTCGAACGGTTATGAATGATGCGGGTAGAGGAACACCATAACCGACCCCATAGCATGATCTTGCTGATCAAAACTATGAAACAAACACCTTCAGTGGAATGTTTGGAGATTTTCTTGATCCAACTCAACCATTCGGAAATTATTTTGGTAGCATGAATGAGCAACCATATATGCAACCACCTTTTTTTGGTGCAGGTATGCAGTCACCAATCCAACCTAATATTCCTTACATCGGTGGTACTTCAGCTACCCCATTAGTTTATCAACAGTTTGGCACTGTTAGCCGACATTACAACAGTAATCAGATTATTAGTCAGCCTAGAATGCCAAGCCACTCAGTCCACAACAAAGGGCTCCAAAATGAAGGGGTAGGAAGAGATAGAAAAAGTCCTGCACCTGATAGTGAAACCGCAAGTACAAATAACAAGATATATTTATAGCCTGATGGTGATACGTGAGTTCATTATAAATTTTCTAACTTCTTTAGTAATCATATTCTTTTAATGGCTATAGTAATTACTTTTAACAAATTCTTTTTTTGTTCTTAGTTTTATTCCATATCAGGGTGTAGTTCAAAAAATTATTGAAAGCTTTGCAGGTAAGTACCCACATCCTTGGACCACGAGGGGGGAAGTTCCATAATCTCAGAGAGACATATGGTTTAATGAGTTCAAGGTTAATTTTATGCACAACGAATTTGAAAGTCGTCATTAGATTGTTTGAGATGTTTACAAATATACTTCAACTTTGTTACAGAAACACTACTACTGGCATCCAGACAATGAATTCCAGATACGACGTAACTTTGAGTATAGAGGTACAACTCGACTTATGGACATTTTTGGATATGCCAGGAAGTACAACAAAAAGCCGAAGTGGTTACCACCTAGTGTTTGGAATAAGATGCTCAAACATTGGACTGAGGATGACAAGTTTAAGAAATTGAGTCAACAAAATAAAAACAATAGATTGAGTGATGCAGAAGGTTTTGGTCCTTCGTTACATACATGTGGCTCAATTTCGATTAGTGAAAGGAAAAGGTGCCTGGTAAGTAATGTGCTTATTAATAAGTGTATTTTTCATATATAATGTATGGTAAGGATTGAGGTTTTGGTCCTTCTTTACATTTGATCACTCGTTACATTTTATTTTTTTGTAGGCCAAAGCATTAGGTAGGGAACCCACATGTGAGGAACTGTTTAAGGACACCCACTGCAAGGTCAAAGTCAAAGTTTTCGTTGATAAAAAATATGCAAAAAAAAAATGTAAGTTTGGCACATTTTATTCAGACATTATTCATATGTTATAATTGTCGGTTTAGTATGAAATAGTTTTATTTTTGACAACTTTCAGGAGGATCATCACAACTAATGGGAGGAGTACACTCAAGTTGCTACTCAAGGGGGGTCCCAACTGCCCCCATGATCCTAGAAGAGTTTTGGGTTAAAGAAAATCTGGACAAAAAAGGCCGTGTATACGGTTTTAGCACGGAGGGGGTCAAGTTGAAGAAATCAGTTACAATTGCAGTTGCACGTAACTCATCAGTTGGGCATTTTGATCCAAGAGAGCAAGCGCAACTCCTTAATCAGAGCATTACCAAGCAAGCAGAGACTATAAGTCAAATTGCCAAGAAACAGGGGAAGACAGAGCGCATTATGAAAAAAGTTTTAAGATTTCTTAAAGGACAAAGTGTAGGTTCTTCCAGCCAAATCAACTTGAACACTGATGATGAGTAGGACTCCCAAAATGACAACGATGATCCCACAAATTTATCTGATTCTGATTAATTTATATGATCTGCGTATAGATCCAAAACAATTGTGGATGTCATGATTAGTTTTTAATTTAGCACATTTCATTTTCAGATATAAAAATTTATATTTGGTAATTATTACATATGGTGTATGTGATGACCGTGTTGTGATATATTTAAGCTTTTTATTTACTTTTGAGGAGAAAAAACTTTTTAAAAGTGAAATTTTTTTTTGGAGGGGTAGAAAATTCCGTTGGGAAATCCGACAAAATCCTCTTCCCCTCTGCAAACTGGCCTGCACCTTATTCCCTATCCGACGGATTTTCCGACGGGGTGTTTCTATCCGAAATATCATCGGATTTCGTCGGACGCCGTCGGATAATTTTCTGCAACGAGCGAATTCCCGATGGGGTATTTGGTGTCATATTTTCTATCGGAAACCTTATTTTCCATCGGAAAAAATAACTTTTTCCGTTGGTAATTCCGTCGTAGATCGGACATATTTTCATCTAAGGGGTGCTTGAAGAGTTTAAAGACATCATACCCACTGAGTTATCCAAGAAATTTACCCAGAGGAAGGAAGTAGATCTTGCTATTGAGTTCGAGTCAGGGGCTAAGCCACCAGCATTTGCCCTTGATCATATGCCACCTCCAAATCTCGAACAACTAATGAGGTAATTGAAGGTACTACTTGATGCCAGTTGTATCCGTCCCCTCCAAGTCTTCCTATGGTGTGCCGGTCTTATTTCAAAAGAAATATGATAGGCTGGTCTTATTCCACTTTGACTATGCATCAAGAACAAAAATCCCATCCCCCATATCGATGAACTTTTTGATCAACTTGGAGATGCATGGTACTTCACCAAGCTCGATTTGAGGAGTGGGTACTATCAAGTCTGCATAGCCAAAGAAGAGGAGCAAAAGATGGCATATGTGATGTATTATACATCATATGAGTGCTTTGTCATGCCCTTTGGCCGTGCAAATGCACCAACCACATTTTGCACACTCATGAACAAGATACTTGCTCCTTTCCTTAATCACTTTGTTGTTGTTTATCTTGATATTTACATCTATAGTAAGCACTTAAAAGAGCACGTACGACACTTGCGCTAAGTATTTCAAACCTTAAGGAACAACAAGCTCTATGTTAAGAAAGAGAAGTGCTTCTTCGCACAAGAAGAGGTGTCCTTCTTGGGTCACATCGTTGGCAAGGACAAAATTTCCATGGACTCGACAAAGGTGAAGGCCATCCTTGAATGGGAGCAACCAACCAAAGTCACCAAATTAAGGCCCTTCCTTGTCTTGGTAAACTATTATGAGCAGCTCATCAAGGGCTATTGTACTATTGCCGGCCCTATCACTCTTATTAAAGAAGCAAAGAGGATGGGCATGGAGCCATGAGTACCAACAGGCCTTTCATGCCTTAGAGAAGGCCATTACCTAGGAACCCATTATTGCTCTCTCGAACCTCAACAAGCCATTTGAGTTGCACACAAATGCTTTTGACTTTACTATTAGTGGTATTATAATACAAGGGGGTCATCTCATCGCCTTTGAGAGCTTGAAGCCTAATGACACTGAGAAAAAGTATACGCTACAAGAGAATGAAATGAACACGGCATTGTCTTCGCATATGAAGGCACTACTTGCTCGAAAGCAAGTTGTTCAGTCACCCAAAGTGACTAAATAATTACTTCTAATCACTTGATTTTTGATAATATTTGAGATTATTTTTGGATTTTATTTGGTTTTTGTGTGTTTATGCAAGGAATATGATTTGATGAAACGTTAAGTTTATTAGCTTGGCGTGGAAGACTAACAGGTGCAAATTTGGGAAAGTTGTAGCCAAGTGAAAATTGAAAACCAGGAGGGTTCTAAGCAATTTTCTTACTATAGTAACATTCCTAATATTGGTTAAGGGTAGAGAACATGAAACATACTCCAACTAGAATTTGGAAAGTGAAGAATAATTGTTACCATTATAAAAGAAGATCTTGGGTACCACAGTTCACCAATCAATTCCTACTCATCTTAGTCTAGGTCTTAGTTTAGATTTTAGGAGCAAATTAGTTTATTTTAATTCTCTCTCTCAAAACCTTTTACTCGACTACTTTAGATGCAATTTAAGTTAAAGTTTGATTACTCAGTTTAGTTTTGTTCAGTTCTTGCTTTCAATTCGATCAGTTCCTAGTAATTCTTCCCCTCTTTCCCCTTTCATTAGTTATTAAAATTTACTGCTTTCTAAATTTTTCTACTGATTTATTTGTTATTAGGTATTCAATTCGTAGATTCAATCATTAATAGATTTGATTCAATTTATGTTAGTTGAATGATTTTGTTTTGTTTGTTCATTGCTTTCAATTTAGTTTAATATGTATTAGGTTTTAGTTGTAGTGGCCAGGATTCGATCTCGTCTTTGTTGAACCAACCCTCAATTACTACGTACGCTTGCGATAATACTATACATCCTTTTAAGATTGCACAATTTTTTTTGGCCCAGTTGCCGGGGATCATGGTTTGAGTTAGGTTACTATTTTTTTATTCTGTTTATTTATCTTATTAACTTCACAATTTCTATTAGTATATTAGCTTTAGATTTTTTTTATTGAGATTAGTTGCTTAGTTAATTTGATTAATATTTAATAAACTTGTATAGCTTGCTTTTCTTGTTTGACGAAAATTATAAAAATTCCAAAAAATAAATTAAAAATTCCAAAAAATGAAAAATTTTAAATTAAAAAAAAGCATGGCTATTTTCCATTTTATACAATACGACCATGAAATATTTTAGAGATATTGTAGTAGATTGAATGATTTTCATGTTCAATAGGTTGATCAACACAAGGAAAAATGGAAAATCTACCCAATTTTTTAAAAAGGAATGAATTGTGAATATCAGGGGTCATGTTGAAGCCATGTAACCTAGGGGTGTGGGGGGCTTGTCGTCTAAATCTTTGGAATAAATTTGGGACTTTTTTGAATACTTGACTCATGACACTTGTGAGTATGAAAAGGTTATAGATGGTTTCAGTTGTCTCATTCATAATACTAATGTTTGTCCATTCTTTGCAATGGTCTCTGGATATGAAAGTCAACTGAATGAAAACTTAGAGAATATGATAAGGATTATGATGGAAAAATTTGAATCAAATTAGGGAGGATAATAATATGAATGACCTCTCTATATCCCCATGCCTTAACTTAGCATCTGACATTAGCACACCCAAGGACATTGCTGATGATTCCTTAATCATACATGATCTGCCTATCTTATTTACTCAATCTTGTGAGTTTGAGGAGAATCTGAGGGTGATGTTAGCATTTATGCTAATAAGTTCATAATTGATACATTTAGGATGGAGGTGAGTCATGTGAGGAAGATGTGATTGAAATTTCACCTTTCAATGTTAAGCTAATGGATTTCATACCCCAATGTCCTAACTTATTCCCTATTTCATTTGTTTTACCATTCTTATTCCACACAGTTGTTCCCCCATCTCTTGGATCTTTCCAAGTCACTTTTTCCTAGGCTAACCTTACTCTTGTGACTGATGGTTATGATTTAGATTAGACTCTTGTTGACCATATTGAGGCAGAGAGACTTGAGCATCTTGTAGAGGATGTGGATTGGAGTTTACGTAACCCTTTATATGTTGGTTCTTCCATTTGTCGTAATATGTTGTACCTAGACCCTTTCCTTTCCCCTTTCGGAGATATTGGAGCCATTATTGGGGACATAGAGCACCCTAGATCATTTTTTGTAACAGTTCTTATTTATTTTAGGCCATTGTCCTATTCATTTGATGATTATGTGAACACTTTCCCCTCATAAGACTAGGCCAAGAGCTTTGATAAGCCCAAGCAGGCCTTAACTTGTATTATTCGGAGCACTCTTTGTTATTTTTTCCATACACACTTGTTTGTGAGTTTTTCTAGCATATATGATAGCCTATTGAGAGCTTTGATGGGATTTGATGGCCCCCTAGATATGATAGCCTCTAAAGATCAAGTACCATCCCCTCTTCCATGTAAGCCTACTCAAGTCTTATCATAAAGACCAAATGGATCCAAGTCAAGGCATCTCTCAATGGGCTCCGATGTGCATTAAAGTCCAATATGACAAGAAAGTGGAACAGGTCCTTGCAGACCAAGTGATGTGATGCTCCAACCAACTGCTAACTCATGAACTCCTTGTCAAGTGGAAGAGACTATTTGAGACCTAAACTAGCCACTACAAAAAAAATCTCACATAGCAATGGAATCAGTGACGTAAAAAATTCATTCAGTGATGGATTTTTAAATCGGCAACGGAACTGTTGTGTTGCTGTTTTGCTCGTCACTGTAGATATATCGACGGAACTTAGAAATTCCATCATCATTTAGAGACGGAATGGGCGACGGACGGCAGGTGATGGCGGGAGATGGAGGCGCGCAAACTCGATGACAATATTTACGATCCGTTGCCGTTAGCGATGGGAGCTTTGTCCCTCCATGTTGACAAATTTTAAATTCCATCGCTGACTTGCACATTTTTTAAAAAACTAAAAATTGTCGATATGAAAAATGTCTAATTTCGATGGAAATTTTTAATAGACATTTACTTCGACAGAAATTTTGATGGAAAGGCGATCATTTTGACGGACACACTGTGCACACACATCTTAAAGTGAATTTTGACGAAGCGTCTTGCAATTTTGAAGGAATGTCGATCAAAATTAAAAATCATTGTAGCAATTTTGACGGAACTCCTCAAAATCACTGGCAAATTCTAAATTATGCCAAGTGATTGTGATGGGCCCGTCAGAAGCTCTGAAAAGATTCCATGCACTTGCAAAAATTTTAACGGGCCTTGTCAGAAATCCTGTCAAAATTTTCAATAAATGAAGGATGAGTAGTATGCTGTGTTTGCGGCCTTCATTTCGCTTTCTCACTCTTGAAAACGAAAATAGATCTGGTAAGCGAAAACCGGTGATCGCCGTGGGAGCGTTTGTGGCAGTCGGTGACAGTGCATTTTCCGGCGAGGTCGTTTGGGGTGGTTGGTGTTCAGGGCAAAGGCGTCTATTGCTGCCGTAGACGGTGTAATTTCCGGTGACAATTTGGGTTAGTTGTTGTACTGGGTGGTGGCATTTGTCACGGGCGGTGACGATGCAATTTATGGTGGCATTGTTCAAGTTGGTTGATGTTCTAGGCGAAGGCGTTTGTTGTGACCAAGTCGGCTTTGATTGCCAGCATGATCAATCTGGGCATTGGTTGTAGGCGAGACCACTCTCAAGTAAAGCCTGGCTGGGAATTACTCAAGCAAGTTAAGTGTCATTATTGTGTTAATTAATTAAAAGTAGTAGTTAATTATTTTTTTTCATAAATAGTTGATATTATGACTTATTGCTATTAGGAAAAATAAAAATAACTAAAAGAAAGCCTTAGAAACTTAACAACACTAGAGATTATGAAAGTTCCATAATTTCATTAGGGTATTAGGATTAGCATTGAAAGACCCAAATTCAACCAAAAATGACTGACTGAAGGGAGAAAGGGAGTGAAATGGGTGAAGAAATAGAATGTGTTGGTGGGTACGACAATAATCACGATCACTTGGCCTTGATTGATGTTGCGAGAGAGTGGGGATAGAGGGAAGAGAGAGAAAGAGAGAGACATGGAGTGGCGGGACCCATGAGCACCCAGTGTTCCCACCGACCAAAAGAGCAACCTAGTGAAGAGTCAAGAACAGGGACAACTAGAAGAAGTAGAAGTGAATAGATTTTGATTTTAATTTAGGTCTTTTTAAGTTCATTATCAATAGTTTATCTTAAAATTTTGTTGATTTAGGGCTAGAGTTTGTTTTTGTTTAATAAGATTAGAATACAATTTAACTCGGAAATGAAATTCATATATATGGTGATTGTTTTGATTTCAATATCTTATGTTTGGTTCAATATATATATATATATATATATATATATATATATTTGTTTTGATCAAAGCAATCTATGAATGATAAAATTGACTCTAAATGTATGTGCCTATACAAGCTATGTAGGAAGTATTTATTCAAAACTCAGGTTACCTCAAATGTATGATTTCGGATCGAAAGTGTATAATCAACAACAAGTATGTAGTCAAGTAATTCCATTCTTATATATGAATTTTTAAAAATGGAGAAGCAGGCAACCTATTAATAATCGGGCAAAAAGCTTTTTCACCCACTATTGATGATAGTGGCACATAAAGGGGCAACTTGTGTAATGATTTGTCAAAGAGAATGGTTAGTGTATCAAAGAAGTCTTTAGAGGGCATGAGCACATGAGAATAAAAACATGTGCAATGTTCTTTTTACTAAAAAAAGAAAAATATATATAACAAAGTTGGATGGAAGTACCACCTCATCGCTTGTGGATGTATCGGTGAAAAGACAAACGTAGAGGTGAATTGCAGGATCAATTTATTAATGGGGTGGAGGAATTTGATAAGTATGATTAGACAACTTGGAACACCTCCAAAAGTATTGGGAGGACCTTGATTCTAGAAGTTGAGGTCCCAGAACAAAAAAAAAAAAACCCAGAACGGTGATCCTGAGGATGTGGGTCTCGTCTTCCACACAAGTGAGGCGATCCCAATCACTAAGTGGCGTAGACCTATGGTAATAATTTCAATATTTAAGTAATGGTTCTTATTCATATATTATTATAACACATTGTCGTTGCATTATGTATAGTTGGTTACACTTTGAAGGGTGCTAAAATTCAAATGAGTTGGCTCAAGAAAGAGCTACGAGGCGGTGAGGAAAGAAGAAGGTGAAGAGCAAGTTGCAGAGTTTCTTTAAGATCAGCAAGCAAGGTCCTCAACGGTACCTCCATACATGACCCCTTTAGAAGATTATGATGTTGATGAGGAGGACATAGCCAACTTGAGTGATAACTCCTATGAGCAGGTTATATGACCTTAGACCTTGGTCCATTGTCTGTATCTTACAATAAGTGTCGAACTATGTTAGTTATGTGACTTGAACTTGTCTTTGAACTACTTAACTACTTTTAGAACAATGACACTACTACTATATTTTAATGATTTATGATGTTACTAAATTCTCAATAAAATTACATCACTAATTTTATTATATTATTTTATTCACTTTGTTCCATGTTGCATAATTAACAAGTTAAAAATTTGAAAATTTAGTGAAATTTCTGATGGATTTCGTCGAAAATTGTGACGGAAAATACTACTTCCATAGCACTTTTTGACGGAGTCCATCAGTAGTACTTGTAAAAAATCCGACACCAATCTAAACTCGAAATCTTCGGAGTTCTAATGGACATACTTTTCTGTCAAAATTTTTTGTTAAAAAGTGTTTTGACGGACTGTCAGTCTTTCAAAATTTCCTTCAGAATCGTACTAACGAGTTGCCAGTTCATCAGTTGAAATTTTGACGGATTGTGAGTCCGTCAAAATTCTTCTGTCAAAATTCTTCCATTAGTATTTTTGACGGGTCAGTAGAAATGTCCATTTCGACCAGTAATTTTTTTTTGGATGTAATTTCCATCAATAAGCCAATTTCCCATCAAAATCTACACTATTTTCCGTCAAAAATTCAATCAAAAAGTGTCATTTTTCTTGTACTTGTTGTGTCGAGTATTCTGTAGTATAGTACATTTAATTCCCTGCAGAAAATTACAAAGAGGATATTCAATCCATTTGACACCAATGCATCCTTCAAAGCGTTCTTAACAATTCCTAAACTACAAACAAGCCAAATATCACATATAAACCAAATTGTTTTCGAGTGTTTCATCACAATTCAAGTCACAAGTTCATATAAATAATATGCAATTCCTGAAAAGGATAGTGTACTCAACAACATCATGGCCAAGAGAGCATTGACCTCAATCAAATGCACGCACGCACACACAGACACACACACACACACACATAGAATAGGGATGGGAGAAGCAAGCAACTCAGGAATCAATCTCTGAGGGTAGTATCAACGTATTCTTCGTCTTCATCCTTGTCCTCATCGTTGTTCTCATCTTCATCATGTTGTGGAGGATTAATGAAGGGTGATTGCAAGCCCGAGTTGGAAGCTTGTTGCATTTGGAGAAATTCTTGTATTCGTTGATTAATGCTCATCATTTGTTTGCTCAGTTCCTTGTTGCTTTCACTTAACATTTGGTTGGATTCCTCTAATTGCTTATATTTGTCCATAAGCATCTGCTAATTTTCAACTTGTGAAGTGAGCTCACCCCCCCAAATTGGTTACTGTTCCCCTTAGATCATTCAATAGCTTTTACGATGGCACATAACCTATACCTGCTAAAAACCATTTATGTAAAGTATACATTAATAACAATAACTAAACTTATCTTAAGGTTACATTGTGCTCAACTTTAATATTAATGACTTAAGTATAGTATGAAAATTAACTTTACCAACTCATTGAAAAGGACTGAAGTTAGAGGATTCGCTAATGTTGACAATCTCATCTCTAATATTGTAAATATGACCCTTTTGGTTCATATAGGCCTTCACCCACAATTTATTTGGATTTAGAAATCACTGAGATAGATCTTAAGAGTTGCCATCGGATGGCTCTTGAGAGTTGATGATACTTTTAAATTCTTGTTCAAAGGATTCATATGATATTACAACATTTGTAAAAAATCAAATATATTATACTTAGTGAGATTATGTGAATCCATATTGAACCACTAATTAAGATTGAACATTGAGAATAGCTTATGTATATTTGTTGTGATTTCTTATCAACCCAAGGTTCATCTTGTTTGCCATGAAGTTTGTGACTGCGGATGAACAACTCAACAATTGTAAGATCCATCTTAAGTTGTCCCCTAGCCTTTACGTGCAAAACAAAGTTAGAAAACACATGAAACACAATAGTCAAATAGATAACTAAAAAAAAATTGTAAGAGATAGTTAGTTATTAGAAGCCTCCTATGCCAATGTATAATTGTCGAGCCATATGTGTGGAGAGATAGTCCAAGATTTTCTGGATCACTAAGCTGATTTTTTTGAGCTTGTTTACACAATTTCTTGTACGCTTTATTCACCCAATATTGTTTGAGTGCTTTCTAATGGTTATCAGCAAGCCACATATGCTGCTTGTTAAACTTTCTTGCTTTGCAAAGGAAGTCCCTCAAACTGCATTGCCTCTATTTTCAAAAATTCTCTTGATTCATGCGTCATGGATAGGATCCCAACCAAACCACTTCTATACTTTAGAATTAACAAACACATCAAATATTGCCACAATAATGAATCAGGTATACACAAAGTGTTAATATGCAGTCACTTTAGTCACCTCGAACTCTCCAAACCATAAATCTTGAACAGGTTTGGGCACTTTTGCTCCAACTAGGCCAAGCTCCATCATATTTTCTTTGAAAGATCAAAGAAATCGTAATAACAACATGATCATTTGGGATAAACCTATTTCAACAAAACACAAAAAATTAATGCCACATGAAATAAAATAATTCAAGTTAGAAATAAGTAACACCGTCCAACTTATCTGTTACCATCTACTATAGTATATGTTTTGGTTCGAGTGCTTCCATGACTAGATTGTACTTCACTATCTCCGAATCCAATGTCTTGTTGGGAGTGGTTAGAGGTAGGTCACTAGTGCTATGGGTAGTGTTAGGGGTAGGTGTAACTCCCCGGCCCCCTCCTGGGTTGCAAATAGTTACTAATAACAGCTTCAAGGATCATCAACTAGCCCCACAGATCACCACAAGTCTTTCCAGCGTGCTTCATCCTCGCTTACATGCTCCCTGGGAAACTTCCCAGGAGGTCAACTATCATAAGATTGCTCCCCAGTAAGCACGCTTAACCGTAGAGTTCTTAAAAGTGGGCTTTCCGAAAATAAAGGTGCATATTTGGTGATATAAGTAGTCACTTCAAATCCTTTTAAGCCGCAGTCTAGGTGCTACAGTAGTGTTCACAATGTTGGCAATAAGGGGTGTGGGTTGGCGTGTTATATCCAAACTATTAGTACATTAAAGTCTGGTTTGGGAAAGACCTCATAGGACCTATGCTAAAGATTGTGATTATTCCTAAAACACCAAGAGTGTTAGAACTTCTGGTCGCTCCTATGGGAAATGTATCATGAGGTGCTTGGGGGTAAGACTAATCAATGTTCATAGCACTAGGATGTACGCCGAAGTCCCTATGTCCTCATCATCTACCTGGAGTAAAGGACTTACCTTGATAAGGGTTGGAATCTATACCTAAAATAGTTGATAATAAATGAAGCACAAATAACTATTGTACCTATCAATAGTTTATTCACACAACATAATAGGTAGAGAATAGCATGTTTCACAATTCACACAGGATAACAATAATTTCAAAACCAAGTGTTACAAAACTAATCAATGAAATACATAACAATTTCTAAGCATCTAATTGTCTGCATCATCTTCATCATCAGCGTCATTCCCATCCTCATCAGCATTCTCATCACTGTTGTCGTAATCATCATTATGTAAATGTAGATCTTCCTCTACTGCATCTGTTTCATTCTCATCACCCCACTCAACCTCCTTATCATCGTTATTCTCTTCTTCCTCATCTATATCATCATTTACTTGAATAAATGAAAGCCCATATCATCACTAACCTCTTCCAGTGGTGCAGTTTCATCCACTAATGATGTAGGGAACATCATTCAGAGGTTCCAGGAGTGTTGTCATGCCCGATTGTTGGTAAGCAATAGGTAAAGTGTATTGCTTATCCACTTTTGATCTTAGTTTGGTTGGTATGATAATAAGCCAATTCACCCTATCTCTTAACCGATCTGGATGTGGCATGAAGTACACTTGTGATGCAGTGTTTAGGAGGATGGATGGATCATACTTTTTGTACGTCCTTGGGCGATGAACCTCAATAAATTTACTTAATTTATGGCATCATGTCCTACGATTCAATGTGGGATCAAACCACTCACAATTGAATAATTCACATCTTTTAGGTGGTTCACTTAGATACTCAATTTTGATAATATCTTTAAGTATGCCATAATAATCATTTTCAATATCTCCTTTTTGAGTTCCACATGTACCAACACCACAATTATATGTTTTCTTCCCAACATTACAAGCTTCTGTGTGGAATTTAAATGCGTTAACTCTATTTGTCGTCCATGTTGACACATGCCTATTAGGCTTCACAGTTAATTGTATCAAATATCAATGTTTGTGGCTATCAAATAGTTGAATATAATGCACCTAAAGTGACATAGAATGTCATTTTAGTTAATAAAGTGCACCGAATTGTGTCGAAGTATTTATGAAGGATTAAGTTAAATTACTTACAATTTGACTAAACTAATTTGCAAATTGAGTTTCAATGATAGTGTCAACATCAACATCAATAACATTGGGGTGTGCAGTTCGTACTTGTTCTGTAAACATTCTGTCACATTTTAAAAGGTAGGAGTTAAACCAATGTTCTGAATGATAAACAATTGAAACTTACAATCGCTAAGGTAGCATTCCCCTAATGTAAGGTGGAACTTCATCACAATTTAATAACATGTGAAGATAAGTAACAATATTCAGCATTTATGAGATACCTTGATCTTTCCTTCCTAATAGTGGTCTCTTGCGGTTTAAACATAGATATAGCTGAAAAATGATTATTATGTTCATCACTAGCCTTATTCCTCCAACATCTAATGCGCACATAGGGCACTCTAGAGGCAAAATAATAGGAGGCAAAGAACATCCTTTTAGCTTTTAGGTAAGCTTTTGTAATTGAACCTTCAGGACACTCTTGTTGTTTTATTTTTTTCTTTCATCAGCTGAAGTATATAGCAAAATAATATTAACACACACTTGTAAATGATTTCACTATCTAGTTTCGTTAATCCATTTCCATTAAATACAATCTATTTTACCTCTCAAAATAGATACATTAATTGATACTGTAAAAGACCGCCAAGTTGTGCATCTTTTGCCAAATGTACTGGTAAGTGCTCCATTACATTGAAGAAGCCTCGATGAAATATTGCCTCCCACTTACAGAGAGTAATGGGAATGTTTTGATGCATCTCCTGAGGCACATCCTTTTGTAATGTAGTTCAACATAAGTTCTTAAAGAACTGACTTATCTTACTGAGAGGTTTCAACACATCATATGGGAAAACACAAAATGCAATGGGCAAAAGAGTCTTTATGAACACATGGCAATCATAACTTTTCATATTGTTAAACTTTACATCACTAGGACTCAATATATTCTTCAAATTGGAGCAATATCCATCAAGCATTTGATGTCCCGTGACCCATCATACAATTCTCTTCTTTTATCCATTGGAAGAAGGAACTTTGCGTTTGGTTCAACCTTTTTGCCACTAGGTCCTAGCTGCAAATGTAATTCTTCTCTATCACATATATTTGCAAAATCCATTCTTGATTTGGCATTATCTCATGAACATCCATAATAGTGTTAATGATGTTTTCGAATTCTTCTCTATGTGGATCACATCTAAATTATGGTAGAGCAACTAGTGTTGCTAGTAATGCAACTCCCAGAATATGCCCTTCTTCATCCAGTTATGCCAATTTTTCTTAAATCTTGATAGTTGAAAGTCATCGTCTGTGCTTACTATTGGGTAGTGCTCCACCTCAGGGTAAAGTTGGTCCTCAAATAAGCGGTGAGGAGGACCCTCTATGTAACAATTATGTCTTTTCTAAATGTAGTTCTATTTCTTCTAAGTGCATGATTCCTTGGCAAGAAATACCGGTAATGATAAAATCATGAAATTTACCTCCATTTTTTAGTTTCAAAGCTTTTTGTTGTTTCATACATATTGAACATTCCAATTGACAATTAGTACTCCACCTAGATAACACTCCTTATTCCGAAAAATCATTGATCGTTCACATAGGTGTAACCTTCAGTTGAAATATCTCACCTGTAGAAATGTCATAGGTTTCAATTCCAACATCCTACAGTTCCTTCAGGTCATCAATGAGAGGTTGTAAATATACATTTATTTTATTCTTGGGACTTTTAGGGCCGAGGATTACACAAGTGAGGAACATAAATGGTATAGCCATACACATTTCAAGGGGAAGGTTATAAGGTGTAGCTACCACTGGTCAAATGGAATAAGATCTTGAAGATAAGGTTTAACGATTGAATCCATCATTGTATAAGCCAAGCCTAACATTTTGAGGCTCTATAGGAAAGTTAGGGCACTTGTTATTAAAATGTTTCCATGTTGCCCCATCTGATGGATGACACAAAACACTATCCTCACGCTGATATTCATGATGCTATCTCATGTGCTCTGCAATGCTTCTTGATGTGTACAGCCTTTTCAAGTTGAGGTTTCAATGGAAAGTAATCATCCTTATGTATGTTAATGAATTTTGATTTCTCTATTGTGACGTTTGTCTCTTTCATCTCAAATTCCCACAAAACTTACTAGCATCTAGGTTTGAGTCCTCTTTAAAGAAGAGCATGTAACCTTCAGAGCAACAGTCAATGTGTATCATATCCTTACCAAGATCTTTAACAACCTTCTTCATCTTCCCATTGTTGTTTGACATACGGTTGCTAGGAGGGCACACATCTTTCATTAATTGAACAACTTCATCGAAATAATTTTATGGCATGTTATCACTAGATTTGATACTCAATCATCTAACAATAGTAGAGAGCTCACTATGGGCTGAATAGTTATCATATAAGGGTTGTTTAGCAGCTCGAACCATATTATAGAATAGTTCTTGACAAGTGCTTGACTCTTCATCCCTTACATTTTGATTTGCCAGTATGACATCACTAACCATGTACTCCATGTGATCTACATAGGATTAATTGTAGTCATGATTAATTATATGACTTGAATCATCAGTTTTGGGCATTTCACTAGTAGAATACCCAAAATCATATTGTTGAGATTCTACTTCTCCATGGCTTATCCAATACTAATATCCTTTCACATAACCTTTATACATAAGATGCATCTTTACCTCATTGGGTGTTAAGTACACTCTATTTTTGTATTTAGCACATGGACATTTATACTTCCCCCATCTTTGAAACTCTAGCTGTCTACGTGCAAATTCATCAAATTGATTTATTTCATTTAGAAATTACTGCATATACCTATTTCGATCAGGCAATAATCTATTATACATCCACCAACGATGTAGAGGGCTATTCATATTTTGCTCAAGCAACAATATTTATATAAGTTATTGGATTAGTATTAATTGCAATTTATAATTATATAAATTACTCAGTTATGTATTATAAATTTTGTAATAGCCAAGCGAAACATTAACTAATCCAAAAATATATGTAAGTACATGAACTTAAATATATATAACATTAGAAACACGCATTATATAAGATATATAATTGACTATATAAATATATACGCAAACTGACATGAAACTTTTTAAATATTCATGTTCCACTACTCACATTTTTTTAAATTATTCTCCTAAATATTCAAGCTTTTACTTACCAAAGATTCTATTTCTAATTAATTCTAAGTACAAAAAAAGATCAAATCACATTAGCATACAAGCCACATTATAGCTTCAAGTTTATGCCAACAATATCATTAAAATACATCATCCAATATCAGCAACCATAACTTTTAAAGCATGCCAATTTTAAAAAACAATTTCACTTCAATCCCACTAATTTCACAATCAAAGTATAAATTGCAATAATTTTATACATTTTGACTTATAAACCTATACAAATATTTTTCTACTCTTACAAATTACACAAAACTAACGATAGATTCAAACTTGAGCATTTCATTTTCACCAATATATCACATTTTAATTAAAATTTCCGAACCTAAATCCTAAATTATATTGAGAAAGAAGTTCAACCAAATTGGAGCAATTACTTCACACAAATTTCACGATTCAACATAAACATAAAATAACAATGAAATTTTAGCAATCATGTGCTAAAATTTTTAAAGTCAGAGAAAATTTACCAAGTCCGGTGAGGGGGGCTCTCTTACTCTCGCTTGAGCTCTCAAAAAGCTTGACAAAGTGAGACAGAAAAGAACTAGGTATGGTTCATAAAGTCCCAAGTAGCGATGAACTAGCGATGAAATTTTCGTCGCCACCCTTAAATTTTGATTCTTTTACTATTCAGTTATGGAAAATCCATCTCTAAACACTAAAAAAAATTGAATTTAAGGGTGGCGATGGAAATTCCGTTGCTGGTAACTAAAATAGGCTACGGACTGCTGATTCCATTGCCAGCTCTAATAAAATGCACTTCCAATTTATCCGTCGCTATATCCATTGCTTTCTGTAACGAATCTGGATTTTTCGCTTTTTTTTTTCATTTTCAGGTGCTTTTTTTATCAGTGATATGGGAGCATGTCCAACACTTATGACAATTGAAGGAGTAGCTTCAAGCATTCAAGGACAAGAAGGCAACGACAATATCACTGGAAATGGTGGGGGAAGATGTCACAGACTGTTGTAGAATGCGTTGGATTTCTCTATATTTCTCTAGGGTCTTCTCTAAAGTGTTCCGTAGTATTTCACACAGTTCCATATTTGTGTAGTGTCTTGGATATTTGTATAGAATATTTTGGATGTATAATAATAGTCATATGATCAAATTGATCTTCACGATTTATTGAGAAGGAGGAAGTGTATATATATATATATATATATATATAT
>JACYFF010031957.1:53779807-53792495 GCA_017589665.1 Selenicereus undatus
TATATATATATAGGATAAGAATAAACTAGACCTAATTCCTTTACGCTACTACTATCAGATAATCAAGAATGAAGAAAATAGAGCAAGGCACCGAGTGAAGAGGTTAGCAAAGAATTCAATGATTAGCAACTAGCAGAAGTAGATGCAAATCCGACACTAGAAGCATAAGTACTGAAGTTGAAATATACATTAAGCTATCCAACAATGTAGTTACTTTTTTGGAATACGTTTAAAACTAATGTAGCGGTAATATGATATGTAGTTGAAACTACTCTCTATAAATTAGTGCGTTGAAACCTCGTTATTGTGAGCTACTCTTTTGTAGTGTTAAATCGACAAAACCAGAAGAACTTCATATAGTAAGCCACATGATCAAGACTAGGGATAAAAAAATTTTAAATTTAAATAAGCTAGAAGATAATAGTAGTGAGTTGGAATGCTTCAACAATGAGCAACATCTTAAAAACTTAAACTAATGTAGACAATAATGCGATATGAAGGGGAAACTAATGTTTACAAAGGGTTTCAAATGTTTTGCCGGTCTAAAGTAAGCTTTATTATATTGAGCTAACATTCTTATGTAAAGTTGAATCACCGACACCAAAAGAATTTCATATAGTAAGCAACATTACCAAAGCTATGGATAAAATTTTTTGTAAATTTTAGTGGGCTAAAAAATAATGCTAGTGAGCTGGGAAGCTTCTACAGTAAATAACATATTAAAAACTTAAAAAAGTATTTGACATAACTTACTAAATTCAAAACAAATATATAAATCCTATCACGTGTTGCTGCCCAAAACCACATTTAACATGATTTTTAATTGACTATGAAAATATAAAAACTGTTGAGAGTTACCACACTATACAAAAATATCATGAGGAACATAAAGAAAAATTTTAACAACTTATTAATCTAGTTCAAAATATCACACTACTGCCCTCCTTCCTTGAATTGTTTTTACTTACAGTGTTTTCATTATATACGCCTGATAGCACTATTTTCTCCATTAATCAATTCGAATTCTGTTATATGTTCTCTTCGTTAAAATCTTATTTTAGTAACATCTTCACTGGTGCCAGACATTAATTTTATTTCCTCCCTAAGCATCTCTTTGCTATTGCATTCCTTCTTCATCCAGAACATTTACTTAAAGGACCTTAATGGAAATCTGAACCGCCAATTAGAGTTTATCTTTTGCACTAATACTCTCTCTTCTAGCATTTCTTGTATTTGATTGATTTGCCTTATCCGTAAAACTTACATCGTTCCAATATTATATAATTTCTCTTTTTTCATTCCAAAATTCTAGAGTTTCGTATATTCTCTAGAGTGCTTGCACCTCCACCTAGTGTGGTTTACCATGTCTTTAAAACTTGTTGTGGATACGGAATACATCCTTAGTTAACCTTAAATGGTTGTCAATATTCTGATACTTTTCGTTTCCATCTTCTTCTTTCTTCTGCTAGGAGTGTATTTACACATATATCTTACACCCTGTTTGGTGGTGGTAATAAGCCGTACAACTTGTTTGAATTAAAGGCGTAAGTAAGCTTTAGGCAGTGTGGGTGAAGGTTGAATGTTGTAGCCTCACCGCTTTTCTTACTTTTAAATTCAACTAGTCATAAATGAATTCAGTACTAATTATTTAATCTGGTTGCATCACTTGAACTTGCTTTGCATGAGCAAAGGCATGTACTTGTGAATTCATTTTATAATAAATCCAAGATGATCTAGACGTTGCTTGTCGAAACCTATCTGTCGCACTTATTATGTGCATTGAGGCAACAAGGTCACTTTGTTGAAACTCGGTTGCTACCATTTTGTTTATAATTCAACTACTAAACCCAAATGTAACCGAACCACCCTTCTCTTGTTTAATGGTTCAAGCCCCTTTTGTGCAAACCTTACTTTGGTCATTATGTATTAGCCTATGTTAGACATCATGATTATCCCATTCCTTATATTTTAGCACTATAATTATGATTTTGATATTTAACCACATCTTGTTGTGATGATTATAGAAGCAGCTTTCCTCTTATTCTTCGCAAAGCTCAACTAACTCTAACTCCTTTCCATTGATGCAGTGGTCTAAGGAACTTGATCAAGTGATGAGGTGTTCAAAGTAGCATTAAGTAAGCGAATAATCTTGTCTCACTATTTTGGATACTCTAATATTTTCTTGTATGGTAAATTACATAATTTGATCTATAATCCAACCTCCTAACCATCCACCCTATAGGTGTGCTGAATGATTCATAAAGTGCGAAGCACTTAGAGACTAGAAATGAACCTGCACTAGACACGACTTTGAAGAATAAACTGAATTTTCGTACTCAATCATATATCATGAAACAAGTTAGGGATGTAAATTTACAAGTCTATAGTGTTAGGAATTTTGAATCATCAATTTTGCGCTTAAAATGAGGGAGAAATGAGTTTTTCTCTTGAGACCGTGCAATCATAACCTGAAACTGACCAGATCGAAAAATTGAGTTTTTGAGGAGGTTTATGTGGTCATTTGTGATTACTCAAAATACTAAGGTTCTAATAGGCATAAAGGGATGTCCATGTTGTGCTTACACACCTCAATCTCATATTTCGAAGTTTAGTTATAGCCTCTGTAAGTTAGTATAGAAAACTGACCTAACACTGCTCTCAAGCCTTATTGGTTTAAATTTCAATATTAGCTTTTATTGAGTAATTGAGCTTTTAAAAGTAACTTGACTTCCTAAAAAGTAATATATGGGGATATTAGTTAAAGTGATGTGACCTTAGTGGCTTGCTTAACTTTTGGGTTGAAAAGGATAAAATTTTAGGTGTAAGGACTTCCTTAAGTTAGTCCACATTAAGACATATTATTTTATCATTTAGGCCAAACACCTTAGGGTTAAGCTCAAGGTAGGTCACTCACTCTTCATTGAGGTGACGTCTATGCCCTAACTCCCCTCGGTTGCTCTTATATGTAAAACAGAAACTGCAACTTGTGATTTTAGGAATTTTTGAACATGTAATATGGTGGTGCAATACTTAAGTAGTTCATGTTTTAAAGTGGTTTTGTCTAGTTAAAGAAGCTTTGGCTGAGATGGGTTGGGCTTACTAGGAGTCAAATGAACCTATTCATAACATACAAAATCCTAAATTGAAAGAGTAAGGCGCATTTGCGGAATGGTGTCTCCTAAGATCAAGGTAGGTTTACCCTAATATATAGACGAGTTTGTCTCCCTAGATTATAGTATGAAGTTGTTCGAGTACGTTCCATGGTAAATGGAAGTACACCAGAATAGGTTCTGCAAACCAATAAGGTGGTTCTGGTACTTGCCAATGTAAATGGATGTATGCTATGTTGGGTTCTGGTAACCCATGATATTGTTCAGCACAAGACCATGAGACCCTCTAGTGAGGTCGCCCGCTAATATAATTGACTATGCTTTGGATTATGAATAATGGATAAGCAATTTGTAGTTTAAAGTTCTTGAAATGATTGGGAAAAATCTTATTTCAAACTTTTGAACGCTTTATTCTCAGCCCCTAATGTTTGAAATGAACTTAAGTAAGTATTTTATGGTTAAAAGTAGGCATTAATGAGCTCATCTCATTGTTCAGATTGTTTTGTTTTAAGATACCAATTTGTTGTATGGAGATGGGATGTGATCGAGGCTATGAAGAGGTTTTAAATAACATTTTCTTAGTATAAATAAATGTTGAACTTATAGTCGATTTACTTTTGACCATTGATGTTCAACTAATGACTTTGGGTTCTAAATAAATGTTGTCTAGGCAGTTTGTTGTGATTTTCCGCAAGCGTACGGTTTATCGCCGTAATACTAACGGGTGTCGATCCTCAGGGATGGCTGTGAAATTAGATCGCGACAATTTTAATCACTATAAAAACTAAACTAAAACAATTGACATCTCACAAATTGCTCAAGCTAACACAATTATAATCATTATTAAGAAAAAAACTAAACTAAACCAAACAAGGGAATGGCAACAGGGAAATCCCGAATTAGAACAGTACCAGGAATCGACAAATTGCTCAAATTCTAGATTCATCTCTAACTAACGCAATTAATACCATATTATAACTTAAATAAATCAGTAAAGCAAGAGCATATGCTTCAGATTGCATCAAGGTGAATTAAACAAACAGAGAAGGCAGAACACGGTGACAGCAGACCGGGCAGGGAAGGCACGACAAAACATTGATCTCAAATTTGTAGTTTTCTGAACTAAACAAACAGGCTCACAAACAACTAGAGTCAAGCCACAAATTTTACCTCAGAATTCGAAACTAAAAGGGGGCATGAAATAGCGAATTACACCAATTGAAATCCAGAAATTTGACAACAAACCAGAATTCAACGAAGCGTACTCCAAATTGACAAAACAAAGCTGAATTGCAAGCTAAGAACAGAACTGGCCTGCAAAACTTCCGACAAACGAAATGAAACCAAGGAACCCTAAAACCTCTAACATCTGAACTTGAAACAAATATGCTTAAAACTAAACCTAAAAACTTAAACAAAACCTCAATACATGCCCCTCGAATGGCTGTCGTGCCCTTTATTTGTACCCGAATCCTTTCCTCAATTTGTCCGTCGAATGTGGCCTTGATGTGAACGGTTGATGCCAGATAATAGGTAACGATTAGGTGTGATAATGGGCCATAAATGAGTGATGGAGGAGAGAGAACAACCGTGAACTGAGGAAAACTGAAGCGCCATAGCTGTTTGATTGGAGGTGAAAAAGAAGGAGAAAAGCAGAGGGGTCGGGGTAAGGGTTACTCGGTTTATCTGGGGTTTGAGAGGAAGAAGGAGAGGAGAGAGAAAGAATAAGGGGAGGGGTTAGTCGGGTTGGTCACGTGCTTGTCGCGTGACTGGATTTTATTATTTTTGTCCCCTTTTTGCTTTTTTTTTGGTTGCTTGGTCCGAGTTGAATCCATTTGGCCCAATTCTTCATCCTTCAGCATTCCTTTATCTCTTTAACGAAAATTTTTCCGAATTATTCAATACCTACAAAATAAAATAAAATAAAAAAAATCTAAAAATAACAATTATTTCGACCATAAATTAGACAGAAAGGTATTGTAAAAATAGCACATTTTTGGCATGAACAAATACCCCCACATCGAAGTTTTACTCGTCCTCGAGAAAAACAAACCTAAACTATCTTAGAAAAGAAAAGAAAATCCTAACTCACTTTCGTAGGAATCACGGTTGCACTTAGTAGGTGCAACAAGCCCTTTAAAGCATTAGGTTACCCCTAGTGGACGAGGAAGGTCTCATGAGGGTTTGCAGAAGATATACCCACACAATCTATAAAAGAAAACATAAATAGAAACTTGAAAATCTTTTTTTTGGGTTTTGTTTTTTTTTTCAAAAATTAATATGTACAAAACTCGGAAAAGATATATATACATTCTAATAAACTAAATCACCCATGTAGCAAAGATATTGGCCTATATATAAACAAAATGTACTCATTAAGGCTTTCTACCCCATGAATGATATCAAAGCACTAACTTTTCACCCCACTGCACATCAAGACTTTGAATCCATCCCAGTGCTCGTGTGCAAGTGCATCATCTCTAGGGCTTAGGCTTACCAAAATCAAACTCAATCTCACTCGACTGACACAAACTACATTATTGACTTATTAACTTAGGAAGCAAGCTTTCTCAGTAGCAGTATTGCCTTAAAGGGAACACCCAGTAGCACGTGCCTCAAAGGGAACACCTAGTAGCACCTGCCTCAAAGGGTAACGCCCAGTAGCGCATGCCTCAAAGGGATACTTGCCATTCCAAATTTTATTTCATTTCCTTTCTTTCTTTTCTTTTACAGTTTTTTTTTCATTTTCATTTATTTTCTTCTTTTTTTCCGAATGCAAAAAAAACCAAAGTAATCGTGTCAAAGACAAGTGGGAGAGCCAATCATGGAAAACTAAGACCTAATGATATAAATAGGGGTTGGATTACACAGCGATAATGAACAAATGGGGTTAGAATTAGAGCTAAGAATGACACAGCGAGGATGGAGACCTAACATGCACATCATGCTTCCATACAAGCTAACAATCAAAGCACAGGGGGTTTAAGTTGATCAGAATAGTACGAAAATTTTCCAGAAACAAAACAAAATCATTTTGGATTTTTCAAAATTTTTTCAAATTTTCAATTGTTTTTAAATTTTCTTTCCAAAGTTTCCCCACCCCCACATCTATATCTCACAATGTCCTCATTGGGAGTGAAAAGAAACAGACAAAGGAAAAAAAAACTAAAAAGAAAAACGAATATACAAAAAGAAGACTAAGACTCAAAAAGAAAGAAAAATGACATGAATCTAAAACTCAAAAAGAAAACAATAAAAATAAAACAAAGCAACAAATATATACAAATGAAAACAAAATAAAAAGAAGAGATAAAGAGGAACGTTTATACTAGGTCAGGTGCAGGAGTACTCCTAAGCTATAGCCTCGTGAAATGTGCTTAGATAGAGGCTTATGGAGTATCAGTCACTTCATATCAAATATCGTTACTTACATCAAATCCCAATAAAGCATGGAGCAGCTTGTCAAACACAGAAGACCAACTCTCGATAAAATTAAGACAATGAACATGTAAGAGTTAGTACCAAATAAAATACATCCACCACGATAATGTAGCACAAGTGAGGGCCCGTTTCAATTTGCCAAACTGTTGGGCCCAATTAGAAATCAGATAGATGTACTTAAAAGTAGCCAGCAAGTGGGTCATCGACCTAGAAAGTACATCATCATGAATGAGCAGTCTAGGCAAAATAGGGGGTTCTAGGTCCACAAGTCCTTTAAGTTCAATATGCGTAGGAGTCTGGTCTAAATCAAACTGTTTAGTGACAATAGCCTCAGACTTAACAAATTTAGACTTGTGAGATTCAAAGAGAAAGTCAGGCTAGATGGGGTCAAAAGAAAAAGATTCGTATTCAGCACACATGTTCACATCCAAACCCACATTGGCATCAAACCCATATGAAAAAGATTCATATTCTGCAAAAAGAACATCATCATCAAAATCCAAAATAGTGGGTTCAATTTTCTCCACACATATCCCCTGTAAAATATCCTTTGAATCATCTAAATCCCGATGCTCAATGTCAGATGTGATGCTAAGATCTAATTCACTAACTCCCACAAGGTCGTTACCCTCCTAAATCTCACAAAAGTTGTTCAAAGTGGTGGGTGGGTCGATAGAAACTAGGATATCATCAGTGACATCCTTCTGTGAATTAGTGTGAGGTACAAGGTCAGGTGATAGAGATGTAAGGAAGTCCCCCTCTTGCTCTACACTAGGCAAAGGCATGTCATTATTCAAATAGGGCCGAGCGAGATAAGAGGGCTCAAAATCATCATAGAGACTAACTTCAGGTTTAGGAGATCTTAAACTAGAGTCAGGCTCATTACAATTCTTCCTACTTTGATTAAAACATTGAGAATATTTAGCAATTCTCACTTTCACGTTCTCTATCATTTTATCAGTAAATTCATTTATCTTCTTTTCCACAATTGCACAGTTAGCATCAACATAAGCACGGTATGGACAGTTACAAGTATCATGATCATAAGAGTCACAATATTCACACAAAACAGGGGACACACAAGAATAAGAGGGGTCATGTGAATCTATAAAATGATCCTGAGGGTAAGGACTAACAGGAATAATAGACTCACTATGAAGTGGGTAACCAAAATTCTTCTAAGCATGTTTAAGGTTGTAAGTATCCCAAGCTGATTTTTCAAAGAAATCCCAAACTTCATCTTGAGTTTTAGATAACAATCCTAATACACCTCCAGGATAAATGGACTCAATATAATCCCAAGATTCAGAATTTAGACCCACAGCAATGACCTCATAAATTTTCCATTTTTGAAAATTTGATTTAATTGAGCACGATAATCATTAAGTCGCGATAAATAACTCCAGAAAGGTTCATGCTCAAATTGTGAGAAATTAAAAACTAGCATTCTAGAATCTAGTATTTTTTTTTTCAATTTTAAGAATTTTTCAATTTTTTTTTGGATTTTCAAGTTTTTAATTTTTTTTTCTTTTTTTTAGGAAAGAAAATGCATCTAGGACACTATTTACAAACCAATGACTAAAACAAAAAGAAGAGACCCAAATAATTAAGTGAACAAAACAAAATAAACTAATAAAAATAAAACTATGCTATCAAAATAAAAGAAAGACGAAAATGACTCAAACATCACACAAAAGAAGAGCATTTTTTTAAATATTTTTGTCTTGTTGACACACAAAAACAAAAATAGAAATAAACTCAATCTAAAACAAAAACAAAAATAGAAACTCAACTGAAACTAAAACAAAATAGAAAATAAACTAAAACCGAAACAAGCTAAATCTAAAGAATAAAACTAAAATAGAAAATAAAATTCCCCAAATCAGAACTAAATAGACAGAAAAATTCCACACAATCACATGGGACATGAATATATTTTTTCTCGAATTTTTTCTGTCCCGAACAGTGCAGAAAAATGCAAACAGGTTATTAAGTCAAACATTCGAAGAAAAATCATGACAGTTCCAAAAATTCCACAAGAATTCTTACAAACTCTAAACATTATCCTAAATCTAGGAAAAATATCAAAACAACAAAAATCACACCAGAATTTGCCCAGAAAATTCAAACAGAATGCTGCAATTAAAGAAAAATCTGCACTGAGGTGTAATTTATGGATCAGTTCAGCCTTGGATCTTTGTGCTGCAAATAAACCAAATGCATTAATATTGTTTTTTTTTTCCAGCAACCAACAAATTCTAAAATAAAACTAATCTCGACAAAAATTAAAAATTGAAATACTAACTAAATTCAAAATGAAAACTAAACTAAATTACGAAAACGACTCGAACACTAAACTACGACTCGAGAAAACCAAATTCCACAACGCCATCCCCGGAAACGGCGCCAAAAACTTCTTGTGATTTTCTACAAGCGTATGGTTTATCACCATAATACTAACGGGTGTCGACCCTCAGGGATGGTTGTGAAATTAGATCGCGACAATTCTAATCACTATTAAAACTAAACTAACACAATTGACATCTCACAAATTGCTCAAGCTAACACAATTCTAATCATTATTAAGAAAAAAACTAAACTAAACCAAACAGGGGAATGGCAACAGGGAAATCTCGAATTAGAACAGTACCAGGAATCGACAAATTGCTCAAATTCCAGATTCATCTCCAACTAACGCAATTAATCCCATATTATAACTTAAATAAATCAGTAAAGCAAGAGCATATGCTTCAGATTGTATCAAGGTGAATTAAACAAACAGAGAAGGCAGAACACGATGACAGCAAACCGGGCAGGGTAGGCACAGCAGAACATTGATCTCAAATTTGTAGTTTTCTAAACTAAACAAACAGGCTCACAAACAACTAGAGTCAAGCCACAAATTTTACCTCAGAAGTCGAAACTAAAAGGGGGCGTGAAATAGCGAATTGCACCAACTGAAATCCAGAAATTTGACAACAAACCAGAATTCATCGAAGCATACTCCAAATTGACAAAACAAAGCTGAATTGCAAGCTAAGAACAGAACTGGCCTTCGAAACTTCCGACAAACGAAATGAAACCAAGGAACCCTAAAACCGCTAACATCTGAAATTGAAACAAATATGCCTAAAACTAAACCTAAAAACTTAAACAAAACCTCAATACATGCCCCTCGAATGGCTGTTGTGCCGTCTATTTGCACCCGAATCCTTTCCTTAATATGTCCATCGAATGTGGCCTTGATGTGAACGGTTGATGCCAGATGATAGGTCACGATTAGGTGTGATAATGGGCCATAAATGAGTGATGGAGGAGAGAGAACGACCGTGAACTGAGGAAAACTGAAGCGCCGTAGCCATTTGATTGGAGGTGAAGAAGAAGGAGGAGAAAAGCAGAGGGGTCGGGGTAAGGGTTACTTGGGTTCTCTGGGGTTTGAGAGGAAGAAGGAGATGAGAGAGAAAGAATAAGGGGAGGGGTTAGCTGGGTTGGTCACGTGCTTGTCGTGTGACTGGATTTTATTATTTTTGTCCCCGTTTTGCTTTTTATTTTTGTTGCTTGGTTCGGGTTGAATCCATTTGGCCCAATTCTTCATCCTTTAGCATTCCTTTATCTCTTTAACGAAAATTTTTCCGAATTATTCAATACCTACAAAATCAAATAAAATCAAATAAAAACCTAAAAATAATAATTATTTCGAGCATAAATTAGATACAAAGGTATTGTAAGAATAGCACATTTTTGGCAATAACACAGTTGGTTGAGCCATCTAGGCAAAGTCAATTCATGTAGTGGAGGCCAAAGCAAGGGCAGTAGTAGGCAGATAGCCTTAGCTGTAGTCGTTGCATCATGAATTATGCTATTGGGATTATCAACACAATAGACTTAATTTGTTTGGGTCATAACTTTATTGCCTGACCTCTGGTTGATGCAATTTTTTACCCCAAAAAATTTGCTAAGTCTACTTCCTAGTGGATCAAGTTCCATATTTATTCCATTAGTGTGGAAAGATTACGTGCCTAAAAGTGAAGAAGTGTTGGTCTCTACATGCATCTCTCTATCCAGCTCACAACTTGTCTATCACTAACAAAATTGGGCTTATAATATACTATTACAAAGCTATTTTGATGATGAATCAAGCCATGTAGACTCACCTATGCTTTGACCCTAACCTAGGGAATAAAATAAGGTGCAAATCATGAGCATGCATTATTTGCATGACCACAAGCCTAGCCACATCCCCTAGGGCTTTAAAACTTGTTGCTACACCTTAACAATGTTTGTGATTATGCCTTCAGCTTACCTTTTGGGATGTCCTTGTGTTTTGTCATGAATGATTAAATAGATTATCTTGGACCTAATTAGTGCAAAACAATGTGTCACTCCACTAGTCCTACTCTTATGCTCTGGGTCACGATTTTATGCTCCTATACCTGTAAATTGCTCTAAAGTTAGGTTTTTGGGCCTTTTTGAAGTTTATTTAAAATATTTTTGGAATTTCCAAGAGTTTAAATCATAATATTTTTGTACATACTAACACTTAGAAACTCAAGTAAAGTACTGCTTTGCCTATGGTTGGTTAGGTTGTTGTTATTAGCGCCCGATAATGCACATAACATGGAAATTTGTGGTCAGTCTAAATCTAGAGGGCACAATTTTGGTATCTATAGGAGCCCACTTTGGTCTAGACTGTTTGGGTGAACAGTAAAGTATGCAATGTTAAGAAAGGATGAATGCAGATGCAAGAGTGAATGCAAGGATGTCTATGGAGAAAATTATTTTCAAAGTCTCGAGAGTATCCATGACTATGAAAAGATTGTTTTTAGGGTTTAAAGCTCCTTCTCCTTAAAACACTCTATGCTTGAAGGTACCACATACGTAAAACATTTATGGGGCTTGAAGATCCCAAACCTGTTGAAGAAACTGATTTTTGATCCGCCTTTTATGATGTATATTTTTAATGCATTTTTGCCAAATTTGAAAATACAAAAAAAAAGTAATCAGGCTTGAACACGATCAAGGTTCAAAATTACCCAAAAAAATACTGAATAGTCAATAGCCAAAATAGTAATATGATCAAATCCCAACTCCAAAAAATGAAAATTTGAAAAAGGGAGAACATAAAAAATTAAAATAGAAAAAGGAAAAATAAAATAGGGCAAAGAATTTTTTTTGTATGAACCTGAAGGTCGCATGTCCCCCATTTTTTATCATTTCCACAATTTCATCAAAGAAAAAGAAAAAATAAAATAATACTTGTTTGGTCCCACACTGCCCAAAGTACAACCCCTTTCATTCACCAAACGAAAAGGTTTACATATCCTATCCAACAATTCCTTTCCCCCTTCATTTTTCGTTTGAATTAACTTATTTTTTGATATCAAATTTAGTTTAATTCTCCATCACCTATATCCATTCTTTATTCTCATGTGCTTATCATCATCTTTGTCTCAAACTCCAACCCCGTTCTGCATTTCATCGATACAAAAGAAATCAACTTTTTTTAGTTTTGTTTTCTTCCTCACATTTTCGGCTTTCCCATTTTCAAATTTGATGGAACCAAACTATTTTCTTGACTTTATTTTTTTCTAGTTTTTTGATAAGGGTGTTCAATGGTCCAAACTTGGATTGGATAGGACCAGACTGGGTTGGACTGAAGACCAAATGAGGGAGAAATTGAGGACAGAACCAAATGACAGTGAATTCATTTTTTTAAGGCCAAATTGTGGTAAATTAATCCTCTTTAATCACACCTATTTTGCTATAAGTAAAGCAAATAATAGATTCATCTTCTCAAACTTCTCCCTATCATGATGCAAGTCGTCCACTACCTCAATATGTCGAAAATCTTTATCAAATTCCTAAGGTCTTCTTTTCTGTAGGATCATCATCATAATCCTTGATTTTTGTTTTCCCAAATGCATTGAAATTATCACCAAATATCATCAAAATAAACAACTGAAGAACAAATTCATTCCCAATAAAACAAACCATAAAAAGGTGAAATCTTCCCCAAAAGGTAATCCTATGGAGTCCCATGGAAAACCGCTTCATTCATTTAGTTTTGGATAGGGGAGAGAGATAGATAGAGAGAGAGAGAGAGAGAGAGAGAGAGAGAGAGAGAGAGAGAGAGAGAG
>JACYFF010031957.1:53831302-53847450 GCA_017589665.1 Selenicereus undatus
GCAGCTTCACAACATCGCATCGCAGGCACATCTACAGGAGCAACTAGCAGTCCTAGAAGGCAGATAGGTTCTTCCATTTATTCATCACCTAAGGGAAAAAAAAAGGGAAAGGAAATGGAGTGAGCCACCACATGCTCAGTGAGTGTTCCTCCACTCCTTAAAACAAACCTTTACAAGCAATATTACTCATAATATCCACTTAACGAGTAGTTAGGCAATACTATGGTTATAATAAGCTACATGTCACATATCGTGGACTCTTAGCTAGACATTTAAGCATGATGGGTTCTTAGTTTTGATTAACGGTGGCATGTAGGAAATTGCTTACACAACATGTGATTCTAAAACATAACATTGGATGCACTATCACTTATACACTCTATATGCACTTTAAAAAGTCATTACGTGATGCACTATGAAAAACATGGCCACATGCCACCTTGAAATCACATACATCTAACTATAATGTTTGTAAATTTACTTTGAAGTCACATCTTCTTTGAAGTCACATGCTTTGAAGTTACAAGTGTAGACACTTTCTTTTCTTTCTTTGCAAACATTTCTTAAAAGTTCTGAAGGGTAACTTCCTTTCAAGAAATCTCTTCGTATTGCCCTTTTAGGACCCTTAAGACTTTCTTTCGTTCTGAAACACTTAAAAAGGCTACACGCGGACTGTTTTTCTTATTTAATAAGAAAAGTAATTTGGGCATAAGATCATCACAAAGTGCTAGTTGGGAGAGATCTACACTCAATCTCAGTGAGGTTAACTCACTCTAAGCTCTTACTCCCGGGATGGCAACTAACTTTCGGACCTTAACCCTCGTCAGGGTTTCTAAGGATTGCTCCGTAGGCTAGGGATTCCCTTGTTCAAGCAGGTTCACTCCCATCTACTGTCCCTAAGCACTTATCTTAGCCATTTAAACTAGTCATAACGACTAATAACTTTGTTACTTCTTCTGGTAAAATCATTTATCGCATAACTCACACTTTTGGTAAAACGTTTAGGGATTCCCCCGTTCAAGCAGGTTCACTCCCAAATAATGGTTGTGTAGCTAAAATAGGCCGTTGCTTGCTACTAGTCATGGCTATTACTAGTTTGAAAACACAAGAAACGTTCTTTGTTAAATCATCACACTTTCATGCATAATGCATCTTGGACATATGAAAGGGAATGGGTATGCACGTCTCACATTCAAACACTTCATAATCATTTCAACACAATGAGCCTCACATGGCCTCGCAATCCACACGATTGTGGTTAATTTACAACCCAAACTCCCTCCTCACAAGCACCGTATCACAAAGAACTCGAACCACTTGTAATTCTTCTTCAAACCATCCAACTACCATTTCGGTTTTTTCAATTTATTAATCATAACATATCATCATGCTAGTTTATGAAAAGGTAAGGTTTAGGTACTTACCTGGGCAAGCAGCACCATTCAGCGGTGCGTTACAGCAAGCATACGTACGCATAGATACCATCACATCCACATATAAAACTATAGGACTTTACTTAGCAATTCAAACATGATTGGGCTCTAAGCATTTATAATTTACTTCGGAGTTAGTAAGCCATTATGGGATAGTTAAGCATATAAATGACCATAGAATGACTCAACATTTATATATGTCGATTTTAAACTCATATGATGCAATTCGAAGTTCATAAACAGTCATGGAACGACTAAACATTCATATACATTGATTTTAAACACATACGATTCATTTTGAAGTTCATAAATGGTCATGGAACGACTAAACATTCATATACATTGATTTTAGACACATACGATTCATTTCGAAGTTAGTTTCCAGGCATGATTCGACTTAAAACTTTAAGCTTGGATTATCTAATTAAGTTCGAATCTCAGCTAAACATGCGTACTTTACTTCGAATTAAATCTTCGAGCTTCAGATAACTAATTCAGTTCGAATCTAAGCTAAACATGCGTACTTTACTTCGAATTAAAGCTTCCAGCTTGAATTGACTAAGTTGATTCGAATCAAAGCTAACATATATAATTCACTTTGAATTAACATCTTAGGCATAAATTACCTAAATTGATTCGAGTCGAAGCTAAACATATATAATTCACTTCGAATTAACAACTCAAGTATAAATTAACCAAATTGATTCGAATCGAAGCTAAACATATATAATTCACTTCGAACTAACATCTCAGGCATAAATTAACCAAATTGATTCGAATCGAAGCTAAACATATACAATTCACTTCAAATTAACATCTCAGGCATAAGTTAACTAATTGAATCAAAGCTAAGCATATATATAATTCACTTCCTGACATTTCTAACAAATTTAGCCATCCCTAATCTGACATGCAACATCAATTTGCTGAAAAACTCTTTTTGAAAATAATAATAGCTTACGAGGGGGGAAACACTTGGATTAACCTAATTTCACCTAATAGCTTAATGTTTTGACAAATCTCAATTTTCACATTGATGGGGAACGTCTAAAAGAAGATTATTATTCCCAACAAAATTCCTCTCTTCGGAATTGGTTTGAACAATTTGATCGAACTCTTATGGAAAGGATTAAAAAGGAATGGATAGCAGACATGAACCGTCTGCATACTAATATTCCTTTTTTCCTTTGGTTCCCTACATTTGCTTCTAAAAACAATCTCCAAAATCCCTATTCACAACCTAGCATTAATGTTCAAACTTCGCTTGTCAAAGTCTGGCATCTAGCTAATGGATCCAGTCTTTCCGCTGTTCATCCTCCAGCCGATGATCTCAAATTTCTTCTCAAAAGTGATACCCTTATGGCCACACCTTTTCGAAAGGGCCGGGAGGGTAATGAGGCCGTCAAACTTGATGATCTTAAAAAAGTTCATCAACAAGTCAACTATACAAATGCTATCCTCCACACTATAGCTGAGCAGCTCAACCAAGTTTCTTCTCAGGTTGCTGAAGCTAAGCGTCCGCCCATTAATCCTTCAATCAAATTAACTTATGAAATTGCTCAACCCTTTTTCAAAACAGACAGTATTCCTCAACCAAAATTAGAAGTCTTCCATCAGGCATTCTTATCCAATGATCACTATTTAAAATTAATAGCTGATCAACTCAAAGCTCTTGATTTAAATGCCAAAACACCTTCAACTTCCTGTCTTGACAAAACTTGTCAATTAGCTCAAATAGATACCACTAGTAGTGATGACTCTAGTGAAGAATCTATTGAGGATCAGGAAGCAATTCAAGTTCTTGAGCAAATTGCTGAAGAACCTACTTTAGTCACCAAAATAAATAGTTGGTCTAGAGGTCCAGGAAAAAACTACTATCCTAGACCTACACCACCAGATATTCAATTTGAAGAACGTGGATCATTTACAACATCAAGCTTTGATGGTCGATCTCTTTATCAATGGAATATCGATGGCAAATCTGAGCATGAAATACTATCCACTGTACAAGAAATGTGGATGGCATATAATGCCTACAAAGCACAAGGTCATAACGATACCAATATCGTTGTAGCCTTAGCCATTGGATTTACAGGTCAACTAAAGAATTGGTGGGATAATGCATTCTCTTTAGAGTCTCGTATGGCAATCCTAAACCATAAAAAAATAGTTGGCAGAAATCGTGAAACTGGTGAAAGCATAGAAGAATCAGATGGAGTTCAAACTCTTCTTCATGCTATCACCTTTCATTTCATTGGCAATCCAAAAGAAGAACAAGCTATAGCCAAAACAATCCTTATTAATTTAAGATGTCCAACTTTAACAGATTATCGTTGGTACAAAGATGTCTTCTTAACTCAAGTTCTTAAAAGGGAAGACAATGCACAAGATTTCTGGAAAGAAAAGTTTATTGCCGGATTACCAAAGTTATTTGGAGAAAGAATCCTCAATAAACTTAGACAGAATTTTGGCACTAATGAAATACCATTTAATCAGTTAACCTTTGGTCAGCTGTTTGGTATCATCAAATCTGAAGCACTCAGTCTTTGTAATGAAATAAAGCTTCAATCCAAATATGGAAACGAGCGTGCACAATATCGTAAAGAGATGGGTACATTCTGTGAAGATTTTGGAATTACAAGAATTGAAGCTCCTTCTACCTCAAGAAGAAAAGCCCAAAAGAAACAAAATAAGTCCAAATCAAAACAGCCATTTAGACAACCCAAACCATTTGTCAAAAGAGAAACAAAGCCCATTTCAAAGAAGAAGAAGCCCACTAAGGCCAAAAAGTCCATTGTGTGCTACAAATGTGGTAAAGCGGGCCATAAAGCCTTTCAATGCAAAACCGAGCAAAAGATCAATGAGTTATTCTCAGATGATCTAGAGCTCAAACAAAAATTGCTCTCACTCTTGATCAAAGACATTCCTGACTCCGAAAAGGAAGATGATTACTATGCAGAATCCAGTAATGATTCTGAGTATGAATCTTCACCAATTCAAGTAGTTAATGTCATTACTTCAAAATCCCAAAAGGAGTTTCTTATAGAACTCATTGGCCAAATTACTGATGCTGAGACAAAGAAGGAATATCTTCAAAGACTTAAGGATTTAATCCTTGAGGAAGATAAACCTCCCCGTTTTGATTTTGATCTTAATGCAGCATCATCTTCATCCTTCCAACAAATTTTTAATGATTATCCTATTCCTAATCCTTTCCAGCAAATAACCACAAAACAGTTGCAAACAGAGCTAAATGAGCTCAATGATCAAGTCAGACTTCTGAAAGATGAAGTCCTTATTCTTAAAACAAAAGATTTAGAAATCGAAGCCAAAATATCTATGCTCAAACATATAACCACTACCCCAGTTCAAATTGAAGTTAACTCTCCTACTATTTCTGATGCAGAAATTCCACAAACTCAGTTTTTACAAACAATTTCCAAAATAACCTTTCAAAAATGGTATTCTGTTGTTAAGCTTGTTGTTGATGATTTCTCTCTTAATGTAATTGCTCTCATTGATAGTGGGGCAGATCAAAACTGCATTAAAGAAGGAATTATACCAACCAAGTATTGTGAACGCACAAAGGAACAGCTAGCAAGTGCTAGTGGTGAACCTTTAAGCATTCGTTACAAATTAAATAAAGGTTATATTCAAAATAACAACTACTGTTTCAAAAATGTTTTCTTAATTGTAGCCAATCTTACAAATGATGTAATATTGGGTACACCTTTTTTAACACAAATTTATCCGTTTTCGGTTACACAAAAAGGAGTTCATACCACTATAATGGGTAATCCCATAACATTTCCCTTTTTAACTTCAGCAAGACAAAAAGAAGTTATGGAATTACAAGCATCCTCTATTTTCAAACAAATTAATTGTTTACAAACAAAACAAAATTTAATTCAACATTTACAAGAAGAAATCTCTTACAAACAAATAGAAGAACATCTACTTAATCCTTCTATTCAAAGTAAGATTTCTGATATTGAAAAGATTTTTAAAGAAAGGGTCTGTGCTGATCTTCCCAATGCGTTCTAGGAAAGAAAAAAACATGTTGTTTCTCTTCCTTATGAGCCTGACTTTGATGAACGTAACATTCCTACCAAAGCCCGACCCCCACAAATGAACTTTGAACTTCTTGAATTTTGCAAAAAGGAAATTCAAAGTCTTTTAGACAAAAAACTTATTAGATCTTCAAAATCTCCATGGAGCTGTGCAGCCTTTTATGTTAACAACGCTCCAGAAAAAGAACGTGGAGTTCCACGTTTGGTTATTAACTACAAACCTTTGAACAAAGTTTTACAATGGATTCGCTATCCTATCCCCAACAAAAAGGATTTGCTAAATAGACTTCATGATGCAAAAGTATTTTCAAAATTTGATATGAAGTCCGGATTTTGGCAAATTCAGATTACTGAGCATGATCGTTATAAAACTGCATTTACAGTTCCCTTCGGTCACTATGAATGGAATGTAATGTCGTTCGGTCTCAAAAACGCTCCCTCTGAATTTCAAAACATTATGAATGACATTTTTACACCATACACAGAATTTGTCATTGTTTATATTGATGACGTTCTTGTGTTCTCAAAATCCATTGATCAACATTTTAAACATTTACAGCATTTATGGAAAATAATTGAAAGAAATAGTTTAGCCCTTTCTGCATCCAAGATGCTTTTATTTCAGACAAAAGTACGGTTTTTAGGGCATGATATTTATCTAGGCACTATCAAACCTATTCAAAGATCCTTAGTTTTTGCTGAAAAATTTCCAGATGAAATTCTTGACAAAAATCAACTACAAAGATTTTTAGGATGTCTCAATTATGTTTCGGACTTTTTTCCGCATTTAAAACAATTATGTGCACCCTTGTATAGAAGACTTAGGAAGAACCCTAAGCCATGGTCACAAGAGCACACAAACATCGTTAGACAAATTAAGAATCGCATTAAGTCCTTACCATGTTTGCATCTCCCCAATCCATCAGCATATATGATAGTTGAAACAGATGCATCAGATATAGGTTATGGTGGCATTCTTAAGCAAAAACTTGCATCACAGTCTACAGAATAATTAGTCCGTTATCATTCTGGTCTATGGATAAGTGCACAACAAAATTACTCTACTATTAAAAAAGAAATTTTATCAATAGTGTTATGTGTTATCAAATTTCAAGATGATTTACATTTCAAAAAATTTCTGATTCGTATTGATTGCAAATCAGCAAGGGAAATCTTGCTTAAAGATGTCAAAAATTTAGTTTCAAAACAAATCTTTGCTAAATGGCAAGCAATTCTTTCTACATTTGATTTTGATATTGAATTTATCAAAGGAGATAGTAACTCTTTACCTGATTTTCTTACAAGAGAATTTCTGCAAGGAAAGAGTGACACAAAATTTCTTTTACAGGAGAACAAATGAGTGGAAACAAAAATAATCGCAAAGACAAAGGCAAAGGCGTTCGCCGTGCAGAAGATTATCAAACAATTGTTCCCACAAAAATCCCTCTGCAAAATCAATTCCAACCTTTAACCAATTTTCCTCCTTTACCTTACAAAAATGCAGTTACCAAACCCTCTTCCAAACCACATAATGATAGTGCATATGTGATTCGTCACTATGAACATTTATTCTTAACCACCTTCAAATCACTCCCTTCTCATGAAGTGATCAAACCGCTTGTGCAAAAGGTTTATGGAAATAAACATTTTGCCACTGACAATTCTATCAAAAATCAACAATTCTATAAGTTAATCCTTGTGGATACTCATTCGGTTGACATTACTCACACCTATGACAAACACAATACCGACCATATTTTATTTTCCAAATGCATCATCAAACAAGTCCTTAGTGCAAATCAATGGAAAAACCCATTTGAAGAAAGGATGATTTCCATTCCTTTCGTTCCACAAATGTATGATTACAATGACTATAGAATGGCTTGGTTCAGAGCTTTTCTATTTCAACCTGAAACTCACTCATGGTTTTTCAATTTTCATGACAATTGTCCAACACAATTTCCCATTTGGTTTTACACATGGTGGACCTGGTTTGGTTGCAGCCTTGCTGTTTTACCAATTGAAGCTCAAGGTGGATGGAATTTTTGGGAAAAGAACATGTCTTCTCTCGAACCATACACCAAAGAATTACAATTCTTCAGAGTCTTCAATGTTGCCTGGATATTCAGTTGGGAATACAGGCTTCATGACTTTATTAAGAATTCATTTCCCCTTTCCTTAGTTCGTGTTTACAAACATAAATGGTGGAATGAATTCAAAACCAAATTATGTTGCAGCGAGAATGTTGAACATTATTGCCGCACCAAAACAAAAAGGTTTACTCTCCATAACCTTCACACATTTGAAGCACAAACTGGTATTGGACCCTCCACTCCTCAAAAAAAGAAAGAGAGTCCTGCCTCGTCGTCAAAGAACAAAGGATTATCACAAAAAGAAAAGGATGTTCTGGAATTTCTCAAGGATGACCCAGAGATGAGAAAAATTTTTCTTCAAAAAATCCTTGACAAAGCAGACAATTCAGATGATGAAGCCAGTTCTACTGCTTCCAATAACAAAAGAAATGACTTGTATCAGGATTCTCAAGATGCATATGACATGTAATACAATTAATTACCAGTAAGAATCACGAAAGTGACTCTTAGCAAAAGTTATGGTCACAAACAAAAGACCCTGTAAGAGTCATTTGGCTCTTGGCAAAAGTAAAGGCCATTCGTACTAACGAATCTTTTCTTTTGCAGATTACAGACATACATACATACATGTATACATATATACATACATACATACATACATACATACATACATACATGCATTTTTTATATATATTGTGTGTGTATATGTACATATACATATGTGTGTCTATATGTGTGTGTGTGTGTGTGTGTGTGTGTGTATATGTATGTATGTATGTATGTATGTATGTATGTATATATATATATATATATATATATATATATATATATGTATGTAAATGCATATGTATATATATATATATATATATATATATATATGTAAATGCATATGTATACGTATACATATATACATATATACAGGCCCTGTTTGGTAAACAGCTGTTAGTTGTTTGTATTAGCTGTTAGCTGTTAGCTATTTGAATTAGTTGTTTATGTTAGCTATTTGAATTAGCTGTTTTTAGAAAAAGTGTTTGGTAAAAATTAGCTGTTTCTAAAAAATATGTTTGTAAAATTTCATTTATGCCCTTATTTATGAATTAGTTTTTAATGAGATGTGTGTAAATTTTTCAAACTTATGGATAATTATGTCATTTCTACAAAAAGCTCTTCTTAAAAGGCTAATGGGAATAGCTTTTTCAAAAAGAGCTTTTTGGAGCCAAACAGCTATTGCAAATAGCTCTTTACCAAACACCCTTTAGCTATTTGACTTGGTCAAAACAACCAAAATCCTTTCAAACAGCTATTTTTTCTCAAAAAGCTATTGCTACCAAACACCCCCACATACATACATATATATATGCGCACCAATATATGTATATATATATATAAATATAAATATATATAAATATATATATACATATACGTATGCATATATATATGGATATATATACACATACACACACGCACACACACACCCACACAGATATATGTACATATATATATATATATATATATATATATATATATATATATATATATATATATATATATATTGATTTGGGAAAAACACATATCATCTCTTGGGCCTGGCCCAGGATATGTGCGGTTAATCGGATCACTTATGTGGGCCAAGATTCCTTGGGAATCCAGCCTATGCTTACTCACGAGGTCACATCCCAAGAGGCCCGAGACGCAACCCTTAGGGCTTTCCTCCAGGCCCAGTAGCTACAGGACTGGATACTCAGGCAAACAGTTAAGGTAATATTACTCTTTTACCACTTTTAGAAACAGGATATAAATAGTGACCTGTTTCCCTCGGGAAAAGGGAGGCTGACAAGGAAGAATTTACTCTTTATAACATTCACACCTTCTGGAACATCTAATTGATTTGACCGTCGGAGAGGCGTTCCCCAGACCACACCCCGGGGTTGGCCTTTTTTGCAGGTCGGAGGAGAAGGAGACGAGAACGACGCCGTGTCGATCGCCAGCTGTCAGATAAACCCGTTCTTTCGCCCCACGTCATCAACACAATCACGAGACAGATTCCTTATGGAATCAGTTTGGGGTCGTCCGTGGGGAAGGAGCGGTAACGATGGTAGTCAGCGATGCGACACGAGCAAGGATGCGCAGAGAAAACGCACCAGCCATGGGTCCTTCTGCGCCGCCCGCGGTTGAGGATGCCAGCAAAAGTTCCAAGGCAGGTCCTCGGCCAGTGGGGGCCTTGCAGCGAGAACCTCCAGCTTACGTCACGGTTGACGCGCTCCAAGGTCTTATGTCCACCATGGCAGACGCCATCACGAGACAGGTCACCGAGCAGGTCGAGAGGGCTCTGGAGATGAATGGCACAAGGAACCTTTCCAACCCTCCTGGGCACCTCGGGCCACGGGCAGAGTCCTCCAGGGAAGAATTGGGGTCCCTACGCTCACGGGGCCTCGCCCGAGAGGGAAGGTCGTACCAAATACCCCATCTCCAAGACGAACGGCAGAATGACCGTGCTACACTTGATGTCACTTGTCGATCGGAGCGCGGGCGCACTGTAGCTTCTGCTACCGCCTCAACTCCTTACGCCACTCATTCGCGACAATCCGGTTGGCTTCAGGAGCAGGAACATACTTCCCGACTCATACGGGAGCAGTCGCGTGGTCGTCGCCGCAGCCCGGAGCATCGCAGTAACCGAGATCGGGCGCGGAGTCCCCCGGTGAGGGAAGCGAGTGGCTACGAGTTCCGCATGAGGGATCGCTCCCCCCATCGCGGGTTACATCCCATCGGGGACACGAGAAGTCCTTCGATGGTAGAGGTTGAACGGCGCCACGGTACTCCCGTCAAGGTATCGGGAACGGCCGCCCGCTTGGCCGCCCCCTCTTTCTCAACCCCTTTCTGCCCAGAGATCGTAAACGCCCCAAGATGCAGAAAAGTGAAGATGCCAATGGTTGATTTGTATGACGGAACCGGGAATCCAGAGGAGCACCTGGGGGTCTACAAAGCTCAAATGTACGTCCAAGACGTGGACGATGCCTCTTATTGCCGTTACTTCCCCGCCACCCTAAAGGGGGTAGCGCAATCCTGGTTCAATGGTCTTCCCCAGGGTAGCGTAGCCTGTTTTCAGGACTTGGCTGACAAGTTTGTTGGACAGTTTATCGCGAGTCGTAAAGAACGGCGAACTAGCATTCACCTGTCAAAGATTAAGCAGGGGCCACAGGAGTCCCTAGCCGAGTTCGTCAAACGGTTCCATCAGGAGGCAATCCTCATCCCGGAATTGGAAGACGGTGTGGCGTACACATCTTTTCTGAATGGCCTCAAGAATGGACGTTTTAAGTTCTCTTTGGCGGAACAGAAAGAAACCACCTTAGCTGAAGCATTAAGAAAGGCTGCGGACTTCATCCGAGCTGCTGAAATTTGCGCCGAGGGACCAGACGCCCCCAAGAAGGGGAAGGCTCCAGGGGATAGGGGTTTCACTCGCGGTGAAAGGAACCCCGCTCCCCGTGACAGAAGGCAACCAGTGGAAACTCTAGATGCCCGATTCACCACGGACGCAAGGAATGTCCTGATGGAGGTTCGAGGGCATCCGATGCTGCGTCGGCCGCCTCCAATGACAATGGCCCCCTGGCCACAAAACGCACGGAAATATTGTGAGTTCCACGAACAAAGCGGCCACACCACAACCGAATGTAGAGAGCTAAAGAAAGCTCTCCATGAGCTCGCAGACAAAGGACAAATCGATCGCTTTCTAAGAAAGGGGCCGCGCCTACTGCGGAATGAGCCAAACCCCGAGTCATCCCAGCCACGGGATGAAGAGTGCTCAACAGAAATTGTGTCAACCATCGTGGGCGGCAACATGCCGGACATGACACGTTCGGCCTGGAAGGCACAGCTGAGGAGCGCACAACAGGTGCTCACCATGGAACAGAAGTATAGCCTCATGGCGCCCACCATGGTCTTTGGAGGCAAGGATGCCCCCCGGTTAGCTACCCCCCATAATGACCCGCTGGTGGTTGAGATGAAAATTGCAAACGCATTGGTGCGCCGTATCCTTGTAGACACCGGCAGCTCCGTGGACATCATAACGAAAGACTGCCTCCAGAAACTCTCCCACCTAGGGCGCGCGGTCGATCCCATTACAACCCCTGTCTTGGGGTTTGGAGGACAAGAGGTGACTCCTGCTAGGACCGTTCGCCTACCGGTGCGTTTCGGGGACAAGACCCGTTTCCAAAGTTTGGAAGTTGATTTCCTTGTGATCGATGTACCCACGGCATACAACGTGATTCTCGGACGGCCTACGCTCCATAAGGCTAAGGCCGTAGTTGCACCCTATCTCCTCCAGCTCCAGTTTGAGACTGATGACGGAACTATGGGCGAGCTCCGGGGGGATCAACGGACGGCCCGAGAGTGCTACCTAGTTAGCATAAAACCCCTCATCGAGCGACCCCGGGAGCGAGAGGTCGCAGTACCACTCGCAACAGCAAAAAGGGCAAAGGGGAATCCTGCCGCGGCGAGTCCCGAGACCTTGGTAATTCATTCCATCACCGTCGAACTTTCGCGACGCCAGGCAGAAGTTGAAGACGAAGTCGAGCATATACCATTAGAAGAGGGGCGGCCAGAGCGCACGGTGCAGCTCGGGTGCGGAATGGCCGACTCAGAGCGTGAACCCCTCGTCTGTCTTCTGCAAGAATACAAGGACATCTTTGCTTTTGGCCCCAGCGAGATGCCCGACATAGCTGCCGCAGTAATGGAGCACCACTTAAATGCCGATCCAAGGCACAAGCCGGTTGTCCAGAAGAAGCGCCACATGGGCCCTGAGCGCGCGGCCGCGGCAAGTCAGGAAGTCCAGAAGCTGCTAGAAGCCGGCTTTATTAGAGAATGCCAGTACCCAGAGTGGGTTTTGAATGTGGTGTTGGTAAAAAAGCCCAACGGCGCATGGAGGATGTGCGTGGATTTTACGGACCTAAACAAGGCCTGCCCCAAGGATAGTTATCCCCTACCAAAAATCGACAAACTGGTGGACGCCACTGCCGGCCATGCCCTGCTTAGCTTTATGGATGCCTTCTCAGGGTACCACCAGATACCCCTTTGCCCAGAAGATCAGGAAAGGACGGCGTTCATAACCGACCGCGGACTCCACTGCTACAAAGTCATGCCGTTCGGCTTAAAGAATGCAGGGGCCACTTACCAACGCCTCGTTAACAAGCTGTTCGAGCCATTAATCGGGCGGACCATGGAAGTGTATGTGGACGATATGATCGTCAAGAGCAAGCTCCAGACTGACCACCCCACTGATTTGTGGAAAACATTCGAGATCCTCCAAATGTTCAACATGAAGCTCAACCCTAAAAAGTGCGTTTTCGGAGTGCGATCAGGAAAATTTCTTGGCTTCATGATCAGTAATCGCAGCATAGAAGCAAATCCAGATAAGGTTCAGGTCGTCCTGGACATGCAACCCCCCAAAACTATATAGGAAGTTCAGCGCTTGACAGGCTGTGTAACTGCCCTCGGCCGTTTCATGTCTCAATCAGCCGACCGGTGCCAACCTTTCTTCCGCGTTGTACGCCGGCGGGGTAATTTCCAGTGGGATGAAAAGGAGGATGAGGCTTTTCAAGCGCTAAAGTCATACTTAGCTCGACTGCCGCAGATTGCTAGTCCCACAGAGGGGGAAGTGTTAACTTTGTATTTGGCCGTTTCAGAACATGCGGTCAGTGCGGTCCTAGTGGCCGAGCGAGCGCGGGAGCAGGTACTAGTGTATTACGTAAGTCATGCCTTAGCAGGAGCAGAAGTAAACTACCCCCTGATTGAAAAGTTCGCCTACGCCTTGGTAATGGCCAGTCGGAAGCTGCGGCCCTACTTCGAGGCCCATAAGATCTTGGTTTTAACTGACCAACCCCTCAGAAGCGTCCTTCAGAAGTTGGATGCATCAGGTCGCCTCTTGAAATGGGCTGTGGAGCTCTCGCGCTACGATCTAGCCTTCGAGCCCCAGCGAGCCATCAAAGCACAAGCGTTGGCTGACTTCTTCGCCGAATGTAAGGCACCTGTGGGGCAACACTCCCAGTCATGCCCTTGGAACCTGTATGTCGACGGCTCCTCCACCAAGGAGGGTAGTGGGGCCGGTCTCATTGTGGAAAGCCCATCCGGAGTAAGTTATGAGCACGCCCTCAAGTTCATGTTCAAGGCATCCAACAATGAGGCGGAATATGAGGCCCTCATTGCGAGAATAGAGCTCTGTCACACCGTAGGGGCCGAGCACGTCCAGGCGTTTTCTGACTCGCAACTTGTCGTAAGTCAGCTCAACGAGGACTATGAAACAAAGGATGAAGTTATGGCCGCATACGTCAGGAGGGTTCGCGAAGCCACCAAGCTGCTTAAGCACTTTGCCATCACGCACATCCCTCGCTCAGAAAACCGGCAGGCCGATGCTTTGTCCAAACTCGCAAGTTCCTCTGACGACGGCCGGCCGAAGAATATTCAGTGGGAGACCTTGATGGATAGAAGTATCGGCTTGCATGAGGTCGCATGGCTAGACCGGAGCCCCACGTGGATGGAGCCTATCCGTGCATATCTCGCTGAGGGCACGTTGCCCACTGACGCCAAAGACGCAGAGAAGATCAAGAAGCGGTCAAATTGGTTCGTATTGTACGAAGGAATCCTCTACAAGCGTTCCTTTGCCCGACCCCTTTTGAGGTGCATACCCCCAGCAGAGGGGAGAAACGTTCTGGAAGAATTGCACCAAGGCATCTGTAGCTCGCACCTCGGCGAGCGGGCACTCGCCGTAACAGCCCTCCGTACTGGCTACTACTGGCCTAGTTTACGGGAAGATGCAATGACGCTAGTCCGGACTTGTGACAAATGCCAGCGGTTCGGACCTGTTCAACGCGTTCCCACAACTCTGATGACACCGATTGTCAGCCCACTACCATTCGCCACCTAGGGTATGGACATCCTTGGACCCTTTCCCAGGGCCACCGGCCAGCGCAAATACTTATTTGTGGCCGTAGATTACTTTACCAAGTGGATCGAAGCTGAGGCCGTCGCCTCCATTACCACCGCAGAGGTGCGCAAATTTCTCTGGCGAAACATTGTCACCAGATTCGACGTCCCCCGCACCATGATCTTCGACAATGGCCGGCAATTCGATACCAGCAAACTCACCGACTACTTAAGTAGTTTAGGATGTCAGGCTCGCTTCACGGCTGTGGCGCATCCCCAGACTAACGGACAGGCCGAGGCAGCTAACAAATCCATCCTCCACGGTATTCAGAAAAAACTTGATGACGCCAAGGGTAACTGGGCAGACGAGCTGCACGGCGTGCTGTGGAACCTCCGCACTATTGAGAAGACTGCCACCGACGAGACACCATTTATGCTCACTTACAGCTCTGAAGCCCTTCTTCCCGTGGAAGTGGCACTTCATACACATCGTCTAACTACATTTTAGGAAGCAGCAAACAATGCAGCTCTACGAGAGGCCCCGGATCTCCTCCCCTCGATCCGCGGCGATTCTATGCTCCGAGAGGCCCTCTATAAACTCCGAATCGCTCGAAGGCACAATCGGACAGTCCAGATGACACCCATCCAAGTCGCTGATTTGGTGCTCAGACGCACGGAGAGTGTGGCCCGCGCAACGGAACATGGCAAGTTAACAGCCAATTGGGAAGGGCCTTACAAGGTGGCCTCGCAAATTCGTCCCGGCAAATTTCGGCTAGAAACTCTTGACGGCACTCCTGTTCCCCGGGCATGGCATAGCAGCAATTTGAGGAAATATCACATTTAAGTTGTAATGAACTCCTTAATGCCTGTGAATGAATACTCGCGCCATTTTCTTTGTATTTGGTACGCTACGCTCTTAGCCCCTCCAGGGGCTAAGGGCCCTCAAGCACGGCCTCACGGCCGGTCGCTACGCTCTTAGCCCCTTCAGGGGCTAAGGCCCCCTGAGCACGGCCTTATGGCCGGTCGCTACGCTCTTAGCCCCTCCAGGGGCTAAGGCCCTCAAGCACGGCCTCACGGCCGGTCGCTACGCTCTTAGCCCCTCCAAAGGCTAAGGCCCCTTGAGCACGGCCTCACGGCCGGTCGCTACGTTCTTAGCCCCTCCAGGGGCTAAGGCCTCTGAGCACGACCTTATGGCCGGTCGCTACGCTCTTAGCCCCTCCAGGGGCTAGGGCCCTCAAGCACGGCCTCACGGCAGGTCGCTACGCTCTTAGCCCCTCCAGGAGCTAAGGCCCTTGAGCACGGCCTTGTGGCTAGTCGCTACGCTCTTAGCCCCTCCAGGGGCTAGGGCCCTCAAGCACGGCCTCACGGCCGGTCGCTACGCTCTTAGCCCTTCCAGGAGCTAAGGCCCTTGAGCACGGCCTTGTGGCCGGTCGCTACGCTCTTAGCCCCTCCAGGGGCTAAGGGCCCCAGAGCACAGCCTCACGGCCGGTCGCTACGCTCTTAGCCCCTCCAGGGGCTAAGGGACCCTAAGCACGGCCTCACGACCGGTCGTGTTGAGTTATTTTGATTAAGTTTTGATGATAACAAATCCAAGTGTAAAAATTTGTCCAAGTAATGTTGCTCCAAACACGATCTCC
>JACYFF010031957.1:53865960-53897538 GCA_017589665.1 Selenicereus undatus
TCCAATATGGGGCTTATAAAATACCCTAGAAAAATCAAGTTGCTTAAGATAATTACAATCAAGATGAGCTGTATTTTACAGGATTCATCTTCCATTTTCTAGAGAGTTTTGAGAAGACTCTACTCCACCAATAGAAGTGCAACCACTTGGCAAATCTTCCTTTGTGTGTAAAGAATCATTCCACGCTGATTAATCTCCAAAATTACATCTATAACCTCTCTAATTAAGCTCATAATTAAAACCATGTATGTTTCAATCCTGGACCAACCTTTGCTCGGTTTTTAGTCCATAACCTTCTCAATACTTAGTGTTTGAGTCCGATTCAAGATTTTATGGAAAATAGACATCTGGAGATTTCCATCCATGTATAATTTGAAGAAATTGGAGACGGAGCTAGAAATGAAGTGAAGTATTCTGCCCAGAAAACTAAAAATGAGCTAATAAGGCGGTTTTAGGAGGATTGGGTGGTTAAACTCGTTATTCAAGGCTACTAGTTGCCCAGCCAAATTTCCTAAGCTTACTTGGACCTTCTTAAGGGTTCCAAGTTAACATTGACCTAGAGGGACTTACTTCTTGACCTGGGGTTAACACTGGACTAACTTGGTTCAAGACCCTTACTAATGAGAGTAGGCCCAAGTTCATAACTTGCTTTGAATTAACCCCTCCCCCTTAAAGAGGATTTGTCCTCAAATCCTCATTGTGTTCTTCATTGTCTTTAAGGTAAGAAGTGAGATCCCCAATATTAAAGGTGGCAGATATTTGCATGTCTCCTGAAAGCTCAATCTTGTATGCATTCTCTTCCATTTTTTGTACCACCTTGTATGGACCGTCTCCTCTAGCCATGAGCTTGTTCTTTCTTCTTGAAGAGAACCTTTCCTTCCTCAAATGCAACCGCACAAGATCACCTGGTTTAAACTCAAGGTGTGTGCAGTTCTTGTTGCCTGTAGGCTTATATTGCTCATTCACTTTCTCAATCTGTGCCCTTACTTGCTCATGTAGCCTCTTTATTTCCTTAGCTCTTGCTTCGCCCTCAAAACTCACCCTTGATTCTTGAGGAATAGGAATACGATCAATGGAAGTAAAGGGGTTAAGAACCTAGAACACTTCAAAGAGGCTATGTGAGGTAGTAAAGGAAGGAGCCTTATTGTAGGCAAATTCGGCCTGAGCAAGCTTGACATCCCAATCCCTCAAACTTTTACACACCATACACCTTAGCAAGGTTGTGAGAGTTCTATTTGTCACCTACGTTTGTCCATTGGTTTAAGGATGGCAAGTAATACTAAAGAGAAACTTAGTCCCCACAAGTCTCCATAGGGATCTTCAAAAGTGAGATAGAAATTTGGCATCCCTATTCGAAACAATCGTTCTTATAATATAATGGATCCTCATAATTTCTTGGAAGAAGACATCCGCAATGTAGGTAGCATCATCACTCCTGTGGCATGCAATGAAGTGAGCCATCTTAGAGAATCAATCTACCACTACCACGATAGCATCTTTTCCACAAGGGGTTCTTGGAAGGGCCACAATGAAGTCTATGCTAATGTCATCCCAAGGCCTTAAAGGGACCAGAAGAGGAGTGTAGAGGCCTTGATGGAAATGACTCTTATACATGTGACAAATGTTGCATCTTGTGATCACCTTATGAACATCCACACCCATCTTGGGCCACTAAAAATGCTCTTTGAGTATCTCAAGGGTCTTGTTTGCCAAAGTGACCAGTTAAGGCTCCTTCATGATCGTCCTCGACAATCAAGTCCCTTAGAGGACTTTTGGGGATGCAAAGCTTGTTTCCTTTGAAGAGGAAACCATCTTATAGAGTGAAAGAGCCAAAGTTAGAAGGATTCTTCACCACTTCCTTGAATTCTTTATCCTCATGGTATAGAGCTTTGATGGAATAAAATCCAAGAACCTTGGCTTCAAGGACCGAAAGGAAAGCATATCTCCTTGATAAGGCATTGGCAAAAATATTCTCTTTCCCACTCTTATGCTTCCAGGAGCATATCTCCTTAACAATGCCTTATGATCCAAATGGAGCACAAGGGCTTGGGCTTGAGGAAATGACTCTAATGTTCCAAAGGCCTAACAATGGCAGGGAATTTCTTGTCATAAGTAGAGTAGTTAAGCCTCAAACTACTCAATTTCTCACTAAACAAAGCTAGAAGGCGCTTAGCTTGAGTGAGAACCACACCAATCCCAACACTACTAGCATCGCACTCAACTTCAAATACAAGATCGAAGTTGGGAAGGTGTAATAGTTGAAATTTTTAATACGGGGCTAATTGTCTAAATTAATGCTTTCACTAACCGTGCTCTATTTAATTGGCCATCTTAGACTAATTGTTTGTGTTCTAATTAAGTGTAATATTTATACGGAGTAATTTTATTAATTTTCCTGATTTGTTACGCAATTACATGAAAGTAGTGAGTTCGTTAAAAATTAAGCTGAGGCATAATTACGTGAAATTAGCAAGTCGTTTGAGGACATTTAGGGTCGAGATTAACCACAATTAGACTATTTCGGACCAAATCCAATTTGATAAGTGGGATTAAAAATCCAAAACACCAAAATAATAATAATAATAATAATAATAATAAGACAAAAGAAAAAAAAGAACCAAAAGGGCACTAAAGCCCCCTTTTTCTACAAAAAACACAACTGGGGGGGTAAAACCTAGCCCCGCAACCCCCAAGCTTGACCAGACCAGAGAGAGAGGAAGAGGGATAGTGGTGCTGCTGCTGGCATGGGTCGACCACCGTCTCCCCTCTGCGACAGCCCTATCGAGCCTAAGATGAGAGAGAGAGAGAGAGAGTGAGAGATAAAGCAAACTGAGAGAGAGAAACGGGGGTGCGGCCAGGCATCGGTGATGGCGGAGGTTGGTGGTGAGGTGTCTTAGTGGTCGGCATGGCAGCGACAGTGACAATGCTAGCCATTCGCTCGTCATTGTCAAAGAGAGAGAGAGAGAGAGCGAATGAGAGTGAGTGGTTCGAGGGTTAGGGTTCTAAACCCTCAGTCACCACCGCCACCACTACAGGCAGCCTAACTTGAAGGTCTAGAGAGCGGGAGGAAAGAACACGCAAATAGTAGCAGCAGCGAGGCGCGGCGCGGCAACAAAGAGGAAATTAGGAGACCCCGAAATTCAGCTTCAATCAGCCTAATTAGCCCAGGAGTTGGGTCCATTAGCGTGGAGTCGAGGTAGGTGGTTATTGATTCTCTAAACTATTAATAATTTGCAAAATATTTAAGCGTTAATTATGGAATTTGATTTCATAGTTAGAATTGAATTTTGATGAATTGAGAATTGATGGGAAGTAGGCGAATTGTTTGGGTTGAAATTAAGTTCGGGGATTGTTATGGACGGTGTTGTAAGGAGGGAGTTCAGGTTGTACCAAAATTCGTGGATTTACGAAATGCAATTTCGTGTTTTAATGTCGTGTAGTACTTGTTATTTGCCTGAATCTGGTTGTAACATCCTACTGAATTAAGTGACGGTTTTGTTAGCCTTAATTCAAGTGTTTACTATGCGTGTATGCCGTGGCTGAGTTCTATGCCAAAGTGCTTGAGTTCTATGCCAAAGTGCTATAATCTTAGCTATTCCAGATTGATTGTTTTGTTTAAAGGTCTCGCACTGACTAATTTGTGAACTAAGAGTCATTTTAGTTGAAGCTCACTTGATTCACTTTAAGCATGCACTACCATTCTCACATTAATGCTTCCGAATTATTGAATTCCCCAAGTAATTGGCTTAAGAGTCATTCGTTTGTTTCAATGACCAGAGTAATGTCCTGATTACTTAAATAAGTAACCCGAACGTTTAAAAATTCCCTTGATTACTTTCACAAATTATTTAAGTTATTGAGTTGGAAAACTATGTGAATTACGAATGAATATGTTTATAATATGCTTAAAGGCGTGCGTTAACAAGTGTTTAAGTAATTTGCTTTAATATGGCAATGTTTTGAAATATGTGGTCAGATGTGACTATTAGGCCATTTGTTTGATGAGAATGAGTCGCAATTAGATGTTATAAGCTCTTTTATAACTTATTTAATGCTTCACGCAACTATATAGAGTCTTGCGTTATGTATGAACTGTTGTGCATTTGAAACATTGAGAAATCGAGGTGTTTATACATGATTGCATCCACTAGCTTCTAAAACGAGTTTTAATGTCACATCCTTATATGGTTGTTAACTCGTTTATAAGCATATTTTGCCCAAATGAGTGGTTTTATGCTTTCAAAACTCAACTTGAATTCATTAAGGATTTTTAGCAGTCTTGAGAAATGAAATACCATTGTTTGTGATACAATGAGAATTTTGATGCAAGTGTATTTAAAGTAAGATGCATCTAAAATGTTTTGGACTATGAGAATGGTGCTAAATGTTTGGATAAATGTTTAGGTAGCAGACCCGGTATGTGGGAACCCTAATTTCTAGGGAGTAGACCCAGAAGTGGGAACCCTAAAAGGCCCTGACGAGGATAATGGTCCATTGATTATAAGAGATCTCCCCTAGGGCGAGTGTTGATCTCCTCTATGAGCAGGAATATGAGAATCCAATGCCCCTCAAAATGATTTCATACCTGTTATGTGATGAAAACTCCTTGCTCGAGAACTATACTAGCACAAAGATTGGAAAAGTGCATGTATTTTTGAAAAGAGCTTTTATTGAGTTCCAAATGATCTTCTAGGGAATAACGATTGTTCTATAAACGCTTATTTTAGTTTAAGTAATGGTCCTTGCCTTCATGCGTTAAATCCAATCTCTTACTAAAAAGAATCTCACTTGGTGATTTTAATTGAACTCCTGATGATAGGTGTTTATATGTGAACCAAGTGTGCTATTGTTCTCCATACCTGAATTTGTGCGTGAGTTATTTTGCTTTTGAGTCTGGTATGCCTGCTATGTGATGTTAAACAAATGATCGTCACTCTTAATCTATAAGAGACATAGTTTAGGTCAATTGAGAACTCTTGTGCATGAAATAAAAGAAGATTAGGAATATCTTTTGAATCTTGAAGGGTTTTGGGGTAATAATGAATATGGGAGACCTTATGTGACTATTAAGTGATATTAAATATCAAAATGTGTGTGATTACTACTTAAAAGTATTACGTGCAACTATTTTGCTTTTCTCGGGGTTGAGGATCACTTGCTAAGCGTGTGGTAGCTCATCGCCTCTCTATTTTTCCTTTTCCCAGGTTTTCGATGTGACAGGTAGAAGTTGATTTGCGTAAGTCAAATTAGAGTCTTCCTCGTGCTTCGAAAAAGGTGTTATGTGTACACATATACATGTAGACCTATGAGTTTAATGATCTAATATGATGTATCCCTAGATTTCTAAATTCATATAAGTAAAGTACTTTGGTTCATGTATTGCATATTAAATAGCAGTCGCTTTGAACGGCCATGTGGGCCAATCATCTGAATAGTAGGTCGTTCGTTTTAGTTGGATTTAGTTATTTTTAGGATGTAAACCTCAGTGCTCCGGATGTGTGATCCGTTGAGTTGCGTCTTATATTTCCTTCTTCATTATTTAGTATACTCTGGGCGTGTGGCCCGTAGAGTTGTAGACTCCAGTGTGTAGCCGTTAGCTTGTTTTGGTGTTCTTTTATACTTCTATTCATTGCAGGGACCTAATGTAAGGCTTTAAATCTAGGAAATGGTCAACTTTTAGGTGAAACTTTGTCCGTTTTGTCTAGGATTTAAGAAAACATTAACGTCCCTAATCCTATGGGATAGGGGTGTTACAAAAGAGCTAAGATAGGAGCCGAACAAAGCCTATCCTTGATGGTTATAAAGGCCCTTTGGGCGGCCCTTGTACACTCAAAGCTTCCTTTCTTCATGCATTCGATCAAGGGAGCCTTGATGAACCTAAAGTCTTTGATGAACCAGTGGTAGAAAGAGGCCAACCCATGAAAGCTTCGCACTTCCGTGATGGAGGTGGGAGTAGGCCAACTCTTGATAGCCTCAACTTTAGATTCATCAATTTAAATTCCCTCACTGGATACAACATAGCCGAGAAAGACAACTTGAGGGGTGAATAGTTCATACTTCTCAAGTTTGGCATATAACTTTTGTTGTCTCAATACTTAGAACACTTGAGAAAGATGTTGCACATGAAACGTTTCATCATGACTATACACCAAAACATCATGAAAATATGCCACAACAAACTTGCTAATGAATGGTCTCAAAGATCTCATTCATGAGCTTCATTAAAGAGCTAGGAGCATTAGATAGACCAAAAGGCATCACAAGCCACTCAAGCAACCCATACTTGGTCTTAAAGGTGGTTTTCCATTCATCTCCTTAGTTCATTCTAATTTTGTGATAGTCACTCCGAAGGTCAATTTTGAAAAAGACCTTGGACCCATGTAATTCATCAAGCATATCATCCAATCAAGAAATAAGGAATCGATACTTGGTGGTGATGTTGTTTATAGCCCTAGAATCAACACACTTAAGCCAAGTGTCATCCTTCTTAGGTACCAAAAGGGCGGGAACCGAACATGGACTCAAGCTTTCCTTAATGTACCCATGTTCAAGCAACTCTTGGACTTGTCGTTGAAACTCTATTGACTCATTAGGATTGCACCTATAGGTTGGTTTGTTTGGCAAAGGAGTACCCGATATGAGATCAATTTGGTGCTCAATTCCTCTCAAAGGAGGGATACCTAGGGGTAAACCATTGGGGATTACATACTTAAACTCTCTCAAGAGTGATTGAGCTAGGGGATGCATGGGTTGCACTCCCTCACTTGTGTTTGATTCTACCATAAGTAAGGCGAATAAAGACTTACTCTTACTAATGGCTCTCTCTACCCGTGTTCATAAATAGGCTTTTCTCACTTCCCTTCCCTGGTTTAGATTTGAGGAGTTTAGGTGGAGGTATTGGTGTCAAAGTAAGATTACGACCTATGTATTTAAATGCATAAATATTAGCATGCACATCATGAATAGCATGATTATCAAACAACCAAGGTCTACCAAGTAACAAGTGACATGCATCCATAGGAAGGACATCAAGAAGCTCTTCGTCACAACATGGACCAACCAAAAATGCAATGAGATCTCGTTTGGAAATTGCTCCTTGTTTGAGCCATTGGAGAGAATAAGGGGTGGGATGCACTTTGGTGGGTAGTTAAAACTTGTTAATGAGTGTTGTGGAAGATATATTGGTGAAATTTCCTTCATCGATAACGAGCTCACACTTTGCCACCAATAGTGTAAGACCCACGTTTTCTATTTTACGTTAAGTTGACTGCCTTACCTTCCACGTTACAAAATTCATATTTTTAGCAACCATGTGAATTAAATTATTATCGATGTGCTTATGTGAGCAATAATTTTATTATAAAGAATTATTATTACTACTATTGACTTTAAACTTAATCATTGCTATCTATGCCTTTAAATTTGATCGATGGGTTAATTTAGACGTATTCGATTTATTTAGTCGTTTTCCGAATGCGATTAGGTTGTTAAACGTAAAATTAGTTTTGAAGTTTATTAAAATCGGACCTTGATGTATTTGGGAACGAATAATCGATGAGCGATTATAGTAACGATTGGGTTTTGAATAGGAGGTTGCAGGATTAGATTAGCGATTTTAGTTGACTGGGCTATTGACCAAAAGTAACAAAAAAAAAGGGAGAACAAAGGGGCAGAGGCCCCCTTTCTTTCGGGCAAAACCACGAGCAGAGAGGGGGTTCTGGCCCCCGCGATTCCCCTCCCTGGTAACCCAGTCAAGAAAGAGAGAGGATCGGAGAGCAGGGTGGCGACAAGCGCGATGGAGGCCTGCCAGTTTGCGGCGTCGGCACTAGCAGGCTCAGGACGGAGGTCACGCAAGATAAGAGCCTGAAGGTTAGCACTGCGGCCCCGAAACCGACCACCAGAGAGGGGGAAACAGAGAGAAGGAGAGGGCAACGGCGACGACGGCGGTGGGGCGTGTCTCTGGCGACGAGGGAGGTCCGAACGGGAGCTAAAAACCGTCTGGTAAGGCTGGTTTGAAGATGGCGTTGAGCAGCGAGTTACGAGTCAAATATACAGGTTTTGAAGCATCCAATCGAGCCTAAAAGCCCTTAGGACAAGTCATAAGCCTGGAGTCCAGGTGGGTGTTTCTCGCATCCTAAGTATTAGTAATTTCGAAAATGTTTTAGCCCTCAAGTTGTGATGCCTGTCAATTTAGATTTAGTTAGATTAATTGAGAATATGATGACTGATTAAGCATACTTTCTTTCGATGGAATTCAGCTTAGATTACGCATGTTTAGGCTGCCCTAAAGGTGTTTAGAATTAAAATGATAATATGTCGGAATATGCTGCCTGAAAGTAGCCTCGAAGTATATATATGAATACCTTGAATCGACGCATGTTAATATAGTCAGTTCACGCTTGAAAAATAGCCTTGAAACGACCTAATAATGCTTCGAATCGATATGTGTTAGTTTAGTTAAGTTCACGCTTGAAAAGTAGCTCCGGAAATAATTGAAGAATGTTTTTAAACGATGCCCTAAGCTAATGTACGCTGAATTGGTTAACTCCTGATTAAAGTTAACCTTAGAACAACCTAAATAAGCCTTGAGTTGACACTCGCTAAGTTAGTTCGTTCATGTTGAAAAGCGACCCTTAAAATAACCTAAGTACACTTTGATTCGTCCCCTAATAAGTTCGTTCAATTATGTCTAAAAGTAAGCTTCGAACCCACTTATACATGCTTCAAATCGATGAATGTTAAATTAGCCAAGAAATGCTTGGACCGATACTTGCTAAGCTCGCTAAGTCACATTTAAAAGTTGCTCCTGAATCAACCTAAGCATGTCTTGAATTGATGCTTACTAAGTTAGTTAATTAATGTTTGAAAGTAGCATTCGAATCGTCCTAAACACGCTTTTAAGCTGATGCATGTTGAGTTAGTTGATGCATGCTTGAAAGTAACTTTTGACACAACCTAAACATGCCTTGATTAAGTTATTGTATGTTGAATTAGTTGATCAATGCTTGAAGATGCAATTGAAACAACCAAAGAATGTTTAAAACGATGTATGTTAAGATGGTAAGCCATGCTTTGAGAATGACATGAACTCGACATGCATACCCCCTAGTTGCGAGTTATGAATGTAGGCTAGTTTCATGCCTTGTGAGTTTATTTCAGTTCATTAAGTACTTATTTCAAGTTAACACAATATAGATATATATGCGTATGTGTTTATATATATGCTATAACGCATAGCTGGACAATGGCTGCTCGCTCGGTAAGTTTATACGTAGCTATTTCTATATGACTTTCACGATAATATGCTATGGTTATGAAAATGGAACCAGGTTGGCAGTTGCATGGTTTGTGGATGAACTAATGAGAGTTTTGAGGTTCGTTGTGGTCGGTGTTATGTGAGGAGGGAGCTTGGGTTATGATTACCGCAATCGTGTGGATTCCGAGGCCATGTGTGGCTCATTGTGCTGAATTGATTATGAAGTGCTTGAATGTGATACATGTGGACCCCCTTTCCCTTCCATGTCCTCAAGTTACATTATGTGCATAACGTTGAGTTTTTCAAAGAAGGATTTCATGTTTTGAATAATAGCAACCATAAATATTAATGCATGATGGCCTATTTTAACTAAACGAAGGCAGTTTTGGGAGTGAACCTGCTTGAACAGGGGAACCCCTAAAGAGTTTGACAAGGGCATGAGTTGTATGATAAATGATTTTGTTGTAGGAAACAGCAAAATTATTAGCCATTATGGCCCATACGCTTTAAATTGGCTAAGATAATGTGCTTTGGACAAAATGATATGAATGATGCTAATGTAGGGAATAAGTCCTGGTACTAGGAAACCCTAGAAGACCCTGACGAGGGTAATGGTCCAATATGTTTATGTAGTCATCCCGGGAGAAAGAGCTTAAGCGTGAGCGTTAGGTCTCACTATGGGGTTGAGAATAGATCTTACCCAATCAGCACCCTATAATGATCTTATGCCATATGTATTTTCCTAATAAGCAAAGAAAAGCAGTTGGCATTTTGCCATTTTAAGTATTTTAGAAGAAAGAAAGTTTCAAGCGCCATTAAGAGGCCAGTTGAATGAAATGTGAAAAGCTTATAAGGGTCAATATGCGACCAATACGAAAGAGATTTCCTTTAATGAAAATGAGCCTCTTTAAAAGAGTTTTTATGGGCCTCAAGAGGCTAAGCAAAGTGTTTTCAAGAAAAGAAGGAAAGTTTTTTGTGCATGTTCTGTGCTTTTCTTATGAATGAAATGTGAATGAGGTTTGAAATGTGATTACCCTATGAATACCCTATAAATGAGATTTCAAGTAAGGCTAAGTAAATTCTTTTCACAAAAAGAAAGAAAGATGCTTGTGCATATCTTGTTATTCATATTCTAAGTGCAGTATGAGTGAAACTCTAAGCAAAGCATGGCCATATCTTTGTAATGCATCAAGTCTATAAGTTGAATGCGCTTCCTTTGTGAAAGAAAGTTCAATGCATAGTCTCTGTTGCTTGTCTACATGCCTAAGTGTTTGCTAGTGAGGAAATCGGTCGTTAGGGACCTCGAAATGAGTTTGAGCAGCAAGAATAAAGTTCAGGGGTAATAATCCGTCCTTTGGGGGCTATAATTGCCTAGTATGAAAGTAATACGTAAATATGTGATATGTGGCTATTAAAGGTATTATTGCCTGCAACGGTTTTGGTTTTAAGGGGGCGGGGATTACTCACTGAGCGTGTGGTTGCTCATCCCATTACTCTTTCCCCTTTTCCCCAGGTTTTCTTTACGGCAAGTATAAGTCAATCATTTATGCCAAGATGGAGTTCATCCTTCCTTGAAAGGCGTCGTGTGTGTTTGTCTTGAAATGGCCTTACATGTTAAACAATGTAATGTAATGTACTACTAAAGTTGCTATTGTTTGTAAACTAGGCACTCTATCTCATGTAATGCATATTGTTATGAATCGCTCTGTATGGCCATGTTAGCCAACCATCTAAATAGTTGGTGTCCTTTAAGGTGAAGTTAGTTACGTTGTGGGATGTAAGCCCCAGTACTCCGGTTGTGTGAACTATTGAGTTGTATCTTTCATTTCTTCTTTATTAATGAACCATATTGTTTGATCTACTCCTAGCGAGTTGCTCGTTGAGTTATGAACTCCGACGTGTAGCCGTTGAGCCTATTTTAGAATGTTTTGCGCTTCCGTTGATTACAGGGACTTATTGTAAGGCTTTTAGCCTAGATACGGTCAGTTTTCAGGGGAAACTCTGTCCGTTTCACCCCATGAATTAAATACGGTTTAAGGAAAACGTAACGCTCCTAGCCCTAGGAGCTGGGGATGTTACATTGATGGTATCAGAGCAAAGGTCTTGCGACCATAGGCTGTGACCTGAGTCTTGCATTTCATATAGTCGCCTAAGAACACTTTGTGGGTATGTGACATATGCCTACTTTGTGTGCAAGTGTGATTTATAGTATGGCCATCTTCGACTTATGTGAGGCTCGAGTAGGTCGATTAAGTGAAAGTGGGGAGTTGGGCATAAGTATAGGAGTCAGATAGCTCCCCACATCGAGGTGAAGTTATGGGTGCTCCATTAGTATAATATGTTCCTAATGAGCTAATTGACTTCATTGATTGACTTTTATGCGATCCGGGTACACCGATCGAATAAAATGTGAGTCGTGTGTTAAGATGTGAACCCAAGTCACTTCCGTGTTCTTATGTGAGCTAAGTGATGTTTTGAATGGTAAATGTTTTCTTCGTGCGCTCTGATAAGACAATTGATAGTTAAAGCACGTAGATTTAGACTCGAGCGATTGAAAATCCTTTTCTAAGCTCGTCTTTGCCCCTAAAGTATGATTTGCTCCTCGGGCCCCATAATGGAGTGAGTGAGCATACGTACTCAAAGGTTGGTAGAGAAGAAGTTCAAACCAGATCAGCTATTTTTCACCTTTAAAATCCGAAGTTTCGAAATGTTAATGCCTTTTTCGCTGTCAAGTCAAGTTTTACTTTACACTCTTTAGCTATGATGAACGAGCTTAGGTTTCCAAGTACATGCCATTGTACTATAAGTGTCGAGATCGGTTGCTATAATTTATAATCCTATTAAATGATATCTTCCATTTTTGAATTCTGAATTCCATGAGTATATTAGGGGCTACTTTTGTATGCATGCTTGAAGGACTATGTGCTAGTGGTAAGACCTCACTGAACATTGCATAAGTGTACCTATCGTTCTCCTTCTTTGCCATTGTTGTTTAAACAGTACATTACTTGCTTTCTATTATACGAATTGCCATTCGGGAATGCGGTGACGATGTTTTTGTTGGAATGAACCCTGATAGACCTAGAAAGCGCAAGGGAGGAAGAACCTAGCAGACTTTGGAATTGTACATGGTAAACAATCCCTACTAAGGTAGGCGACCTACAGTAAGACTCCTATGGTCACCTTTGAGATAGGTGTACCTCATAAGACCTCAATGCGTACCTATAAGGCCATCGATGTGTTTGTGATCAAATGCCAACAAAATGAGTTTCGGCAACTGCTTGGCTTGAATTTGATTAAACATGTAACTATATTAGTTAGAACGATTTGAATTTATGCAGTTAGTTACACGACATGACTCTTGAATCATTATGTACAGCCCATCAATACTGTTTTCTCGTGTTATAATTGGACTGGTTGAACTCGATGTATGTAATGCGTGATTAGATGACAATAGAGCTACATTTATATGAATCACGTCTATAGAAATATGTATCTCATGTGTAAGAATGTAGCATAGTAGAGCACTCAGGGTTATGTCATCATATATATTAACACTCACGTCCATTATGCACGGTTATTCAAGTGTCTTGTGAATGATTGGGTTAGTAAATGCATATCTTGGTGTTTGCTTAACTTGAGTTGATTTTGGCATGTAACTTAGCTATCCAAACGATTTAACTTGCATGATTCGTAGCATGGTATAACCTTAGAGTCATCATTTACATCCCATGAATTCCTTGGTTCCATGTTATAATTGAATAACGGCACACACGTATTTGAAGCATGATGAGGCGACCATAGAAACCCGCATTCATGTATTCTTACTGTAGCATTCTATCCTCAAGGTGTTCCTATCGACATGTTATGCTAGTTCATGCTACTTATGGTTCTTAATCCTTAGTGCTCTATTGTATACCCTAAATGATGTCAATGTGAATTCGAGTGGTACCCCAAGCCCCTTCATTGTCAATGTGACGTAATATAATATCTCTACTACCTTAGTACGATGTGGTAGCTTCATGATTAGTTGATTTTACCTCAAAGTGATATGATTTCTTCATGCCTTTGAATGAACTTGACTAAGTTAACTGCCTTCATATGAACCTGGCATGTTCTTTATAAGCTGCCATGAATGAAAGACCTAAAAATCAACTAGGGTCGATGTATGAATATAGGAGTGTCAGCGCTTATGTTTCCCTCTTGCAAATTACTTACTATATACGATGTCATTATGCTAAGGATTATGCTATGTGACACTTATGTGATGCCTTACTGCTTTAATGTGTTATGAGAGTCTCCGGGTTAACAGTTTTGATCCTAAAAAGTGGCTTGAATTCATTGCCTTAGAATGAGACTACCATACATGACCATGAGATATCAATGCCCAATTGTCCTACCTTAGGATGCCAATTCATAGCGATGCATGTACATGGAGATGTTGTTCACTATGTAGGCTGCGTCTAAATAATTGAAAGTCTATATTCCTTTTTAAAACAAGCTCAATATGGTTTTCCATGCAAACTCAATTGCCCCTCTTCGATGCCGTTTGCCCTCGGCGCCTAAATAGAGTGAGTAGACGCTCGAAGAGGATTGGCGAAAAGGAGACTGGATACTATATGCCTTTTTCGATTTTGATTGATTGTAAACGAGATTTTGATTCTAGTGCAATTTGTGTAGATTGTGTCAGGTGTGTGCACATTTTAGGCACGACTGAACATAGTTTGAGAATTTTGAGGACGAAATTCTTTTAAGGGGGGAAGAATGTAAGACCCACGTTTTCTATTTTACGTTAAGTTGACTGTCATACCTTCTATGTTACAAAATTCATATTTTTAGCAACCATGTGAGTTAAATTATTATCGATGTGCTTATGTAAGCGATAATTTTATTATAAAGAATTATTTTTGCGACTATTGACCTTAAAGTTAATCCTTGTTATCTGTTCCTTTAAATTTGATCGATAGGTTAGACGTATTCGATTTATTTAGTCGTTTCACAGATGTGATTAGGTTGTTAACCTTAGAATTAGTTTTAAAGTTTATTAAAATCGGACCTTGATGTATTTGGTAACGAATAATCGATGAGCGATTGTAGTGACGATTGGGTTTAGAATAAGAGGTTGAGGGATTGGATTAGCGATTTTAGTTGACTGGGCTACTGACCAAAAGAAACAAAAAAAAAGGGGAGAACAAAGGGGCAGAGGCCCCCTTTCTTTCGGGCAAAACCACGAGCAAAGGGGGGTTCTGGCCCCGCGATTCCCCTCCCCGGCAACCCAGTCAAGAGAGAGAGGGGGGGTCGGAGAGCGGGCCGGCGGCAGGCGTGACGGTGGTCGGCAAGTTCGCGACGTCGGCACTAGCAGGCTCAGGACGAGGGTCACACGAGATAAGACCCCGAAGGTTAGGGTTTTGAAAACCCCAGTACCACGCCACCGCAACCCCTGAAACCGACCACCAAAGAGGGGGAAAGAGAGCTAAGGAGAGGGCGCCGGCGACGACGGCGGTGGGGCGTGTCTCCGGCGGCGAGGGAGGTCCAAACGGGAGCTAAAAACGAGCTGGTAAGGCTGGTTCGAAAATGTCGTTGGGCAGCAAGTTACGAATCAAATATACAGGTTTCAAAGCATCCAATCGACCCAAAAGCCCTTAGGACGAGTCATAAGCTTTGAGTCCAGGTGGATGTTTCTCGCCTCCTAAGTATTAGTAATTTCAAAAATGCTTCAACCCTTAAGTTGTGATGCCTGTCAGTTTAGATTTAGTTAGATTAATCGAGAATATGATGACTGATTAAGCATGCTTTATTTCGACGGAATTCAACTTAGATTACGCATTTTTAGGCTACACTAAAGGTGTTTAGAATTAAACTTATCATATGTCGGAATATGCTGCCCGAAAGTAGACTCAAAGTATATATATGAATACCTTGAATCGATGCATGTTAATATAGTCAATTCATGCTTGAAAAATAGCCTTGAAACGACCTAATAATGCTTCGAATCGATATGTGTTAGTCTAGTTAAGTTCACACTTGAAATGTAGCTCCGGAAATAATTGAAGAATGTTTTTAAACGATGCCCTAAGCTAATGTTCGCTGAATTGGTTAACTCCTGATTAAAGTTAACCTTAGAAACGACATAAATAAGCCTTGAGTTGACATTCGCTAAGTTAGTTCGTTCATGTTGAAAAGTGACCCTTAAAATAACCTAAGTACACTTTGATTCGTCGCCTAATAAGTTCGTTCAATTATGTCTAAAAGTAAGCTTCGAAACCACTTATACGTGCTTCAAATCAATGAATGTTAAATTAGTCAAGTCATGCTTGGACCGATACTTGCTAAGCTGGCTCAGTCACATTTGAAAGTTGCTCCTGAATCAACCTAAGCATGTCTTGAATTGATGCTTACTAAGTTAGTTAATTAATGTTTGAAAGTAGCATTCGAATCGTCCTAAACACGCTTTAAGCCAATGTATGTTGAATTAGTTGATGCGTGCTTGAAGGTAACTTTTGAGACAACCTAAACTTGCCCTAAGTTATTGTATGTTGAATTAGTTGATCCGTGCTTGAAGATGTTATCGAAACAACCTAAGAATGTCTTAAAATGATGTATGCTAAGCTGGTTAGCCACGCTTTGAGAATGACATGAACTTGATATGCTTACCCCTATTTGCGAGTTATGAATGTAGGCTAGTTTCATGCCTTGTGAGTTTATTTTAGTTCGTAAAGTACTTATTTCAAGTTAATGCAATATAGATATATATGCGTATGTGTTTATATATATGCTATAACGCATAGCTGGACAATGGCTGCTAGCTCGGTAAGTTTATACGTAGCTATTTCTTTGTGACTTTCATGATAATATGCTATGGTTATGAAAATGGAACCGAGTTGGCAGTTGGATGGTTTGAGGATGAACTAATGAGAATTTTTGAGGTTCTTTGTGGTCGATGTTATGTGAGGAGGGAGCCTGGGTTGTGATTACCACAATCGTGTGGATTGCGAGGCCATGTGTGGCTCATTCTGCTGAATTGATTATGAAGTGCTTGAATGTGATACATGTGGACCCCCTTTCCCTTCCAGGTCCTCAAGTTACATTATGTGCATAAGGGTGTGTTTTTCAAAGAAGGATTTCATGTTTTGAATAATAGTAGCCATAACTATTAATGCATGATGGCCTATTTTAACTAAACGAAGGCAGTTTTGGGAGTGAACCTGCTTGAACAGGGGAACCCCTAAAGAGTTTGACAAGGGCATGAGTTGTATGATAAATGATTTTGCTCTAGGAAACAGCAAAATTATTAGCCGTTATGGCCCATACGCTTTAAATTGGCTAAGATAATGTGCTTTGGACAAAATGATATGAATGATGCTAACCTAGGGAATAAGTCCTAGTACTAGGAAACCCTAGAAGACCCTGAGGAGGCTAATGGTCCAATATGTTTATGTAGCCATCCCGGGAGAAAGAGCTTAAGCATGAGCGTTAGGTCTCACTGTGGGGTTGAGAATAGATCTCACCCAATCAGCACCCTGTAATGATCTTATGCCATATGTATTTTCCTAAAATAAGCAAACAAAAGCAGTTGACATTTTGCCATTTTAAGTATTTCAGAAGAAAGAAAGTTTCAAGGGCCATTAAGAAGCCAGTTGAATGAAATGTGAAAAGCTTATAAGGGTCATTATGCGACCAATACGAAAGAGATTTCCTTTAATGAAAATGAGCCTCTTTAAAAGAGTTTTTATGGGCCTCAAGAGGCTAAGCAAAGTGTTTTCAAGAAAAGAAGGAAAGTTTTCTATGCATGTTCTGTGCTTTTCTTATGAATGAAATGTGAATGAGGTTTGAAATGTGAGTACCCTATGAATACCCTATGAATGAGATTTCAAGTAAGGCTAAGTAAATTCTTTTCACAAAAAGAAAGGAAGATGCTTGTGCATATCTTGTGATTCATATTCTAAGTGCAGTATGAGTGAAACTCTAAGCAAAGCATGGCCATATCTTTGTAATGCATCAAGTCTATAAGTTGAATGCGCTTCCTTTGTGAAAGAAAGTTCAATGCATAGTCTCTGTTGCTTGTCTACATGCCTGAGTGTTTGCTAGTGAGGAAATCGGTCGTTAGGGACCTCGAAATGAGTTTGAGCAGCAAGAATAAAGTTCAGGGGTAATAATCCGTCCTTTGGGGGCTATAATTGCCTAGTATGAAAGTAATACGTAAATATGTGATATGTGGCTATTAAAGGTATTATTGCCTGCAACGGTTTTGGTTTTAAGGGGGCGGGGATTACTCACTGAGCGTGTGGTTGCTCATCCCATTACTCTTTCCCCTTTTCCCCAGGTTTTCTTTACGGCAAGTAGAAGTCAATCATTTATTCCAAGATGGAGTTCATCCTTCCTTGAAAGGCGTCGTGTGTGTTCGTCTTGAAATGGCCTTACATGTTAAACAATGTAATGTAATGTACTACTAAAGTTGCTATTGTTTGTAAACTAGGCACTCTATCTCATGTAATGCATATTGTTATGAATCGCTTTGTATGGCCATGTTAGCCAACCATCTAAATAGTTGGTGTCCTTTAAGGTGAAGTTAGTTACGTTGTGGGATGTAAGCCCCAGTACTCTGGTCGTGTGAACTGTTGAGTTGTATCTTTCATTTCTTCTTTATTAATGAACCATATTGTTTGATCAACTCCGAGCGAGTTGCTCATTGAGTTATGAACTTCGGCGTGTAGCCGTTGAGCCTATTTTAGAATGTTTTGCGCGTCCGTTGATTACAGAGACTTATTGTAAGGCTTTTAGCCTAGATACGGTCAGTTTTCAGGGGAAACTCTGTCCGTTTCACCCCCGGGAATTAAATACAGTTTAAGGAAAACGTAACGCTCTTGGCCCTAGGGGCTGGGGGTGTTACAAATAGTGCAACGGGTATGAAAAATTTACTTCCTTTGGCTTGGCTCACAAGGAGCCTCTTAGTCATAGAGTGCTCTTCAAATCTCCAAGAGTTCACCAACATCCGAAGTGATCAAAGTTTGATCCTCACCCTCTACTTCCTATTCACTAGTAGCTTCTTCAATAGCTTGAATTTCTTCCAACTTTCTAATGGTGAGAGTCCTTCGGTTAGGAACATGCGCTTGGAAATGTCCATAACCATAACATTTGAAACACTTTTTACCCTCCAACGTCATTGGTGGCTCACCAGCAATCCTTTTAAGCTTGTTAAGGGCTTTGATGGTGTAGCGGTAGTGATAGCTTTGTTGGGGGCGGAGTAACCCTTGGGGTTACTTGGAGGGATAATAGAGGAAGTGGTTTGAAAAGGTCTTTGGCCCTTAAGTTGCTTCTGAACCTTGATAGCTATGTAGCACACATCATCAAAGGATAAGTGAGGTTGTCCTTTAATGAACCTACAAATCTTGAGCTCAGGCTCTTCATGCAAACCAACCCTCATTTGGAGTTGCTCAAACTCTCTAATATACTCTTCTTCCTCTAGACTCCCTTGGTTGAGAGAGGTGATATTGAGGTAGAGTTCTTGTTTGTATGACGGGATGTCCATATGCTTCTTGAGCTTAAACCAAGTCTTGATTTTGGATTTGACTTCTCTGGCCCTACTCTTTTTAATTGTTCATACCATAACGAAGCATACCCTTTTAACTTAAGAATGGCCAACTTGAAGGCCTTCTTATCTTGGAATATTTGAGTTCAATAATCCTCTTAAGGGCTTGAACCCAATCAAGATAGGTCTCCAGGTTAAGATTGTCATCAAATTTCAAAGCCTCGACTTTAAGATCTCGAAGGTCATCTCTTGGATACCTTCCTCTTGGTTATCTTTCCCCATCATCAAGGTCTTCATAGGAGGGAGAGTATTCGATGTCAATAGGGTGAGCATCGTAGTATTGTCAGTAAGGGTTTCGTGGTGTGGATTCCCCTACTTATGCAACCTCTTGAGTGAACTTCCTCATTCGCTCTTGAAGCTTTATAAGGGCCTTACCTATCTCATGGGCTTGCTCAAGAGAAATGTTCGAGGAGTGAGAAGCATCTCTGTAATGCCCCGCCCGAAAGGGGGCAGGCGCATCACCGCCATGGATGTCCCACTAGCCACAAGGCAGTCTAGACTTCTTAACCATAATTAACCTATTAATAGGCAATGACAGTGGAAGCTCTTATCGAAATCTAACTAAAGTTCAAGAAGGTGATTCCAAAACATGCATTACATACATATTTAAACCATATTCTTAAGAGTCTTACACATGTGCAAACCAAAAATACATTCAGACTTGTATTTATTAAACATAGTCCATAACATAATTATATAACGAGGAGGCCTGCATCTCCAACTAGGTTCTTCGAAAATATTTCGTAGCTAACTAGCTCTCTTAATGCCTATATGATCCCTTTTTGCTTCCAAAACCTGAAAAATGGTGAGGTCATGAGCTCCCGGAGCCCAATGAATTACCTTCCCCACTGTTACACTTTGCACATTAACCGGTTAACAAATAATCACACAGTACATGTGTCTTATGACATATAGGCAGAACATATCATATAGCATATAGAGGGGATAAGAGAACATGCTTATGCTTTAGAAATCAAAATAAACTCATATCCTTCACATCCAACATGCTTGCAAATATCACAAACACATACACACATATTTATGTTATGAGGTAGACAATTATATTAACTTAGTCGTACCTATCCCATACGAGGTATGTTTCAAAGACTCTCGTTTTCACTTAAATCCCTGAACAAGCTTTGCTGTTAGTCTATTTACTAAACTAACTGTGGTTGTCCCATACCAACTATGTCCTTTGAGCTCCTAATCCTCATTGGAGTCCAAAAGAAAGCACAACCTGTTAAGTCAAGCTAATAGCCCACCCGTAACCATACCTAACGTATACATAAAGCATATTCCTCATAAAAATTCATATACTTGCTATCGACATGTGATATATTTCTATAAACATACTTAGCAATCATACATACGCTTCAAAATCAATCACAATTCCGTAAATATCCTGAATGATACCTCAAATCCAAAACCAAATCCAAAATCTAAATCCAAGTCAAAACTAATCTCATAACATATCCAAAGTCCAAATCCAAGCCAAAACCAATTTCATAACATATCACATATTCTTAACTGAATGCAAACCTTTTTAGTTTAGGGGAAATCAACTCATAACTCACACAAAGAACCATCACAATATAAGGGTGACAAACACATCCTGGTGGCCCAGCTGCAACTCATTCATATGGTTCCAATCGATGGTGGACCAGCTGCAACTCATTCATATGGTCCCAACTAAGCACCCAACGCTCTAAAGTACGTAGATGTTCTCAAATCACAAACTGTTGAGTCACATTCTCATCCTAGAGTACCAGGGACCCGTACAACTCCCAAATAACACAAACTGAAGAGTTAATTGGCAAACCGGGTAGCGCCCACTCAAGGTACCAACCAACGACTCACATAGCTCCAAACACAAAGACAACTACTTCTATGGCCATAGCTCTAGAACGTCATAAAATAGTCTCAGTCAAGACATGAACTTTTTTCCGCCACAACATAACTTAATAAAATCGTATAACCCATATAATCACATTTTTATTCCTCATAGAAGCTCGATTTCATAATTTTTGACAAAACATAGTCAAACAAAGACATAGCTCTATCCAAAATAATTTTCACAAGCTTCCAATAAATCATAACGAACACTTTACTGTTTTAATACGTGAAATCTTCACAAACATGATAAAAGTTTAATTTATGCATACGAATAACCCTAACTACATCAAACATAACATTCCACTCAAAAATTCATAACTCAAAGAATACACATCCAACATTCAGAAAAATTGGCAGACAAATGCAACATAACATAATGAATTAATTATAATATTTTCATAATTTTCCCTGAAGTCAATCCTCCAGAAAAATTGAAACAGTACCCGAAGATATACACTAAATAGAAAAAGTTCAATCAAAAATCCATAAATTATAAAGTACACATCCAAAATTTATAAATGTTCACAGAAAATAGCCAAGTATCATAGAGCACATATAGTAAAATTTTCAAAATTTTTCACTCCTAAAAATTAAAACTATGAGCAAAATTGATGCACCAAAACAGGACAGCTTAAATCACAAATTCATAACTCACAAAGTATACATCCAAAATTTATGAAACTTCACTTGAAATTTCCAAATAACAATTATATTGTACAGTAAAATTTTTATAATTTTTCTCCAACTCAATAGCTCACAGTAATTCAAACATCATCCGAATTTTCACACTAAATAACAACACAATTTCAATCAAAAATTCATAACTCCTAAATCGCACATCCAACGTTCATGAATATTTGTAGGAAAATGCCCAATATCATAGGTAACTTACAGTAAAAATTTCAGAAATTTTCGCCAATCTGATAATTCACAGAAATTCAAACAGTGGTGGGCTGTGTGTAAAATCCAAAAATTCAACATCTATTTTTCTTCCATCTTGTTCTTCCAACAACAATAATCAATCCAAAAATCCATAGTTTAGCATATATATATAAACAAATTCACAGCGTATCTATCAATCTTCACATCCACATAATCCAAAATCACAAATAAACATGAACTTTTATGGTGGATTTTTACCAATTGAAATTAGTTTTCGAATCTATCAAACCCTAAAAACATCAAATTCATAGTTTCAACCTTCAATGGAATCCTTAAGTTCAAGCATAAATCCTTCAAATAATCTTCCCTTAATTAGTTTTAGGTTGAGGAAAATAAGAATTACTCACCTCAATTGCTTATCAAATTCAAAACCTTAATCTTCTTCACCTTCTTCTTCTACTCCTTCTCTTCTCCTCTTCCTCTCTTTCTCTCTCTTTGTGCATGCGTGAGTTTGGGGAAGAAGCAAAAAGAAAAACCCAATCCTCCCAATTGATAAATATCACATGAAAATCCCCCCTTTTTCCTTTTCTTTTCGCCTTTTCTTTGGCCAAGCCCCCTCCCCCCTTTTTGACTCTTCTTTCATTTCTTTTTTTTTCGTACAATTACTACTAAATGAGTAATATTTCCTAATCACTCTCAAAAATGTAATAATAATACACTAATTTAAGCAATCATATATGTCCAAAATAAATATATAAAATACACGTAAATTAGACAATGACATATAGACGAAAATTAATACTAAAAATTTTGGAGTGTTACAATCTCCCTCATCGATTACGGTTGATGGAAAGGTGAAAAGAAGTGAAGGAATTGAACAAGAATAGGGACCATGCAGCATAGGGGATACCACGAAGGGGTCGTGGTGGTCTCTGGAATGAGAAAATTGACAAAGAAGAAAGCACAGAGTGGTGGACCATTGCCACGTCCCTGAGGTTCACCACAGTCAGTCCATGGAGGTGACTGTCCTGGGTATTTTTCATATTCTTGTGACGGCTTTTTTGTGGAGTTTTTGGGTTTTGTTTGGTTTACGAGTTGTGTTTAGACTGTTTGGGGGTTCTTTGTGGGCTAGATATAAGACTTAGAGCGAGAGAACCAAAGGGAAAAGTAGGATAGAAATGTAGGAAATTTAAGCAAATTAGAACGCAAAATTGATAGATTTGCTTCTTACCAAGATGAAGAAACTTTTTGGTCTGATAGCAAATGATGCATGGGGCTTCCATTTGACCAAATAAAGGTGTGAAATCCACGTAGATAAGTCCAACAGATGTTGAACACCCATCTTTCCAAATATGAACCAAGAGAGAGAATCCCCAATTAAAAGAAAACCTCTATGGAGATGAATCAATACTTAAAATATGTAACCAAAAGACAATCAACCCACCCTCTAATCCTCTAAAGCTTGAGCACCAAGGATTAGATTAAAAGGACGAGTTTTCAAATCACCACCCTCCTTAGAGATATAAAGATTTTGAGGTTTTGAGAGAAGCACCAAGCTTTATGCCCTCATATCATTCAACAAGTCTAAATTTTCATGGAGGTAATTATGTCTATAAATAACCAATTACAAGGAGATTAGCTGTTACATTAGTGGAGCAAGTGGTCCAATCGGAAGCTTACCAAATATCCTAGAAAAATAAATCAAGATGCTTAAGATAATTACATTGAAGGTGAGCTATATTTTCCAAGACTCATCCTCCATTTTTTGGAGAGCTTTACGAAGGCTCTACTCCATAATGGAGGTTCTGCCACCTGGAAAATCTTGCTTTGTGTGTGAAGAATCATTTTATACAAGTTAATCTCCAAACTTATGACTGTGACCTTCTCAATTAAGCCCATTATTAAAACTGTGCATTTTCTAATCTTATACCAACCCTTGCTCGATTTTTAGTCCATAACTTTCTCAATACTTGGATTTTGAGTGTGATTCAAGATTTGTTATAACATAGATATCTGGGGCTTTCCATCAATGTATAATTTGCAGAAATTTGAGCTCATTTTCTGGGCTAAAACTGAGTTAGAAATAAGGTGAAGTATTCTAGCCAAAAAACTAAAAATGAGCTAATGAAGTGGTTTTGGGATGATTGGGCAGTTACACTCCTTAACTTGAATATTGACATCATGATGTAATTACCTTAAAAATCACCACATAATGAGGCAATTATGACCTTCACAACCCCCCCCCCCCCAAAAAGCCTAAATTTGTTACACCATCCATAATGAAAGAGGGCCTACCATACATCCAATAATCCAAGTAATCTTGTAAAACATAAATCACAAAACTATGTTGCATGCAATCCTTGTCTATGATACTAAAAATTTTAAACTTCAAATCCCTCATACCTTGAAAAGGCAGCGATACACAGTTGACGAAATAGACCCATGGATGAGATGCAACGACCTCATGGTTCAATGGTTATAAATAAGTTTATCTCTTGAAATTAAGGGTAGAGAAGTCAATCTAACATCACATTTCATATATGGATAAATCAAACTGAACCAAAAATAGACAAATCTAACCTACTAATCCAAGTTGACACCTCTCTACTTTCCAAATGAATTGAATATTTTTTATACTCATAATAACTACTATTGAATTAATTTCTTTGTACACTCTACAATGTCCTTAACAACCATTCCCCAAACAAAATTCTACTCATTGACACATTTGTCTCATATCCAGTTGTTCTCCTTCGTCTGCTACTATCTTCTGATACTTTGTACCCAAATCTGCGCTCTATAAGTCAAAACCTCCACTTTTGCCACTGACATTGCCCATCTACATCTTCAGATGATCAAATCTATCCCTTCCCCCCACAATATGCCATCATGTTCTCTCTCATGCCACTTGCTATATCGCTCAATTGAATTTGCAACATTTTTTTGAGTGTTTATCATCAAAGTTGTAGTATATTTATGAGTGTCAATCAATCGAATGCTCCCAACACCATAATAATAGTCATGATAACTTAAAAAAATGGAAGGAGAAGAAGCCAAGTGACTTATAAGTATCAACAATGCCACAAGTTATATCACTTAACAGTCTTGATGTTGAATGGATTGGAGCCCGCAAAAAAAGACTTCCTAATTGGACTAAAAATTTGATTATATGATAGTGATTATGTATTTTCCTAACACTTTGTAGCAATTTGGTCTTAATGGGAATAAACTAATAAAACTTGACGTTGAAAAGAGTTACCATCAGTAATAATATTAAATTCACAACCAAGTTTTCAATCAAGATATAAACAAATAATATTACGACCAGGCTTTCAATTAAAATATGAGCAAAAGCACTACAAAGAATTCTCTCCCTAAAAAAGAATGAGACTAAAAATTTTAAATGTTAAAAGACTGATTAGATTGTGAGAATACATATCGAAATGAGAAATGAGGGAGGAAAGCAAAATGTTACTAATTAAGGATCTGATTTTAATTAAACTATATTTGAAATCTAGATCAAGAAAATATTATTGTCAACATGAGAAGAACACACGATGAAGAATCAGCACAATATTTAAAATCTATATAATAGTGAAAACTATCATATGGATTGATAAGAGTCACTAACTTCTTTTAGATGAAGCAGTCAAAATTAAAACTTGATAACTCATTGGATAATATCAACAAACTCAAATTTAAGGGATGAACTGACTAAAAGAGTGAAACTTTAGACATCAGTATTACATTGATAATTATGTCAATGAGTTAAATTCAAAAAACAAAAGAAAAAAGATGAATACTGTTTTTTTTAAAAATAACAAAAGGGGACACCAACATTTATACCTATTCAAATAATCCTCTATAAGTACATGAAAAGTGTCAATGGAAGACGTTACTTCCAAAACATGTTTATAATTTTGACTTCTATGAAACTCAATCGAGTAAGCCTATAAGCCAACTATTAGTGTCGCTCCTAACATGATTAACATATGGAAGATGCTTGATGAATGGGTCATCTTCCATTCTCCTTTCAAAATCATTACCCAATACCTTTGAGATTATTCATTAAAACCATGGATGTGAAGAGACAGAAAAGGGAAAGCGCAAGGGGGATGGGGGACTAAGCATGCAATTGCAGAGAGAAAGGGAAACGTGTCAAAGATGGAGGGGGAAAATAGGTTAGTTAGCAATTAATGTGAGAGAAGTAGAGAAATATGGCAAAAATCAATACCTAATTATCTAATTTTTTAAATTCCTATGATGTTTAATGGTTGAGATGAAATTACATGCAAGATCAATGGTTTTGAAGAAGTTTAGCTCCTAAAATTAAGGGGAGAGGAGTCAAACCCATTCTTTTTTTATTATAGATATAGATAGATTAAATTATATGCAATCCTTCAACAACTCGATTTTGAATTCCCTATTATATGATAAATGCATTTACATAATTTCAAAGTTATATATGCAATTACCATATTTGTACACCATTTGAAACTAACCTATTCACCCTTTTTTCACTCTTTTTTTTTCTTCTGTTTTTTCTAAGACCATCCAATATAAGAATTGTTCTCTTATCATGCTAAAAATAAAGTCCAGCTCAAAACATAGTTGTCAATCCAAACAATATATCAAAAATACAATAGTTTATACAGATATTTTCTAGTACCAACTATTTAAACGTATTAGTGCTTCTAATTATAATTAATGATAAGACTACAAACTCTTTAAAGAAAAATGATAAGATTATAAAATTTCAACACATGCCCGTGCAAAGCATAGGATGCACACTATTATATATGTATGCGTGTGTGTGTGTGTGAATGAACATTCAAGCGCTCATTTAAAATTTTAATAATTATAATCAATTTTTCTGTAAAATATGTAAGCACTAAGTGATACATAAAAGTTATTTGATTATAATTAATTTAAAAGAGTTGATTTTTTCGGCAATGTAGATAATACCACTACTAAGAAACATATTATTATTTCATTGTTGTTTCAACTTTAGACATAATTCCATTCTAACAATTTTTGAAATTATTATTGCAGACTTGCCACTTTTAAACAGGTATGAAAAAGTGTTTGGATAATTCAACCGATCGAAGGTATGTATAACGGGTAATTTTTTAAAAAAGGAAACATCCTAGAATGCATATAATGAGTAATTTTTTTAAAAAAGAAAGGGAAAGACCCTCTTTCCCCCAAAAAAAGGAAAGAAACTTATCATTACATTATTATTTTGGAATAAACGTGCACAATTCAATTAAGGAAAAAGAAACTTAACATTACATGATTATTTTGGAATAAATGTGCACAATTCAATTAAAAGAGTTAATGATAATGGCAGTCACATAACTATATTACTCAATGTGTTTTTCTTAGAATAATTATGTCAAAAATTTGTGGAGATCAATTCCCAAATGATAATGGCAGTCATATTACTATGTTGCAACTCAAATACCAACTCCGCAGCCAAACCTCAATAAGTCATTTTGACCTCTAGGTTGCAGACACTGGATAACAAAAGTTCGTAATTCTTATATCAAGTAGGCAAATCGGGAATGCGGGGGTAAAAGGGTCAAACTAGAGAGGGATTACGTTACCTAGCTAGCTTGCCGATAATATAAAGTTGGGCCATTGAAGTTGTATGGGCTTTGCAGAACAACATAATTTGTGGACATGTTCATGTGAGTAGCAAGTACTAAGGGACCAATTCAATCGCCATCAAATGCACATAAATAGTGCTTGATTTTAAAATTTACAACCAATTGTAATGAATAACAAGACAAAATTAAAGTCATATGAATTCTTAAATTTTTATTGAGTCAAATTTTTTAAAATTTCCTCCATGGCTCAAAGTGTGTTCAATGTACTCAAAGCATCCTACATAAGCATTTCAATTACTACATAAGTGTTCTACATATCAAACATGAGCCAACCCTCCCTATTTTGTATGTTGGTACAGGTTCTTGAGTTGTAATGCCACAATTGAGACTATAAAAACCGCTTCTAGAATTACTGAGCCCTGCCTTGTATTCACATGACATGTAGGGCCAGCAAAAAAAAACTCATACCTGCCTAGAACCCACAAAACCTGCCCCAATGGGTATGGCTATGGGGGTGAAAATGGAAAAAAAATGGGTATGGGGCAGGTATTACTAAAATGGGTATATGTGTGGGTAAGGGTATGGTTATGGGTATAGGTCCACCCTATCCCATACCCGTTTTATCAATACCCACCCTATACCAGCCCCATATCTACCCTATATAAAACTCATACCTGTTTATTTAAAGTTCTAATTTGTTGCTTATACTTGAATATTTTGCTAGTTACTTTGAGTTGGGTGGTATTCAAGACTTCGGTGAGAGATTTTGTTAGAAACTATAATTATCAAGTGTTAATTTATTACTTTGATTGAGAAACTTTTAATTGCATTCGACGTGATATGATATTTTGTTCGAAACTTAGTGTTAATGTAACATATTGGCTATTTGATGTCAAATATGGGTACAAAATGGGCTTAATTCTTTTTTTGTCTATCTGTACCCAAATAAAACCCGCATACCCGCTACCCAATGAGTATGGGTATGAGTATAGTTTTACAACACCCGATGGGTATGGGTATGTGTATTGATTTTGAAAATGGGTATGGGTAAGGGTACGGGTAAAACCGTCCCATTGCCACCTCTAAATTGACATGTAATAGTACCATGGCTCAGTTGTTGGTATAGAATCCATTATTCTAGCAGCACCAAAGAAAGTGTGTTTTTGAATAAGATTTCTAAGAATTAATTTTTGTCTTATTTTATAATCGCTTGGCTTTTCAAATTATATTAAATCTAATGATGAAATCCAACATTTGCAAATCAAGAAGGGAATTATGCATTAAAGAGTTTTTTTTAAAAAAATAGACAATGGAATTTATTTTAAAAACTTGCTTAACTGTAGTCGATTTTAATAAACTCAAGCAAATCAACAATATTTCTTTGTTTCTTATGCATCTCAACAACACTAATTCTAGTGAAAGCATCATTCGAAGCAGCAATCTTCATATTGGCACCATTTTCCTCACAATGCACATATTTGGTTTATTTGTTGGTTAAAAAAATTAAATCATAAAGTATGCACTTCAAGCTATGATGATATATAATTCTAACCTAAATTACTCCATATACTCTACGACTTTTGGAATGCTTTGGTTGACACAAATTATTGTCAAAGGAGATGTAGATATAGAAGGGCATTCTTATGAATTTTCTAGGAACAAAGCTATTAGTCAAAACTATGTTAATTGTTCTAACATTGATTTTTAATAGTGATTTACTTAGGAACTTTTTTTCGCAGTGGTTCTTGTGAGAATTATAACTCGTATATTTCCATTCAATGAGGCAACTTGCTTCAATTCTTGTATTTCTCTATTTTTCGCTCCACAATGTCACTTTAGTTCTCTTTTTTCTGCATAAATTACCAAAATTATTTAAAGGAAATGCAAAATAATCATTACAAAGAGAATAAATATTTACCTCAAGTCCTCCAACTCAACTATCATAGTTTCCAAAACCCTTTTTGTCTCTGTAATAGTCTTAATTTGCACATTTCACTCAATGGCAACTCAACAATGAGATCTTGTACCATATTATATATAAGTCAATTTTTGGAAACAAAATGGTTAGGTGAATTGCATACAACAGATAGATCAAATAGAATATGTGCATGTTAAAAATATAATGATTATCCATGTGCAATTCTATTTTGTGAAATGGTATAAGCTCAATTTTGTGCCTTAAAATCTTGCCATCATCTTTTTGAACCTCTTTGACAATGTTACTTGAATAAAATTCTATCATGAATTTGCTATCACCTACACTCCTCTATTGTTCTTTGTTCTTCACAATAGATAAGTTTTTTAAGACATAGAGACTATCCTCTGTTAATAATCTAGCAAGCTCGGCCCATAAGTATTTATGTTCATAACATATATTAGAAAATTTTGAAAATCAAATACAAATGAAAAAAATCTCAACGAACTATTAAAATATATTGTATGATATTTCGTTTTAAAGGTGTACATACCCTTTCATCAACGAGCACCATATTTGCACTAATCGCCTCTCTTGATTATGAACTAATGACTTCCCATATTTAGTGACTCTAACTTTGACAATCTAGTCATCATTTCTCAGTGTTTAATCGATAAAAAAAACAATAAGATTCTTCTGTTTTAGCCAATCGACACTTCTTAGGACTTATTTTTGTAGCACTTCCCAACTAAGTATTATATGACAACTTTTTTTTTGCATCAAATGAGGACACAAACTTAGATGTGATACTACAAAAACTAAGTCCCTGTTTATAGAAATTGGGATTTATGATAACGCCTAGAGTTTGAAAATATGTTCTTTGAAAATGAATTTCAGTGATAATATAATAATGAAAGGTGGGCATGAAAATGAAATAATGAGGTAATTTTGCAATAAAATCAAATTGGAAAGGATCATTGGAGTGGAATCATTTAGAAAACAAAAGTGCATGTGAGAACCAATAGTTAAATTCATAGGATTGAATATAATATTAAAGAATATGAGCTTTAAAATGAAGTAATGAAATTGTTTAGCAATTAAATCAAAATAGCAAATCATCAGTCAAGTGGAATCACATAAAACAAAAGTTGCTATGAGAATTAACCGTCAAAATTCTTAGGATGGAATATAAGTGCTAGACAATAGTGAATTATTGTGATTTATGTGTAATAAAATCTTAAAAGAAAAATGGTAACTTCAATAATCATATACATATATATATATATATATATATATATATATATATGTCAATAATCAAATGGTCATTTTAAATTTCTATAATTATAATAAAAATTTTTGGGCAACATATGTAGGCATTAAGTGATATACAAAATTATCTAATTATAATTAATTTAAAAGAGTTGATTCTTTGAGAAATATAGATAATGGCACTAATAAGAATGACATCATTACTTTATTGTTGCTTAAACCATAGAAATAACTCCATTTTATGTATTGTTGAAACTAGACTTGCTAGATTTTGCCAATTTTAAATAGGTGGAAAAAAGTGTTTCGATAATTCAATGGCATATATAATGTGTAATTTTTGAAAAAGGAAATATCATGGAAGGCATATAATGAGTCACTTAAAAAAATGGAATCATCCTTTTTACAAAAAAAGGGGAATACCATGGGGAGAACAAGTCCAAAAAAAAAACTTATTTTCCTTATTAAGGAAAAAAACTATTGCATTATTATTTGGAATAAACAAGTACAATTCAATTAAAGGGCATGTTCTTTTCAAATTATCATAAGTACTTATCACAAATATTGAGCAACTTTCAGCACAATTTAGTACAATTCAGCATCATCCATCGTAATTTCGCATGATTAAGCTTGTTTCCGCATGATTAAGCATGTTTGAGAATGATTTAGTATATATCAATACGACTCAACATATTTCAACAATAAGCACCAGTAAGTGTTTATAATAAGTCGAAAATAACACCCCGAAATTTGAAAGAGTTAAGATAATGACAATTCTATGATTCTATTAAATAAATTGTTTTTCTTGGAATCACTTATATTATTTCAAAAATATTTCGAGATCAATTCCCAAATAACGTTAACTCTTGCTACACAATTAATTTGCTTGAAAGTTCTCTCTTACAACCCAATACTAGCCCTCCAGCCCAGCCAAAATAGGCCATTTCAGTCGCCCTCTAGGTTATAGACACTACACAACAAAAGCTCATAGTTTTGATATTTGTCAAGTAGGCAAATTGGAAATGTAGGGATGAAATGGTCAAAGTAGAGAGGAAATATGTTGCCTAGTTAGCTTGCCGATCATATCAAATTGGGCTATTGAGGTTGTATGGACTTTATAGAATAACTAAAGTCGTGGACAAGTTAATGTGAGCAGCGAGTAGTAGGG
>JACYFF010031957.1:53905654-53967097 GCA_017589665.1 Selenicereus undatus
TAAAAATAGGTAGTTATATTTATTCATTAAATCTAAATCGTAGATTTTAAAGTTAAAAAATACCTTATCCAAGCAAAATACTAATTTATAATTTTTATTTTTTAAAAAATCCTTCATAATTTTGATTATATGCGATAAAGGATATATGATAATTCTAAAATCTAAAAAAATGCTCAACAGTTAGAAAATATGATAATCTTTGGAATACCCTAGAATGTTTCAATGAGTGTGACTTGTGGAGTTAGTATAATCTTAACCATAAAAATTATTTATGCAGTTAAAAATTATTTATGGATTATATTTATAATTTTTATTGTTAGAACCATCCATCATAATTTCGGTTATGTGATAAAGGATATATGATAATCCTATTATCTAAAAAAATATCGAGTAGTTAAAAAACGTGTAATCTTTGAAAAACCCTAGAATGCTGTAACAAATGTGATTTGCATGATTTAGTGTAATCTTAACGATAAAAATTATTTATGCCATAGATCTAAGTTGTTGATTTTAAAGCTAAGATATTCGTTTATTTTTTAAAGAAAAATCCCCCATGATTTTGGATATACATTATAAAAGATAAATGACGATCTAATTATCTAGGGAAAAAATTCAATTCAAAAAATTATCTAGGGAAAAAAATAGACAATTCTATTTATTCATTAAATCCAAACCGTAGATTTTAAAGTTAAAAAAACTACATTATTCAAGTAAAATACCCATTTATAATTTTTATTTTTTAAAAAATTCGTGATAATGTCACTTATATGTGGAAAAGACTATATGATAATCGTATTATCTTAAACAAATCTCAAGCATTTAATAAAAATTATAATTTTTGGAAAAACCTAAAATACTACAACATGAGTGTTGAATTTATGAGTATACTTCCACAAGAGGGGGGTGAATTGTGGTGTCTGATTTTCGCGTTATAAGTAACAAACACCCTGACAGAGGTTGTTCTCAGATGACGAACACCCTGTTGACTTGTTTGCAGGGGGTGTTTTCAGATATTGCAAGTGCGAAAATCACCAAGATAAATGCGGAAATAAAGCACACACAATTTTTACGTGGAAAACACCTCTAGCCCAACTGAGGTGTGAAAAACCACGACCTACCTCGTGTAGGCTTTTAACCACTTCACTATAACCGGGCTTAACTCGTTACAAATGCAACACACCTTGTTACAACTTGCAACCACGTAACCTTCTTCCCTAAGAACGGTTACAGTACGTCCAAATCTCACCAGATTGGACACGTCCAAAGTCCACACGACTAAGGACCACTCACTCACTTTTTTGATCCAAGATCAGGGTTGAAAACACCTTACTGGGGGTGCTTCTCACTAAGCAGATGTAAGGTACACTGAAGATCCTATTATGCCACTAGTTTGAAAACTCAAATTAACACAGCTTGTCACGGTTTTTCTTTGCGAATTGAAGCTCAAGAAATCTTTTCTTTCTTTTGAGTAAAAATCGGGTTTTCAGAATTTTCCCCTTTACCACACTGTGTTTTCTCAATATCTGTTGTGTCTGCGAAATGGGAGAGAAGAGCTGAGCTTTTAACCAAGAAGATCAACGGTAAAAAAATCAAGGAAGTTGCTGAGAATCTGCCAAGTATGGCATCAAAGGAGATTTCCAAGCAAAGGATTTTCCAAACGGTTAGAGGATAAGAAATTTCCAAAATAAAAGGGATTTGTTTCTAAAAGATAAAAACTTATCCTCTCGTTTGAAATAGCCGTGGAGAATTTCAAATAAGGAACCAGAAATCTCAACTTTGAAATTTGAATAAATCACTTCCTAAAATATCGGTGATAAAGATCTTTTGGTTTTGGAAAATATTTAGCAACACAATTTTGGCAAATCTCCCATAATAACTCGTATCTCAAAAATATCCTATCCTGGGATTTTAAGAAAGTATTTTAGAGCTTTTGGCCAGCCGAAATAAATTTTTCCAAAATAATCGAGCATAGCCGTTTCTGTTCAGAAACACCCTAGGCACCCTGTTTGCAGGGTTGTTCCCAACTGGTGTTCTGAAGCGCTTAGCGCAACTGCCGATTCAAGAGGTGTTTAAAATGATGTTTTTAATATTGGCATATTAACAAGAGTCTAAATAAATAAATAAAACCTATATACCCAAGACTTCTTGTTTTGAACCAGTCATCTTGTCCAAGACTTGTAATGCTGTTGTGAACACCAAGACTGCCTTGTTTGCTGGAGTTGTTCTTTGCATTGCTAGAACAGCTGATGTGAACATGCCTTACAACCAACTGTGAGATGGCGTTCTTGACTTAATGTAGAATCACCAATTTAAAACCTATTTTAAGGACTTGTTCTCACATGTAGCAAACCAGTTAACACAGTAAAGATTACAAACACCAGTTAGGCCTGTTTGCAGATCATGTTTGGAGCAACATTACTTGGACACATTTTTACACTTGGATTTGTTATCATCAAAACTTAAATATAATAACTCAACAATGAGTGATTTATTTGGTGTAATCTCAATCGTAAAAGTTAATCACCTATTAAATCAAAGCCTTTGATTATATCTATTAAAAAAAGGTACATTCTCCAAATAAATCATGTCTTTATTATTACTTTTTTAAAAAAATTGTAAAGAATATATAATAATCCTATTATCTACTGAGTAGCCATCTATTAAATATAGATAGAGATGGGCATGGGGCGGGTTCGGGGCGAGTGGAGTCGTACCCGCACCCATACTCATTTTCTAAAACCATCCCCATACCTACACCCATATCCATCGGGTTTTAAAAATTCATACCCTACCCATATCCATCGGATTTTTTGAGTTATTCATGTCTTATTTTGGTACATATACATTGTAAAAAGTGACACCTATCGGGTTCATTAAGTTTAATTTTTAAAGGTTCAAAACTAAATGAAAAAATACTTTTTTACATGGATTTCCCCCTTATTAAATTTCTGCCTACATATTCAAAATTAAAATAATACACGTCGGGTTTATTAAGTTTAAAAAATAATACTCATAATTGAAATGCATTGTGTTCCTACAAAATATCAAATTTGTAGGTGCATAAGAGTATAGTAGCTGTCAGTTGAATCTGAGAGCACAATATGTATTTAGGTACAAATTTGGGTCTTTTTTTCACTACAGCCTACTCGCTTCAGGCCCATAATTTTTTTTGAAAAAAATATGGTTTGGAAATGGGGCGGGGATGGGTATGGTATTCCTGTACCTGATCCGTACCCATACCTATACCCGTTTTTGGCACACCCGCTGAATACCTATTTTTTCTCCATTTTTTGTACCCGAATCCACCATAAATAAAGAGGGTTCGTTTCGGATTTTTCGGATTTGGGTAGAACTCTCATCCCTAAATATAAACCATTAATTCTATATCTTTAAATTATCCTACATGATTCAATTAATTTTTTGTTTAACTATATTTATCTCAGTTGCTATTTATGAAGTTCACAACTTTTTATTTTTTCCACTAACTACTTATCGATAAATTTTTTAATTTTTTCAATGATACATATTTTTTAAATATCTGTTTCATCATGCACCATGTATAGCACGAATTTATACTCGTAGATTCTTAAAAGGAGTGTGACAGAATGAAAATTATCTTTAAAAATGAGAAAAAACGAAAAAGGATGGGAAGAAGCGAGAGACAATGAGATGGGCCACGATTTACGCAAGAAAAGAACCGGCCCTGAAAGCTCAGCGAGCTATTTTCTCAGAACGGTGAGCAACTTCTCATCTCGATGCCTTGTATCAGAAAGCATACTCAAATTCGCGAGGCAGACGAGAACTTACGCTAAATTTCTTTTTGTTTGTCCAATGTTTAGGTTGTTTTCTTGCTTGCAGTCTGGAATAAGTCACCTCTGAATTCTTATCCATTTTAATGGTTGTGGCACTTCATGGTAGAATTTGCCCTGTCTTTGCGTTGCGATTGATTGAGGATTTTTTGGCATTTTTTTTTATTTGCAACATCGTATCTGGTTGATTATGGTGGAGACGAAGCCTTTCAAGACGAAGCTATGTGTTCTTTATCAAAGGGGTCGCTGTGGACGCCAGACTTGTACCTTCGCTCATGGAGATGCCGAGCTTCGACGATTTTCGGCGTCCTTTACTGGTAAATCTCCATTGTTCTGTCTTTCGGTACTAATCTTAACAAAATTAGCTTAGTGGGTATGTTTTTCCTCCTTTGCAAACCGGTTGCTTCTACTTTATTTTTACCAGCGAGTTTTGGCTATATTTTGAAAATGTTATTCCCTAATTACAAGAGCCGAGTTGCAGTCATTCGAGTATTACAATAGTTTACTAATTCTCCTTCACTAGTGAATAGTTAGGGACTGCTAGTTTTCCCCCCCCTCTGAATAGTTGGGGATATTTATGAACAATTTAGCTGTCCAACCGCCACAATGTTTGGGCACTTTTACGAAAATTTTCGATCTTCGAAAGGGAGAAAATTGCCGAACTTAAGCTTTAACTTGTGTTACTGATTGGTTTGTAATTGTATACATGAATTTAACTCCCTTTAGTAGAGATGCCTGGCTTAATTGTGGTGGTGCAAATGTTTTCTGTAGATCTTTGTGAAGATATCTGATTATGATTTGGCTTGTTTTATGCCTGGCTTTTAATCGTTTAATATAATTCTTATATTACATCATGGTATAAGTTGCCACAGGTGGTACAGCATCTCTGAAGTAGTTCACTCTATCTATGGAGGTGTTCCTAAATATGTTTTTCTAAGGTTTCCCATGTCATATTAGCAGGAGCGCTGTTGGTAAATTCAGTAGAATGACTATCAGCCAATCGTTTTAGGCTCATCATGTCGCAAATTAGTATGCTGGATTTTCATGCTAAAGATGATTGTGGGTTTTGTGCTGGATATCTTTTTATTTGGATACAATCATACAGCTATGATGTTTGAAGCACCAGAATTCTAAACGGAATCCGTTCTCTATCAAAATGGAAATTTCAGAACGCTTCTCATGTTAGCTCTGCATATTTTGATGTCAGAGGAGCTATGGTAATAATTCCAGGAATGCCAACTTCATAGTGAGCTCCTAGTGGCCTACTTCTACCGAGGAGGAAGGTGGTTCTGTCAGGGGTATGTTGGACTATTCCGACATATTTACTGTATGTCCTATAAAATGGCACTTGGGAGGAAATTGTTCGAGCCATTATGGTAGCTTGCTTCTCCAGAAGATGGGCATTTATCTATCCTTTACCCATTGCATTCTTGATGCTTCAAGTGCTTGCTTGATATAAGCTCGAATTCAGGTGTATTTATATCTATTTGTTATATGGTGGTGACATATCTGTCACCCATTGCTATTGGCAAGGAGTTTTCTGCTCATTATTGTGTCACTCATGTCATTCCATGGGAGGGTAAGGTTGGCTTTACAGTAGTTCCCGGCACTCTGCCACTTGTGAGCTTTAGAAAATGGCTTCTTTTTGCCGAAATTTGCACTTTGAAATTCCTATGTTTGCAATTACAGATAGACGAGATAGCAGAAGTTTTGATTTGAGGAATAAGCTTGACAGGAGACGCTCTCCACTACATAGATATTCCCCAGGAAGAGATGCGAGAGGTTGGCATGGGCATCAGAGTAAGCATGTGATTTCTCTATTAATCCATATATCTATGTGGGGTGTTTTAACATTTGTTCACATTGATTTTTCTTTGCATGTTTCACCTCTTTTGTTCTTATTTTTTTAGAGTAATAATATTCGGCAATGACACAGGAAAATATGGGTTTAAGTTCTATTTCATAGAAAGTTTGTGGAGACCTATTTCGTAATTGAAGGTGCTAATATGTGAGGTTTAAGAACTACTTAAATTTTCTTGTAGTTACTGAACCTTACACATAAAGATTCTTTTAATTTTCTATCAAAGTTCTTGCTTCTTGCGTATCCAGATTTCAGATGTGCTTTCTAGTGCAACTTAGATTGACTGCTGGGCAATGTGTATTATGCATACTGGTTGTGTGTACTCAGTTTCTGCTTGATTGTTTTCTTTGAGCTAACTAGCCTTATTTTTTCTTTGCTGAATTTTTTGCAGGATTAAGGCCTGTACAACCCGTCAAAAGGAGGTAAACAAGGGGAAGCTCTTTTCCGGTTGTTTATTATTGATTTTCTTATGCTGGCTTGTTATATACCGTATTTCCACATCAATTACATATTGATGTTTGAATACCTAAAAATGCTGCTTTCATAGACTTGGGTAATGGATAAGTGTGTACGTCGATAACATAACAGAAAAGTGTATTGTAAAATTTTTGCGAAAGTAAACCTTATGAAGCTCACAAGTGAAGTAAATTAAGTCTTGTGTCTCATTTTTATAATTGAAACCTCAAGGAGTAATGCTAGAGAAATTTCAAGTGCGTTCTATAGTGTGGCTTTCTGCATAAGTTGCATGGGTTCATTTATTAGGTATTTGTATGATTCTATGATGTGACGTGAGGTGGTCTGCATGTCCCTCTCCCCCTCCCACTCCGCACTTCGAGATGTCAGGTGGTCTGCATGTCCCCTCCCCCTCCCACTCCGCAACTTGTTTTCTTTTTTCCTTGCAACATCTCTGACATGAGACTGTGATGCCAATGACACTATCAGGATCATGGGCATTGACTTGCCTCATTGACTTCTGAGTTAAACTGTATGGCAGCTGACCAATCTTCTAGCATGTTCTGTCTAATTGTTTTATCATGGTCCAGTCTGGAGCGCACAATTGTTTTCTGCCAATTTTTACTGATCTAATTCAGAACCAGTGTTAGTAGAATCTACAAGTTTAGCAACAGTTTCCTGATTATAAGGGTTCTGCCGAGGGAGTGTTGTTCATTCATTCATTGCAAATGTTACTTGAAAGTCTTAAATAGCTTAGTTATTTTTAGTTTCGCCGATGCTAATGATGAAGCCATGGGTTATTTAAATTAATCAGGTGGCTAAATGAACTAACCAACCTTGCATGTGAAGCAAGAGGACATTGACAAACTTAAGCATAATTTTTGTTGTAACTTAAAAAATGGTTCGTGCATATGTCAAGAACCACTATCTCAATTTAAAGTCTTAATTATGATTTTTTACCAAATGTTGTAGTACGACTATGAGGGTGTTTGGCAAACAGCTTTTTGAAGAGTTTTTTGGCCAAAAAGAGTTTTTTTGACCAAAATTAGCTGTTTGACTAAGTAGAAAAATCAATTTGAGTGTTTGGTGAAAGAGCTTTTTAGAAGAACTTTTTGGGTTCAAAAAGCTCATTCCATTAGCTTTTTGGAAAAGCGTTTTGAAGAATTAGCTTTTTGTTTCACAATTTTATTAGAAACAACTAATTTTACCAAACAGTTTTATACAAACAGCTAATACAAACAGCTAACTCAAATAGTTAATAGCTAAGCCAAAAAGCTAACAACTGTTTGCCAAATAGGGCTTATGTCTAAGCTCAAGCGTAGCATTTTGTCCTGGAACATCGAGTTGCTTCTAGTCTTATAAGTTATAATTTTTGATAGAGGAAATTTGAAACAAAACTACTGCTTTTGAAGAATGAAAATAATCAGCATATGTTTGAACTTCCAGGATTCTCAACTGAACGGCTTGTCAGCTTCAAATGTCCTGTGAAGTAATGGGCTTTTGTTTGGGGTTGGATTTCTACTGCTAACTATAATCGGGCTGAAAATATTGCTTGCTAGAGGAATCTTGATTCCTGTAGATTCTACCTTTGAGGAGTCCTAATTGCCATAGGTTCTACCTTTTAGCATTGTTTTCCTACTCTCAAACAACATTTAAAGATCCAATGCCTGTTATAGTAATCAAATGTCATGGTCAGGAAAATGAATAGTTGGAGCCTATGTTAGTCGGTTTGCCTGTCCAACAAAAGTACATGTCTAGGTGTTGGACTAACACTTCTGAAAGTTTTGCATCGTTTTGGTCGAAAATGAATTGCAAATTCTATGCTGATTTAACTTGTTGCGTCCATGAGATGACTCATGGGTACTTGGTAGTTGAGGTGAAATGGGTTGTCTTGTACCATTTATTAGAGGTTAGCAAGGATTTAAAATGCGGTTTTGGTCACAATTGCGGTCCCAGTCGAGATATGGAAAAATCGCTCTAATGCGAAAATCGCATTCCATATAGCGATGAAAATGCAGTTCGGCCAACTCAAAAATCTGTTCGATGCAGGCGAGTCGGCCACATTTTGAATCGGTGGAGGCTAGAACTCATTATTTGGAAAAGAATTAAATGCATAAGGAAAAGATAATGGTGCAACTTCCTGCACTTTGTGTTGAGATTATTGGACATTATTTTAACTCATTTAATGTCTCAGTTGATTTAATTTCCCCACATTGCCACACTGAGAACTTCTTTACTGGATATTAATATTAAGAAAAAAAATCAGTAAATCAGAAACTTCTAGCACAGACTTCTTTAGGGCTTTGCGATGTTGATACTGATGCATTTATTGGCAAGCCTAAGACATTTGAATGAAAGTTTTATTATCTTCATTCTTACTTTTACAGTTCTTTTACTTCTTTGTACTCTGGTTAATTTTCTTACTGATTTTCTTGTTGACTATCTTGTCTTTCCAAGGCTAAAGCTGGTCTTCTGTAGGATGGCTTTTAAATGTTTTCTCCTGGACTATGTTGCAAAATCTGTTTCCTCTCCTGCTCTTTTAATTGGAGTTCCGTGCTCAGAAGATTCTTGTCTTTGTCATCCTTTTTTCAAACTCCTTTTCTTTTGTTTTCTTTTTTTTGGGGGGGGGGGCAGTCTCAGATCCTCAGACATTGTAGCAAGTTACTGCATTTTGTTGTTGGATTCACCTTTGCTGCATTTTAATTTAGCACTTTATTCTGATTGTTCTTTATATGGAATTTGGAAATACATAAGAAATGTTTAAGGAATTCATGAATGGTGTACAACTTGGGATATTGTAGGAATTGGCCTTGTAAGTCGAAATCTACATGCGTAGTAGATCCTAGCCATTTATGAGATCAATTGCTGTCTGTGATGCCATGCTTACAGGGCTGGCGGGGAACAGCCATTTTTGAGAACAAAAATGCACATGAGAGCATGTGCAAAGAAAAAGACAAGAAGGCACACAGACTAAATAAAAAGGAAGAACTAGCAAAACTGTGAAGGGGAATAGTTCAAATTTCTAGGAATTCTTGGCTGACCTAAAAATTGCATCTGTTACGCTTTCTGTGTTATTTGGTTTTGCCCTCAATCCGTGGGTTTTGGAATTATGTTGCTGTTTCCTTTTGTCTTATTTTAATTTTTTAATTTTTTCACTTGGTGAACTGTTGCCTTGCAGAGAACATTTAGTTTTCTGGTATCCTCAATGCTTTGATAGCTGCTCAGGTAGTTCTTTTCTGTTGAAATGGCAGAAAATATGGAAGAGTTGATAATCTGGATGGTCAAAGTGATTTGTCTGAGAGTTTCAAAGTTTCAGATGGGACAGCAGATCGAGGCAAAGATAAACATCTTGGACCGTCAGATTCTAGGGGTTTGCTTGATAATGAAGTATGAAAATCCATTTCCTTTTTTCCTTTTATGGTTTATTCATCGGGTGAGAGCCTTATATCAGTTTGATTTCTGCAGCTGAAGCAAGTCCAATATGAGATTGATGTGCTACTTGACCAAAAACGTCATTTAGAGGTTAGTTTCAGCCCGGCTGAGATTCTAATCTGACGTTCTTTGCTGAAATCTTCCTCTTCATTGTGATGTTTTAGTCCCCCCATTATAATGCATTATGCTTTCCTTTTTTTAAATTTTATTTTATATTATGAGTGGTTTCTTACTCCATCCAACTCATATTTGGAGCCAAATCTTGACAATGATATATGCAAATTAGTATTTACTGCAATTGCATCATAGGTTGCAACACCACCACCACCTCCCAGTGTGGGTCCCGCTTTCGCGAGGTATGGGGAGATCCAGATGTAGGCAACCTTACCTCTACCGATATTACTACCCGTAGAGAGATTGATTCCAAAAAGGGCAGCCCGGTGCAGAAGCAGTCCGCGTTCACGCAAAAGTGGCTGATTCCAAGAGACCCACAAAAAAGATTTTGTGAAACCATTTTATAGAAGAATGATTTTGTGAAAACATTTAATAGAAAAATAAGAATACCCAGCGAGGAATGACTAGGATATAATAATAAATCCGGTTGCCGAGCTATGTACCATCAGAACAATAAATCAAAGGGCGATACCATACCTTTACAACCAGATGTAAGCCCATGAAGTCTCTTCCCAGATGACAGCAATACCCGCATACAAACACGACAAACGAAAACCACTGCCAGAACTAAGCTACTGAAACTAAAGGGCAACTACCAGGTCAACTCTGCGCGATCTAAGATCTTAATTCTATCCCGCCAAAGTTTCCTATCCTAAGTCCGGTTTTCCGTCAATCCTACAACTCTCAAGCCCTATCTGATCACTTCATCCAAACTCTTCTTCTCTTGCCTTCGGGGACATTATTCCTCTCACATCTCCTCACTGGAGCGTCCACACTCCTTCTTCTCACATGGTCAAACCATCGAAGTCTTGTTTCTCGCATTTTATCTTCGATGGGAGCTACTTTAACAAGGTCTCTGAATACTCCATTGCTGAATCTGTCTATCCTCGTATAACCACACATCCACCTAATCATCCTCATCTCTGCTACCAACAACCTTTGAACATGCGTCTTTTTTAGCGGCCAACATTCCGATTCATGAAGTATAGCCAGTTTAATCACCATACAATAGACTTTGCCTTTCAATCCTATAGGCATCCTGTTATCACACAGCACGTCTGAGGTATACTTCCATTTTTGCAAACCAACTTTTATTCGCTGGTTAATATCTTCGTCAAGATCCTCATTCTGCTAAATGATCGAGCCTAGATACTTAAACTTATCGACCTTCAGTATCGGCCTCTTATCCAATGTGACTTCTCCCCCCCGCATCTACCCGTCCACTAAAACAGCAATGCAGGTACTCCGTTTTTGATCTACTTACTATAAAATCCCTAGTGGAAACTGCATGTCTCTAACGCTCCAACTTGTCGTTCACTCTCTGTTTGGTCTTATCAATAAGAACAATGTTATCTGCGAACAGCATACACCATGGTACCTCATCTTGGATCCCTCTTTTAAGTTCATCCATAACTAGAGTGAAAAGAAACGGGTTTAAGGTGGAACCCTGATGCAGATCCCTACCAACGAAGAAGTCATTAGTAACCCCTCCCGGCGTCCTAACACTCGTCCTACCTCTCTCGTACATATCCTTAATAACTCGAATATACATAGGAGACACTCATTTTTTATCTAAGCATCTCCATAACTCTTCACGGGGAACTCTATCATAAGCTTTTTCTAGGTTAATGAACACCATATGAAGATCCATCTTTTTATCTCTGGACAAACCCATGAGCCTTCTAAGGAGGTAAATCGCCTTTATGGTTGACTTGCTTTGCATCATAGGTTATGTTTGAAAATAGCTTCTCAAGCAACAGAAGTATAAAACCACTACATAGTTATTTGATGTATTCTATCAAGGATTAACTCACACTTGGTGCATTGGACAAACCGAATGGCCTGACTAACCACTCGTGCAAGCCTTCTTTGGTCTTGAAAGCTGTTTTCCACTCATCTTCTTCTCTAATCCGAATTTGATAGTAGCTACTTCTCAAATCCACATTGGAAAACACGTTAGACTATGTAATTTATCTAGCATGTCTTCAAGCCGTGTTATGAGATGCCTATACTTGATAGTAATCTTGCTGATAGCTCGGTTATCCACACACATTCTCATGCTCCCATCTTTTTTAGGGAGTAAAAGAGATGGGACAACACAAGGGCTAAGTGGTTCCCTAACTAGCCCCTTGGATATCAATTCCTCCACTTGCCTTTGAATCTCCATGGTTTTCTTAGGATTCATCCTATAAGCTGGTTTGTTTGGGAGTATGGCTCTGGGAATAAGGTCCATGTGTTGTTGGATGGCTCTTTTGAGGGGTAGATCCGAAGGTATGTCTTCGGGGAAGACATGAATAAAACCTTCAAGGAGTGAAACGGCTAAGGGATGGCTTGGGGGAGAGCTCTTGGACTCATCTAGGGTAATGAGAATCCACTCCTTCAAAGCTCTAAACTCATGGTAAGAAGCTTTAATTAATGGTTCACTATAAGTGAGAAAGAGATTCGAATGCTCATGGCTTTTTTGTGGCTTACTTTTGTGGAGTTGGGAAGGGCTTAAAGGAGCAATGGTGATCTTTTTCACATCCTTGGAAAAGGTATAGGTATCTAGGTAACCATCATGCATTACTTTCCTATCAAACTACGATCTTTCCAATAGAATGTGACGTGCATCCATGGGAATAGTGTCACAACCTTAGATTAAAAACGCCGAGGCGCAAAAAAGCGCAAACGGTCCTGGAGCCTATGGCGTGGGCTTCGAGGCGAAGGTGCGGGCTTTTGAGACACGAGGCGCACTTTGGCTATAAAATGTTCCCAAATCATTCCCAAACCATATTTTTTTGAAAATAAGGTAGATAATAACATTAAATAGGGAATTAAACATGATAACCACGAATAACATTGCAAATAGTCATAAAATACGATTTTCACTGTTTTCATCCGTGATGCTTTGGGGGATGACACTATCCTTGCCACCTTTCTCAGTAAGTTGAGTGAGATTTCACTTAATGACTCACCTAATGCGGTTACTTGGGATCTCAGCCCTAAAGGTTTTTTCACTGTTAAATCTTATTATCTAAAGCTCCTCTCTAATACTTCCTTCGCTATGGAGTCTAGATTTTGGGGGCGGTTCCCTTGGAAAATCATTTGGAAGAGTTTGGCTCCCTTGAAGGTGTGATTTTTTGTGTGGGAAGCTTCGTATGGGCGTATTCTGACATGTGATAATTTGCAAAAGAAGAGAATTAGTTTGGTGAACAGATATTCTATGTGCAAAGACGATTTGGAGTCTCCTGATCACCTACTACTACATTGTCAATTTGCAAGGGCTTTGTGTCCTTTAGTTGCTTGGGAGTCACGAATTATCTTTTGGCTTGTGAGGGTGCATTTGGTAGGAAAGTTAAAGAGAGAAGCGTCTTATTGATCCCACATGCGATTTTATGGGCTATTTGGCGAGAGAGAAACAAAAGAGTCTTTGAAGGAGAGGAGAATTCCCTTCAACGAATCAAAGAGATAGTTATCAAGACTCTTTTTTTCTGGGATAGTGGGAACTTTTGTGATTCTTCTTTTGATGTAATTGATTTTATGGAGAGGTTCCATCTAGGGTGTAAATAATCCTTTTGTAGGATGCATGCTTGCATCCATCCATTTGTACATTTTTCAGCTTAATATATTTCACTCTTTTTCCTGATAAAAAAAAAATAGTCATAAAATACGATAATATAACATCATAGTGTCTCTAAGCACACACCATAAGATAGTAGAAGTCTTAAAAGGCATAAAATAGCATAGCCATAGAAGGAAAGCATACAACACAGCACGCAAAGCAAAATAGCTCATAAAGGTGAACTAAGCATCCTCCTCATCATCATCTAACACCACATGCTCCACATCGTCATCATCATCCACCAACTCAACATCATCTCCAATATCGTCTTCCTCTTCCTCTCCAAATTCCTCTTCCTCATCTTCATCAAACAATTGAGTACAAGCTCGGGAGGATTTAGAACCAGAGGCATGAGGGGGAGCTTTTCCTTTGTCCCTTGCCGAAAGCTTGAGCCACAGCTGCCCAAGTCAAAGTATCTGCCTCAAACACAAGATCATCATCATCTGAGTCATCTTCCATTCTCCCAAGCAACCACTCATTGCTTTCATCAATTTCTTTTAAGAGAATGGGATTTCTAGAGCTACTCTCTTCACGTCTGTGCTTCCATGCACGATTTGATTTGACAAAAACCAAATCATTTAATTGGGATTGTGCTAGCCTATTTCTCTTCTTGGTGTGAAGCTGATAACAAAAGTAAGTAGGTTTAATTAGTAACTCATAAACTAAAAAAATTATATAAGTGGATGGTTTTTGCAAGTTGCAACTTACATGTTGAAACATACCTCAATTCCTCTCACATCCCGTTGCACTATAAGTAAGGCTAAGGATTCTTATGGCAAACTTTCTCAAGTTGGGTGCCGAAGATCCATATAAACTCCATCATTGAGCTATAAAAAAAATAAAAATAGAATAAGCATTTAGCTAAAACAAAAAAGAGAGAGACCTTGAGGAGTTTTGTAGGAATTCAATTCGACAAGAATCTTGTCTTGAGTCCCCAAATCCAGAACCATCCTTGCAATGCAATCAAACAAACCCTTCATCACTTCGCTACAATCTTCAATAGATGGATTTGAATAATAGATTTCCGGATTCAAATAATGTCCCGCTACATCTAAAGGTTGGTGAAGTTGGCATTCCCATCTTTTGTCTATATACTTGAATGCCTCCTCATGATTCTCCTCCTTGTTTGAAAAGCTTTTAGCAATAGCCTCCTTAGCTCTATCCTTAGCCTCATAGATATAAACCATGGGTGGCTTTTTGTCTCCATCAACCATGCGAAGAACCTTGACGAGAGGACTTGTCAATTTAAGAGAATAGAGAATATTCTTCCAATAACTCTGTTGCAAGATATAGGATGTAATCTTCTTGGCCCCCGCATCCTTTGACCATTTGCTATTACTCTATTCTTGAGAAGTCACCATCTTTCTCAAATTGTTTTTTTGTTTGTGAATGGAGGAAAGAGTGATGAATGATGTAGCAAGTCTAGTCACGGCAGGCCTATGCAAGTTCCTTTGATTAGTGAATCACCTCATCGAGTTCATAAGAGCAACGGAGCTATGGATATAAGCATTGATAGCCATGCTCTTCTTTAGAGCCATCTTGACTTTTGGAATATTCTTTCCAATGTCTTCCAACATAAGATCAATGCAATGTGTAGCACATGGAGTCCAAAAGAGGTGTTGCCTCTTGGCCATGAACAATTTTCCTACATAAACATTTTTATAAAAATTAAATTAGAAATTAGAATTTATGAAATAGGAATAGAATAAATATATAGCTAACATATCAGGAATGCAGATAAGTAGATGATTCTTAGTTTCTTACCAGCCTTAACGTAGTTAGATGCGTTGTCGGTCACCACTTGGAACACATTCTCCTCTCCAACGTCCTCCACCTTATCATCAAGAACTTTGAATAAAAGGTTTGCATTCTTTATAACTTCAGAGACATCCATTGATCTAATAAAGACCGAGCCTTTTGGAGAGTTGACAATAAAGTTAACAATATCCTATTGGACGGTAGTATCGTGCCATCCATCAGATAAGATAGAACAACCTATCGCAACCCATTCATTTTTATACTCCACTATTGCCTTCTCCGTATCTTCAACTTCTTTTTTGAGGACAGGGACTCTCAACTCATACATGGAAGCCGGTTCCAATCTCGGGCCAAATTGACCAATAGATTCATAAGCAATAGCAAAACTATCAAAAGTGGCGGCATGAAAAGGAATCCCGGCATCTAAAACCACCTTGCTAGGTCTCTACAAGCCTTTTCTCTTAACTCTTTCCTACATAGCTCATTTAGTGTTTTTTGCCTCCCTTGGTCTTTTCGAGCCTTGACAACATTTGCGGGATTGGGAGTATAGTACATATCCAATGGACCTTTTTGCCTAGGTTTCTTAGAAGGCACATTATTACTATTATTACTTCCCTTTGTTCCACCACTTGCATGTTTTCCGCTTCTAGTATTCATTTCAACACATTCATTATCTTCATCTTCATCAACTAAGTAGCCTTGCGGCATTTGTTTAGACATATCATATGCTTCTTTTGTTGATTTTTTCAGCTCCATATAGTCTTGGATTTCTTTCCTAACATGCTCCGGGACTTTTTTACAACCTATAGTATTACGATATCCTCCCGCTGAATGTTGCTTAAGCCGGAAGACTCCTCCCAGGGTCCTCACTCCACAAAAGTTGCAATAGAAATTATTTTTATTAGTTTCATCTTGCCTACCATACTTTCTTCCCGGATCTAAAGGTCTAGAGGAGACTGAACCTGTAGGAGTACCAGATGTATCCTCCATTCAAGTAATTCAAGTGTTCAACCCAAAAATCAACACCATAAATGAGTTCACTACAATTTTCAACAACAAAAAAAAACCTACACAATCAATTAAACAAAGTAATATATAATTAAAAATTGAAAACTGAGGTCATTTAAATTAAATTGAAGAGCTATGACGCGTGGAATTATTAGACAGGGGGGTTTAAAGTTTGGAGTAAGAGGGGGTCTTCGATAATCTAGAGAGAGAAAGAAGAGAAAAGAAGAGAAGAAGGGTCTGCAGCAGCGCTTGTCTGAGGCCAATTCAAGAAAAAAAAAACAAAAAGGAAAGCCCGAAACCACTTCCATGGCTGTCAAGACACAGAGCAAGAGGAGGAGGATGGGAAATTGGAAAGAGAAAGGAGTAGAAGCACTTACATGGTTGTGTGGAGTTAGGGTTTGCACTGAACAAACAGAAAGCGAAAGAAGAGCCTCACTGATTCATTAACCACACCCAGAAGATAGCTCGAAAGAGGAAGGTAAGGCACAGTAGAGGGCCTTGAGCCCATGAAATTGGCCTTTATATATTTTTTTTCCTTTTTTTTTCTCAAACGGCACTTTAAGATCAATAAAGCTCAGAAAGTGCGGGCCCCGCGGCTCACCCAAAAGCCCAGACAAGCCCCAAAAAGCCCGCGCTTAAAGAATGGGCTGCCCCTGACCCTCTTCAAGGTGCAACAGTGTACACCTAGGGGGCGAGCTTTTTTAAACTTAGGTCACAACAAAGCTCATCTTGGTAATTCTTACCAATGGAGAAAGTAACCAAGCATCTTGAGTTAACTTACAAGCCTTTACCTTGATTAAGCCATTAGGTATTGTACAGGTGAGGGTGACCTGATGATGTAGGACGCTCTAAGAGCAATTCCCACACCTAGAAAATAACACAAGAATTTCTGAAAATTTAATAATTCAATTCATTCAAGTCTCTCCTTCCCCAAAGCACGGGGTGAGTTTATATAGGAATCAATACAGCTGAAAAAGAATATAAAATAAATCTAAAGATTACGATAAGATTTGATAACTAAGAATAATATAGGAAAATAAAAGATTTTATCCTAAAAGAGGATTCCTAGATTACGAAATCTCTTATTCTTCCTAGAATACACATTGCCATAGAATTCCTTAGGAGATACGACATCATTCTCCCCCATTGGAAAAGAACTCGACGTCGACGAGTTGTCTTGGAGGTACCACTCTAAAAGAGTCGGATTTATAGCACGAAACTCATCTTCAGCAATCCAAGTAGCATCTGACTGGGGCCGTCCTGACCATTGCACTAGGAAGCGGCGGAACCCACCACGAGAAGAGGACACAAATTCATCATCTAACACCGCCTCGATGTCAGTCTGCGACTGTGGTAAAGGTGGAAGTCTAGGGACATGAGTACCTGCAGAAACCCAAAAGGAAGACAAGGAGGCTCGAAAGTACCTCGATGAAGAGTGAGATCCTCCACATTGAAAATAGGACTAATACCTAAACTGTCAGGGAGATCAAGTACGTATGCATTAGATCCCAACTTTTGAAGGATTTGGTAAGGTCCCATGGCACGAGCGTGAAGCTTTTTGAGGGAGTTTTTGGGTAATCGTTCAGGTCGAATCCGAGCCATAACAAAATCACCCACCTCAAAATTCGCAGCTCTGCGATGTATGTCAGCGGAATGCTTATAATTGTCATTGCTTAAAGCAATCTTGCGTCGAATCTCAGCATGCAAGTCATGAATATGCTGTGCAAATGTGGATGCAGGATGTGACACGCGGGCATCAGGTGGGAGGGGAATGAGGTCAGCAGGGGTACGGGGAGAGTAACCATGGACAATCTGAAAGGGACAATCTCAAAGGGAATGGAGTCTGAAGTTAGCTCCCTAGCTAAGATTGTCAGGAACAATTTGTTAGAGTTTCCCAGTCTCTCAAAAGATCTGTGATGAATGTGGGAAATAGTTTTCCTAGGAGGAGTAGACACACTGTGGGGAGAGGACAAGGTTGGGGAAGGTTTTGGACCTGGGGAAGACAACAACTCTCTAGGTCGACATGGGTTAAGAGTGATGTTCTTATTCATGTACCTAAAGGTATAAGTGTTCTCTTTCCCGTTATGTGAGACATTCCGATCATAAAGTCAATGACGACCTAGAAGAATGTGAGCGACATCCATTGGGAGGACATCACATAAAACCTCGTCCTTGTAACCACCAATTTGGATCGGAATCTTACATCTATGGGTAACTGTGAGGTGGGTCCTGTTGACCCAAGCTATTTTGAAAGGGTGGGGGTGAGGTTCTACCTTAAGATGACAACGCTCTATAGCGGCCTCAGTGACGACATTCATGGTACTGCCACCATCGATAACCATTTTCATAAGAGTTTCTCCACACCTCACAAGAGTATAGAAGATGGTGGTACGTTTCCACTCATCGTTCATGGCTGGATTGGCTAAAAGGCATCTCACAATTCCAAGATGTGCATCATGAAGAAGGCTATTCTCAACATCAATAAGATCTTCCAAATCTCCCTCAGGGTTGACAACCTCTTCCTCCAGTTCGGGCGGTCCAAACGACTCATGTTCTAGGGCCAAGGTACGGCGAGGGCATTCAGAAGCATAATGACCTCTCCCACAACAACTAAAACATTGGACTGGTTTACGAGATGTACTAGAGGAAGCTCCTTGCGGGGCTACTCTAGGTGGGATTTGAGGGTTGTGACCCTTAGAAGTTGAAGTACTCACAGAAAACTCATTCATCTTAGGAACAGATTGGACAGGGGCCCTAGAGGAAGGAGCAGCACGTCGCACAGGGTAAAGCTTATCAAGTTTTTCAACCTCTAAAGCTTTATGGTAAGCCTCATCGAGTCTTAAGGTCAGTCCGTAAGCCCCGAATGAAGCGGGCTATGGTAATGGAAGGATCCTCTAGAAGGTCACAACATTGAGTCAATTCCTCAAAACTATTGATGTAATCAGACACACTAGAGGTGGACTGTCTAAGGTCTAGCATCTGGTCGACAAGGTGTGCCTTATGGAAAGAAGGGAGGTACTTTTCTTTCAACCTATCCTTCATAACTTCTCATAGAATGATAGGAGGTTGACGCATTCGTTCAAGGTGACTCGTGACAGTTTGCCAAAACTTCCTAGCAGGACCTATGAGTTTCTTCTTAGCAAATCTAACCCGCTTAATATCAGACATTTCATACCAATCAAAATAGTCCTCCATAGCAATTATCCAGTTAGAAAAAGTAGTAGCATCTATCTTTCCATCAAAAGAGGGTACATCAACTTTCACTTTTCGAGTAATATCGGAGTAACCCTCGTGAACACTCCTACGGTCAGTTTCAAGGTCTGCATGCCTAGGCTCTCTAGGGTTATCCGTCCTCTTGTCATCTCTAGGGGTGTTGAACCGACGGTTCCTATGGTCCCTTTGGTCATGCCTCAAGTTACTCCCCTCCCCTTACATTCGAGGGTTAGATGGGGTCACTGGTTCTGGTTCCCTCTCCTCAAGCTCATTAGCTTGACTTGACTTATAAACGACCCACTGACGACGATCATTTCCCCCCACAAGTAGGTCAGGGGAAAATTGGGGTGGGGTTTGAGGTTGGTCCAGCATGGGTAACTTCTCAAATGCTCGGGTAAGTTTATCAATTTTGGCCTCTAGCTGGTCAAACCTAGCATCTTGACGGTCAAGCCTTTCAGATAGGGTGTTAATCTGGGATTGGTAAGGTTGTTGGGTGAGGATGACATGGTGGATGCAACTATGAATGCAAGATGCAAGGGTTGAGATTAAACCAAGTTGCAATAGTAACGGCGGCGATAAACAACCACTACACATACCACAAATCACAAAAGTTTGATATGGATTATTGAGACGACTCGAACCAAGCAGGGAATAAGCGGCAAGGGAAAAAAATCAGGATCTAAGCAACGCTTGAAAACCCAAACAATTAGGAATTAGGCTAATTTTGATTATAGAGAATCAAACTCTTATTAAGATAAATCGAGATCCCCGTACCTCTTGGCGACTCACAAGTAATGGCTTAGGCTTCGTACCTTATGGGACAGCAAAACCGAATCAATCGTTGGTAGAGATGAGTGGTCCAGCAAGCGGGTTTGAACACTTGTAGGTAGCAGTAATGGGACCTTTATGATAACAGTAGCACGAAAACAGCGAGAGAAGAGCATAGACCCACACTTTGCAAAATTGCTTTTCCGGCGAGAGGACCGGCGGCCGGTGCCGGATACTGTTGGTAAGGGGGCGAAACAGTGAGAGAAGTGGAGGGGTGGCGTCAAGTTTGGAAGAAATTGATGAATCGAAGTCTAAATTTATGGTTAGGGTTTGCGAATTTGCGGTTGGCAGACTTGGGGATTTTCGGGTTTCGGTTAGCGGCTGGGTTCGGTGAGTGTGAGGTGGTACTCGACCAGGGGTTCCGGTCTATGGGTGGTCGTCGGTGTTGGTGGCCAGCGTGTTTTGGTGGTGGTTCGAAGAGGTGGTGTGCGTGGCAGGTTTTGCAATTGGGGATGTAGGGTTCCGATGAGTGGCCGGTGGTAGTGGAGGTTAGGTGGTGGTCGGCCGGAAGTGTTGACCGTGGGTGGCTGGTCGATGGCGGTGGCCGGTGGTCGCCGCCGATCCTGGGTGGTGGTGTCACGGCAGGCAGCAAGGGTTAGGGTTTCTGGTTTGTTTGTTTTTTTTTTTGTTTTTTGAAAGTAAGGGAAAAAGGAAAAGGGGAAATTAAAGGACAGCGGTAGGGATCGCAGGCTCTGATACCAATTTGATGTATGACGCTCTAAGAGCAATTCCCATACCTAGAAAATAACACAAGAATTTCTGAAAATTTACTAATTCAATTCATTCAAGCCTCTCCTTCCCCAAAGCACGGGGTGGGTTTATATAGGAATCAATACAGTTGAAAAAGAATATAAAATAAATCTAAAGATTACGATAAGATTTGATAACTAAGAATAATATAGGAAAATAAAAGATTTTATCCTAAAAGAGGATTCCTAGATTACGAAATCTCCTATTCTTCCTAGAATACACATTGCCATAGAATTCCTTAGGAGATACGACGTCACCTGAGGCATGGAGATTGAGTTTCTCCACCATGCTTTGTGCGATCACATTGGCACAGCTCCCTTCATCAATAATGAAAGAGCATACTTTCCCTTCCACAGTACACCGAGAGTGAAAGATGTTCCTTGTTCCTCTTCCTTGGTTCCTCTAAGTCCACTCAAAGCTCTTCTCAAAACCAACATTTCTCCTTCATCGGCCTCCTCCACATTCTCCTCTTGGCCTCCATCAAGTACACCTCCTTTTCCTCCTCCTCTGTAGCCTCCTATTCGGCTAAGGAAATAATTTTTCTGTTTGGACAGTCAGAAGCAATGTGTCCAAGGCCTTGGCACTTAAAACACCTTCTAGTGTTCATAGGGTCGAGGTTAGGTCTATTTTGTGGGGCTAGGATATTTTGTGGAGTTTGGGTCCTTTGTGGGGTGAAAGGGGGTAAAATCATGGGTTTAGGGGGTGGAAATGTGCTCCCCTTGTTAAAAGGTTGGCTCTAAGGTGGAGGTCTAGTAAAGTCTTTTTTGTGGGGCCTGGTTTTCTTTTGTTCAACCTTGTGAGCTAGAACACACACCCTATTCAAAGGTTGAGTATTGATGCAATTTAACCACAATAGCATACCTAGGATCAAGTACCGTACTATGATTTGATCTTTGGCCTCTTGTAGGTCACATTTGATCAAAAGTTTTTCAAACTCGCTAGTATACTTCTCTTCACCCATGGTACCTTGGGTCATATTGCGTAATAGGGAGTAACTGTCATGAAGGTAAGAAGGGGGCAGAAAACAGGTTTTAAGCTTAGATTTCATTTTCTCTCAAGTTCTGATCTTCTCTTTTCTTTTTCTAACTCTCTTGGCACACAAATTAGTCCACCAAAGAGATGCATACTTTCTAAGCATAAAGAGTAACTAGTTTTACCTTGTTATCCTCTGGAATCTCCCTGTAATCAAAGGCCCTTTCTACCGTGTGTAGCCATTCTAGGAATTCTTCTGGGTCTAGCTTTCCTTCAAACTCTGGGAGCTCAACCCTAATGTAATTATGGTTAGGCTGGAGCCTTTTTCCTCTTATTAGTCTTCTTTTAGGCTCCTCGTCACTAGAAGAAGCAAAAGGATGGCTGTCCTTTTCGCTTTATTCTTCTTGGCAGAATCGGGTGAACTAGAAGAATGAGAGCTTGCTAAGGCCTTCTCTTTTTGCTTTGTTGAATCACCAAGCTGGCGTTTCAAATATGCATTCTGGTTCATCAACTCTTCGTTTTTGGCCTTTATTGCTTCACAATTCTTCATGAGAGCCTCAAACTTCTCTTCCAAATTCATGCTAGCATTCATGACTGAAATTGGTTCAAAATTGGGTTCTTTGTGTTTGGATAGTGTTTGGGTAGTAGGGACATGTTTGGGCTGTGGTTCCAGGTCAAGGAGAAACATTGGCTCTGATACCAGAAATGATGTATTCTATCAAGGACTAACTCACACTCAAAACAGATTGCAAGCTAAGCCAAAACGGAATGCAAGTATGAAAACTGAAACAAGTATGAAAACTGAAACAAGTGAAATCGGAATAGAGAGAGGGATAAATGGAAGCTAATTCCACTCTTGGATATAGAAACACCACCAAGAATGTAATTAGGGCTCTTAACCTTTCTTTGGATACAAAAACACCACCAAAGAGGAGTTAAGACTCTAACTAGATCACCACCTTACTCGGCCTAAGCAAGGATAAGCTAGAAGAGATTTTCGGGTTCAAAGGAGCAAAGCTCAAGTTGTTTCATTCAATTTCAAATATGATTACAATAAGCTAGCAAGCAAGCCTAAATACACGTGCCCCCCTTGCTGCCAAGTTGGAAAGGGGGTTCCTTACAAGTTAGTAAACCCCTACTCTAGCTTAAACTAATCAGATTGCAAAGTATGCTTAGTTCTAGCTAATTACATTTGGTTAGTCTAGTTAAACATGTTATTTAAAGGCTAAACGCAAGCTTGATCATGTTAATTAGCTCCTAGGTGATCCACTTGCGCATGGGAGAGAGAAAAATGGCTGTTTTTGCTCCTCCCTTTTCGGCCATCCAATCAAATTGCTAGCAAATCTTTATCTCTTTTCCTAGTGGCCAACTTGTCTTCCAAAGCTGCAAATACCCAATGATGATGTTCCTGGCTCCTTAAGCTAGCAAGTAAGCAGGCCCCCAAAGCTTCCTTTAGAAGGCAGAACCGGGGCAAAGTCAAAACAGTCAAACACACAGATTGGCGCCAATTTTGAGCAAGCTGGCTGCTTGACCTCCACTTGATTTAGACTTGATTTTAAGGCATGGATGAGTTAGGAAATCAGATGCACCAAACTAGGCTTGTGCGCTAGTTCAAAACCAGGTAAGCCTGAACTTTGGCTAAGCAAAGCTTGAGTCAATCCGTGGACCTTGGTGCTTGAACTCGGATTTCCTTGATTGATTTGAGGGCAAATCATGCTCCATGGATGGACCTCCATCATTATTGAAAATTAAACTCTACAATTTATGGGAAGAACATGGATGTTTTTGACCCACGGAAGGTTCGAGATTTGAACTTGGGCTATTGGATTCGGAGTCCAGTGTTGTAAACACTAGACCATGGAACCATCACCTTCATGCTTTTGACCATGGATTCAAATGTGGCCCACATCGGAAAGTGTTTGCAGGGACGGAACCATGCTTGCGGGATCAAAGCGATTTAGCTGTACTGTGAGCAAAACTATGATTGTAACCGAAGCCACATTTTGAATCCTTGTTTTCAACTATGCATACCAACCAGAGGGAGTACTTCTAGAGTGGAATGTTCGTATTGCTAGTGCTTGTTCCATGAGCTTTGTATTGATTAAGAAGTATACATGTCTAATGGTTAGAAATTGGAATCGATATGAATCACATTTCCCCCCCTTTGATAGGGATGGACCTGGGTTCATGTATGTATCATGATTTTCCTTCGGGCTTTTCCCCCCTTTGATAGGGAAGGACCTGTGTTCATGTATGTCTCATGGTTGTCCTTCAGGCTTTTCCAAAGTTGAATTCCACCCTCTCATCTAGTCCGTGATTTGGGATCCTTTGATCCCAGACTCAATTTCTTTGTGATTTTATGATGTGAAACCCTGATGTCATATGCTGGTCATGCTTATCTTGCTATTCAATGCATTATAAAATATTGGCATTAGATAATATAACAATTATCATTAGATAAAAGTAGCATAAAAAGGGATGGGGAAAACAAAATAGAAAAAAATAGCAAGTGGCAAATAGATAGAACTGAAAGGTATCACCTAGTTCACAAATCAATTAAAGCAATGTTTGCTATGTGTCTAAAGGTGAAAGGGGTGGTAAAAGGCCAACTACTTAAGGTTGTGTAACCTTAATCCTAGAATTCCAGGAACTCCTAAGTCCTAACTTAGAGCTATGTTATCCATAAGTTGGAATTGTCAATCTTTTTCTGACCAACTCGAGGTTGCATTGATGTCCAGTCTCTTGATGTGTGCAAAGTCTAGCTTCCTTCATCTTTTGTTCTATCTTATAACTTCAGTCATTAACATATCCAACCTTGTATGGTCATGCATCTGTCAAATCATCTTTATGTCTCAGTCCATCTTTCTTTGGATTTGAGTCTTCTTAATTGGCCAACACTTTGAGATGTACGCAAGTTTTCTATTGTCTTCCAGTCCATTGTTTATTCTTTTGACCATGCACAACTCTTAATTAATGTCAATTGTCCTAGGACTGAGTGGTGAAGCAAGTATGATAGGTGAAATTGAAATTGCAGGACTTGTGCTTGGTTTGCCCCTGACAAGGGATATGATTCCACTATTTCCTCTTTTTTTGTTTGGTGGGAAAGGGACGAAGGAGTCTGAATTGTGTTTCGCCTGTTTCCTGATGATGATGAGAAATTGTATTTTTCCTCTTGAATGACCAAGTATTATTGAGTATTGTGTTTGAAATTTAGATGCTAGGGGCGATTTGAATTGTATGTTACATCGTTATCCTCCTTTTTTTGTGAGCTGCTGTCTCGTGAAATCTTTACTTTGGAAGAAAGTATAAGTTTGATTAAACATGGTTCGACATTTTGTGCCGATTCTTGTGTGCATGAATTCATTTTTTGTGGAACATGAATTCTTTCACATCCTGTTGATATGGTTTTGTCTTACATGAACTTGTGTCATTCTTTCTTCCCTTAAATTTCATGATTAGTCATACAGCATTTTTGGGTGCTAACAATTTGATCTTTTCTTCAAGGATTCCCCCCCTCCCCCCCTGAGTCTTATGTCCTCCGATTCCATGATATGTTATACAACTTTTGGGGCTCTAATAAGTTGATCTGTTCTTGAAAGATTGACTTGCAGGGGAGGATACAAGAAGCAGATATCCTGAGTTCTAGAATCAGGGATCTGGAGGTGCAGCTGTGCGAGGAAAAGGATAAATCTAAAAGGTCACTATAGATCTGCAACTTCTTTTTTCTCCGGTGTTTTTTATATCTATGTTGTATTTGAATATTAATGAGCAACTGCCTTTTTTTGATAATGATTTCAGGATCAATTCAAAAATAAAAAAGTTAATTAGAGCACATGTTCATCACATTCAGCTGCAAGATGAATTAAAGAGGCATGTTTCTTTCACAGATGTTTTGGGTTCATGGAACCCTTCTTTCTCAATCTCCTTTGATATTCTAGATTTTAATTGTAGCTCCTTATATTCAAGGTTCACTGTTTTTAGAATGCCTTGTCATATTACTGGCAGATCCCAAGTACAACTTCAAAAGCTGGTAGAGGAGCTTGGTTTAGATGCTGCACAACATATTGGTAGTGAAGACATAAATATAATGAGCGATGAGGAGGTCCAGGTTCTGGAGTTGAAAAAGGACCGTATGTCTCCTGCAAAGAAACAGATGAAGCTGCAGAACACCATGGAGGCCCCTGGAGGGTCAAAATTAGGTAGTTTAGCTCTTTTTTGATTCTCGGTCTCGTCGAATATGGTATGCAATTTGAATGCCACGTTAAAGATTTTTCTTGTAACTATCTGAATGCCTGCTATGGAATTAAAATTCCCCCAAGTTAACTGATATCACAAAGTGAGATTGCCTTGTTTGTAGGTGACGTGTTTGAATGATCTGTCCCATTAATCTTCTGAACCAAAGCCCTGTCAATGAGCTGGACTCTTTTTGATCTAACCCACCTTTTCAAATCAGATCCCAGTTACATTTATAATAATTTTGTGTGTTGTGGTTATTGTGATGCCTGTTCAGGTATCTGTGATTTTTTTGCTTTTTCATGGTTGGTTTCGAAACAAGCTAATCAGTTGCTTCATTGCATCTCCCCCCCCCCCTCTGGCGGGGTGAATATATATTTGAATGTTTGAATGACACATTCTTTAGTTGACTCAGAACAAGCAATCAGTTGTGTGATTTCATTTTTGTTTCCAAACATATATTATAATGTGCACATGATTAATTTATTCCATGAATTCTGATTTGAGAACGAGTAGTGAATTATTTAGTGGTTTTGGCTTTGTGCTTCATTTCTTTTCTTAACTAATACATGATGAAAAGCGGGGAATGGGAAAGAAGCCTGTAGGGGCTATTTGGCTTGCTGTTGGTGACATAGTGAACTGGCTATGAAAAACTTTTATTCCTCTTTCCCCCTAGCCAAAAGAAAAAAAAGAACCTTCAGAGGAGTTATTGATGCTGTTCGCATAAGAAGGATCAGTAGATTTATAATTTATGATATAAATGCTATGTTTAAGAAGTAAAATTCTGTCTTTTAGACTTTTTTTATGTTTAAGAGAAAAATTTTGAGGTATTTTATGGTCATAGGTTTTGATATATAAGCTTTATTATGATTAGTGAAGTAGTATATTAGGATATTAGGTTAGTTTCCTTATCTTGTCAAGAGCTAGATTATAACTACCTCTATCTTTTATTGTCAAAGTTGGATTTGAATAAAATTAGTTTCTTTCGAGTGGATCTCTGTAAGTTTGGTATTAGAGCACATTTTCTTCCACATAAAGGCCTCCCTTTGGGTCTTATCGTAATTTCTAATAAGCCTTGTCAACGACTAAATAGTCATGGCCAATTGCCACTGTACTACAATCCGCGCCCATCATCACACCCCAGTGAGCAAGGGAGACATATCAAGAAATCTTGAAGCAGTCATTCCTAATTTTGACTTTTTCAGAGAATCTTGTCATTTGTCAAGAAAACCTCGTCAAACAAGTTGAAGCCTTTGAGCTTCTTGGTGTTAGCAAAGGTGTGTTCGTGTTCTTTTAGACAACCTTGATTAGAATATTGACAAGATACTAGGCAAAGGGCGAAAGGCCCTCCTGAGTGAACATGCGGGACCTAAAGAACTACTACTGGTTGAGCTTGTCATTGAAGTAATAGTGGCAAAGATTGAGGACTCTCTGAAGAGGCTGTTTTCACATCAAAGCTCCAAGTTTCACAGGTGAATGAAGTCATAGAAGTTGACAAGGTTCCAACGATTGAAGAGGACATTAAAAAAAATTGAAGTTAAGGTTTTAGGGTGCATTGGGACCTCGGAAAATTTGCGGATGACATCATTCTTATCGATGTCACCAGGCAGGGGGTGAACGACAGGTTGGAGAGTTGGAGGCATACGCTAGAGGCTAGGGGCTTTCGGTTGAGTAGATCGAAAACGGAATACCTTCACTGTTGTTTCAGCGGAAGGACAGAAGAGGGGGGAGAAATCGTACTTGATGGGAGGGTCATACCGAAGGTCGCTAAATTTAAGTATCTGGGCTCGATCATCCAGCAAAATGGGGACATTGATGAGGATATTAGCCAGCGGATTAGAGTGGGCTGGCAAAAGTGGAAGTCAGCGTCAGGGGTACTGTGTGATAAGAGAGTGCCCATGGGATTGAAAGACAAAGTTTATCGGATGGTAGTTAGACCGGCTGTTCTCTATGGTTCGGAGTGTTGGCCGCTAAAAAAAACGCAGGTCCAACGGTTGATGGTGCCTGAGATGAGAATGGTCAGGTGGATGTGTGGTTTTACGAGATTGGACAGAATTAGGAATGACGTAATCAGGGGTCTAGTTGAAGTGGCCCCATAGAGGAGAAGACGAGGGAATCGAGGCTCAGATGGTTCGGCCACGTGAAGAGGAGAAGTGTGGCCGCTCCAGTGAGAAGGTGTGAGTTGATTCACCCCCTCGGTGGTAAGAGAGGGAGGGGTAGACCGAAGAAGAGCCTAGAAGAAGTGGTTAGAGAGGACTTGAGAGTTGTCGGTCTTACGGAGGACATGACTCAGGATAGGAGGCTGTGGCGGGACAGGATTAAGGTTTCGAATTGTAGGGGACCGCCCCCGTAGGGGGCAGGAACCTAGGTGGCGTAGGGCGGGTAGGATTTTTGGTGTGCTTGTCTGCAGGTCGTGCTTTTCTGGGATGTGACGGCACTAAACGCCCCTGGTGTGTTCAGGTATGTCTCTACCTTCTTCTTTATTTGCTATCCGACACCTTTTCTCTTCCCCTTCGCTTACTCCGTAAATGGTTTCGAAATCGTTTTCTCTATAAACCTTTTATCAAAACTGTTTTGTGGGTCTTATGGAATCAACCTCTCTATGGGTAGGAATACCGGTAGAGGTAAGGTTGCCTACAGCTGGATCTCTCCAGACCCCGTGAAAACGGGACCAACACTGGGAGTTTGTTGTTGTTGTTGTTGGGACCTCGAAAAATTTGGTGGAAAGAAAAAAATTTGGAAAAATGATTTTCCTTCTTGTGCTTGGTTTAAAGAAAATCATAAAGACAAAAAAAAAATGTGGTGGAAAATTTGGTGGAAAAATTACTTAAAACAAGTGATAAAATTTTCCTAACAGAAATGTGAGGAAACTTGTGGAAAATTCGGGAAAAACAAGGGCTGACATCCTTGAGGTTGAATTCGCACTCACCAACATCAATCCTAGTTAGTTAAACTATTGATCACATCCCACAGAAAGAGGCGTAAGAGGAGAGAAATAAAAATCCTCATAATGAATTAGGAAGCAAACATTCAAACGAGACGATCGGAATCAGTATCGAGTCTCTGAATCTTATGTTTACAGCCCCAATTTTGACGTTGGCTGGCTTGTTTGTTGCAAGCTAGGGTTTTGTCAAAAGGAGCCCTAATTGGTCATATCAACTAGGAATTAAAGAAATTGGGTTGCTTTATTTGGAGCTTTTGCTATTCTCGGAAAATCGGCAATATCTTCTAGAGGGTTTTGATCCAAAGATTTTCAGCCATGAATGCACTGAGTGAAAGAGCTGGGAAAGTAGGAGGGAGAGAAGGGAAGTAATTTCATTTTATTCATTGGATCTGGATGGGACAATGGAAGCAAAAGTCTAAATGTGTCAAAGCAATTACTGAAGCAATTATTTGGTTAGCAACAAAAATCGGGCCATATCAATTAGCTTGGTTTCAACAAATGGTGGGTCATACAAATTGATGAGATTTTGATTTGTGCACATATGTCTATATGGGCAAAAGGGTCATTCAATTTAATTTTGGCTCATCTTAATTTTAAGTTGGTTATACTAGAGTCAACAAGATTTGGCTCAATTTCGATTTCGATTTTAGTCATGTTATTTTTAGTTCAGGTTTATCTTTAGTCGATAGATATTTGATCGAATAACCTTATCTTGTATAAAAATAACTTTGGTGGAAAAAGTTTGGTTCGGGTTTGGCTTGGATCTATTTCGGGTGTTGGTTTGCATAAGGATTCGGCTCATTCGGTTTGAGTTACCTTTGTCAAAACATAGATGCATCGAGTCAAGTTTAAATTTGGGTAATTTTATTGACCTCTCAGATTAGTGATGAATTTTTTAGCTCCCGTTACAAACATTAGATCGGTTAAGCCTTTTTTGCCCCTTTCACTAATCTATTTTCCTATTTCCAAACAGGAGAAAAAAAGTATCTATCTAAGTAATTTTTTTTTTCCTCGGATATTTTCCTCAATCCGAACAAAAGAAAGAAATTCATTTTCTCCCATCATTTTTTTCCTTAACATTTTTTTCCCCAAAAAATTCTCTTACATTTTCCTAGGTCCAAACAGGACCTTAGTTATTGACGATGTCTATAACTGTTGTTGTGACTGTCATGTTGATGTAGGACGCTCTGAGATCAATTTCTACAAAGGGGAATAGTTAATGTAGGATGCTCTGAGAGCAATTCCGACATGAAAAATTCTCACACAGAGAAATATGAACTCACTCAAATTAATTAATAATCATTTATAATCTGCCTTCTCCAATTACATAAACCTTTTATATAACCTAGAGGCTAACTAGGATTAGGAACCCTAAATGATAAGATATAAACTAGAAAATGATCAAATATATAATCTAATATTATCCTAATAGGCTAGAAAACTAAATCTTGATCAATATCACTAAATATCCTTATATTGATGATATTAAAATATGCTTAAAAATAACTTACCAAAATAATAAAGAAAAAATAGAAAAGATCTCTAATATCAAAATATTCTAATTTTCTAAATATCCCTTAGTTTAAAAAAGTGCAAGGTGCACTGAGATGCAAAGGGTTCTAAGGCGCGAGGCGTGAGCACCTCAAGGCAAAGGCATGCATCCATCATGGATGCGAGGCACACCTTTACACAGAAATGCCTAAAATGTACATGGGCATATACTTTGTAACACGGGTAAATGGAGGATGTGGTGAGGTTTCTCTTGGGTTCCACTTGGCTTAGAAAATTCCAGTCTTTGAACGACTCAGGTTTCTGGTATTTAGTCTTTGAGCAAGAAGACAGTGAAAGAAAAGGGCACGCCTTTGGTTAGGATCTTTATGTTTGGCAAGTTGGTTTAGTTTAAGAGGTGAGGAATGTGTCTCAGTCCATCATTTATGAGTCTATAATTGTTAAGACTTCTTAACCAATGGAAAGACTAGCAAGGCAATGAGAAGAAAATTCAATACTTCTGCTTTAGTTGAAGCATCTGATAGTGTAGGGGAATAGGTGAGATGTGACTTTGAGCTTGAGTTTCTCAGCTATAGTTAAGGAAGAAACATTGTGGAGAGTGGAGACTTTCCCATTAATTATCAATGAACTAGTAACTCACCTTGACTTGTATTTCATCGATGGAAAATGGTATCCCTTTACTAGTCTTGATTAGTGCTAAGTCATTAAGGGTTCCCTTCATTACAAGACACACCCTTCATCCAGCCCTTCAACAACCTCCTCCATTAGCCCACTCAAGAAGACTTTTGTTCATTCGTCCTCTTCTACCTTTTCATCATAAGAGGCTTTGTATTTGCCAAGGTAGTAATTCTCTTGTTAGGACATTCGATTGCTATGTGGCCAAGTCTAGGCATCTAAAACATGTTCTTGACTAAAGGTTGGTTTGAGTGGCGTACAAATTGATGACTTTTTTTTTGGCTGAATAAATTTATGGCTTTTGGCTTGTGTTTGTGGTTGCTTTTTAGATTTGGGGGGGGGGTGTTTACAAGCCTCTCCTTTACTTACCTTTCATCCAAGTCTCCTAGCCAGGGTTCAAAATGTTGTTTCAGTCATAATTATGCTAACTGGTGTAGTATCGAGAGGCCATGCTGATCTAGGAATCATATAACAGATTGTGGTTTTTGTAGAGAGAATTTTACAAAAGGGTCTACCAAACAGTGTTTGATACTAATGCTTGAGAGTTCTTTATAATCTTGACATTCCCACAGTATAACAGGGTTTGCAACAAATATATGTCAAAATGAAATAGATCATATAAATTATGCAAAAGTTAATAAATTGAAGATAAAAGTGCTTTTGTCTATTATGCACTTTTGGGGGTAGTTTAGTGGTAGGACGATATTTTTCCCTTTTTGGGGGTAATTTTGTCCTCCAGAGGAAAATGGGGTTAGTAGGGGTGTAGGGTTTCGGAAGGTACGCTTAGCATTTTAAAATATTGGGTCTCTTACTGGTAAATCACAGTCTTTGCATAGACGTAGGATTGATGTAGCCTGTGTTCAAGAGACTAAGTGGGTGAGGGATAAAGTTAGAAGTTGATGGGTATAAGTTGTGGTATTTGGGGTCAAACAAGGCAAGGAATAAAGTTGACATTTTGGCTGATAAGGAGTTGGTCAACTTTGTTGTTGAAGTGAGGCGTAAGAGTGATCGAATTATGGCCATTAAAATATTGGTGGGATCAGAAATCCTAAATGTGGTGAGTGTTTATACACCTCAAATAGGTTTGCAGGATGATATTAAGAAGCAATTTTGGGAGGATTTGGATATGGTCATTCAAGATGTTCGAAGCGAAAAACTGTTCAGAGGAAGATACTTTAATGGCCATATTGGTGAAGACAAAGACGGGTATGATACGGCTCACAGGGGTTTCGGTTTTGGGGAGAGAAACAATGGAGGAGTTTCTGTTATGGACTTTGTGGTTGCCTATGAATTGGTGGTGATAAATTCCTTTTTTAAGAAGGACCACTTGGTGACCTTTAAGAGTGGTTCCATAAAGACTCAAATTGATTACTTCCTGATTAGGGCGCATAATCGGAGGGTATGTAAGGATTGTAAGGTGATACCTAGTGAGTATTTAGGAACTCAGCATAGGTTGCTAGTGTTGGACGTGAAGTTCAAACGTTCAAAGTGAAAGAAGAGTGTTGGGGGCCCTAGAGTTAAGTGGTGAAACCTTATTAAAGATAACACTATGAAATTATCAAAGAGGATTATTAAAGAAGGTGCTTGGAGGCAGGCAGTGGATGCAAATTCAATGTGGGAGGTTATGGTAGAATGTATTCGAAGGTCGATTAAGGAAATCCTAGGGACATCTAGGAGAGGTGGTAATAAAATGAAAAGAGCTTGGTGGTGGAACGAGGAGGTAAAGGAGAAAGTCAAGGAGAAAAAACAAGCATACACTCCTTTCATAAACAGTGGAACGGATGAAGAGAAAGAGATTGGTAGAGTTAGATATAAAGCAGCAAAAAAAATAGTCAAGAAAGGTGTTGCTGTTGTTAAGAGTAGGGCTTATGACAGGTTATATTAGAAATTGGAGTCCAAGGAAGGTGAGAAGGAAATCTTTAACTGGCAAGGGTTAGAGAAAGAAGAACAAGGGATTTGAGTATTGTAAGGTGCGTCAAAGATGAAAATAGTAAGGTACTGTATGAGAATGCAGAAATCAATGACAGGTGGCAATGGTACTTTTCCAAACGCCTCAGTGGTGAAGTGATGGGAGATTTTTGAAGTAGGGAAAGAAAGAGTAGTGAGAGGCATCTTGATCCTCGATTGTGTGAATCCATCAGTAAGGACGAGACTAAAGAGACCTTAAAGAAGATGGCCAATGGGAAGATAGAGGGACTAGACCAGATACTGGCGGAAGTGTGGAGGTGTTTGGGTGAAGAGGGATTAGAGTGGCTAACAGATCTTTTCAATGTTACTTTTAGGACCGCTAAGATACCCAAAGAATGGATGTTTAGTACATTCATCTCACTGTACAAGAATAAAGGTGATATTCAGAATTGTAATAATTATAGGGATATAAAGTTGCTGAGTCACACTATGAAGTTATGGCAGATGGTGATTGAGAGAAGGTTGCGGAAGGATATTTCGATATCAGAGAATCAATTTGGTTTTATGCCTGACAGGTCGACTATAGAGGGATTTACCTCCTTAGAAGGCTCATGAGATTGTACAGGGATAGGAATGTAGATCTTTATATGGTGTTCATTGACCTAGAAAAGGCTTATGATAGAGTTTCGCGTGAAGTGTTACAGAGATGTTTGGAAAAGAAAGGAGTGTTACCGGTGTATATTCAAGTTATTAAGGATATGTACGAGGGAAGTAGGACGAGTGTTTGGACGCTAGGAGGAGCTACCAATGACTTTTACGTTGGTATGGGCCTGCACCAGGATTCCGCGTTAAGCCATTTTCTTTCACTCTAGTTATGGATGAACTTATAAAAGGAATTCAAGATGAGTTACCATGGTGTATGTTATTTGCAGATGACATTGTTCTTATTGATGAGACTAGAGAGAGTGTTAATGATAAGTTGTAGCGATGGAGACATACACTAGAGTCTAGAGGTTTTATAGTAAGTAGATCGAAAACTGAGTACCTACATTATTGTCTCAGTGGAAGGGAAGATGCGGAGGGAGAAGTCATCATTGATGGGATGACGATACCAACGGTCGAGAAGTTTAAATATCTAGACTCGATCACTCAACACAATGGGGATATTGATGAAGATATTAACCACCGTATAAAAGTGGGTTAGTAAAAATGGAAGTCTGCTTCAGGTGTGCGGTGTGATAAGAGGAGGATGCCTGCTGGATTAAAAGGCACAGTTTATCGTATGGTAGTTAGATCTGTTATACTGTATAGATCGGAGTATTGGTCTATAAAAACGACAAGTTCAAAGGTTGATGGCAGTAGAGATGAGGATGATTAGATGGATGTGTGGTTATATGAGAATGGATAGAACTAGGAATGGGGTTATTAGAGACTTAGTTAAAGTGGCTCCCATCGAAGATAAGATGAGAAGTGCAAGACTCAGATGGTTTGACTATGTGAAAAGGAGTGTGAACGCTCCAGTAAGGAGATGTGAGAGGATTAACATACCCAATGGTAAAAGAGCGAGGAGACAACCAAAGAAGAGTTTGGACGAGGTGATTAGAGAGGATTTGAAAGTTGTAGGATTGAAGGAGGACATGGTTCAGGATAGGAGATTATGGCGGAATAAGATTAGGATCTTAAATCTCAGAGAGTTGGTCGGCTGATTTGGTTGTGGCCTTTCAGTTGCAGTAGGGTAGGTCTAGGTCTGGTTGTGGTTTTTTCGTATGTTGTATTTGTATACAGGTAGTATACAGGTAGTACATACCTGGGAAAAGACATGGTTTGCCTCCTTCTGTTTGTTAAGGTATAGTTCATTCCTCTATTATATTGTACTTATATTGTACTTATGTTTACATAGTTACGACCAATTGATTTATTAGTATGTTTTAGTTCATTTCCTGCTGCGTATCATTAGTTTTTTCTATTAAATGTTTTCACAAAATCCTTCTTCTATATAATGTTTTCACATAATCTTGTTTTGTGGGTCTCTTGGATTCAGCCTCTCTACAGGCAGGGATGCTGGTAGAGGTAAGGTTACCTACATCTGAATCTCTTCAGACTCTACGAAAGCGGGACCCAAACTGGAAGGTGGTGTTGTTGTTGTTGTTGTTTAGTGGTAGAATGACTGGTTTCCACAAGGAAGACCATGGTTCAATTCTTCCTAGGCTGTGTGAGTGTTAAATTTACTTATCCCAAAAAACTGCTTTTGTCTATTTTAGGATGGCTCTCGTGGCTGTTAGTGCATCGTCTCTCTGTTGTAGAACAGTCATCAGCTCATCATAGCCTATCTTAGGTGGAACAGGGCAAACAACTAAAATATGGCAACATGCAGTTCGGTCTAGTTCAAAGCCTTTCCGATGAGGCCGTTTTGGTGTGGAATGACCCCAATTTGGAACCTTGCTCTCAAGTTTCTGATTATGGTTTGGTTTTTGCTCTCTCTAAGGCTGCAGTTCAGAACCGTCCAAACTCCCTACTATAGTTTCCTATTCTGGAGAGATGATTTGGTTCTTTATGGACTGTGGACTGGGTTTGGCGCATTAAGCTTCGGAGGAGTAAATGTGGATGTTATATATTTTGATACCACTTGACATATCCATCTCTAAGGATGGAAATGGAATCAGTGAAAATAGCAGAACTAAACTGAAAACAAGTAAAGGAAAAATCATATACTTCAAATGCCTCTTGGTCATACAGCTCACGCACCAGAATAGTCAATGCTTGGAATATAATCACTGCTTAATTCAGCGGGAAGATCTAGTGGATGCTAATATTACCGCCCAACTAAGTATTTAATGAGAGAGAGTTGAACCATAGCTCAATCTTACAAGATAAGTACTCTGACGTTTTACTTCCTAAGGAGCTCCTTCTACAGAGAAGACTCCCAAGATACTAATCACATCTGCAAGAGCATTGAAAAAGGCAGCCTCATCGAGCAAATCAAAGGCAAGCACAATAGATCATTGATAAACGACATATCTTGATGAGTCCTTTTCGCAGTTTCTAGGTACTTAATGAAAGTCAGCTGTTGCTTTCGCTGTTCGGCCAACTAGTTAGCTTATACAAATGCAATTCTGTTGAGCTATAAATAGGCGTCCTAGGTTTTCATGTGACATGTTGCATCCTATTTGAAGATTAAATGCCTTTGTCAAACCACATGGATTAAAAGCGGGCCTCATTCTAGATGAAGTGTGCCTATTTGGCTTTGAACTTGTTTGATCAGATTGAGCATTTCCTTAACATTTGTGGTTGGGCTTGACTCTCTTAGGCCTCTTGGACATGAACTTCATCTCTGTGACCGTTATCTCCATTAATTAATGGATGTCAAACATACGATATGGGTATGCGGACCACTTGCATTTGTGGAGACATGGGGAGACCAAATAAGCACCGATGAGAGAGACATTTTAAATACTTCAATGCAATGATGTGCTGATGCGTCATTTTAATGTAGTGTTTTGTACTCCCGAGTTAGAGTTGAGTAATTAGTGCGTGATTGCTTTTATACTTCACACATTGATGATCATGGGTTTATTTATTTATTTTTAATTTTTCCCCCCTTCTGAAATACTGAAGGATTTTCTAGTTATGTTCAGCATTTTCGTATCAGTATGCAGCTGCTGTTATTAGTTAAGCTTAGTTTTGGTATCAACCAAAATAGTTCAATATAGAGTGGTGTTCAATGAAAATAAATTTCTGAAAGCCCTCTGCTTCACATGTGATTCGTCTTCATTTTACAGCAGCTAACATCTTAAAAGGACACAAGGCCAGAGTTGATGGGTCTTCTTGGAGGAATTCACATATGCAGTTCAATGGTAATAAGGAACCTGAAGTGGGGCATAAGAGAAAAGATACTGAACAGTTGCAGCCTAATGAAAGCAAGTCCAAACGGCGGAAGGATGCTTCCAAAGGCTCTGCCTCTTTGGATAAAGTATTTGTGTTTCTTCTCTTTTGTTTCATCTCTTACTGATTGGGCTCCCTGTCTCCTCTCTCTTGCTGTCCTTTGGGGGGATGCGTTTTTTTTTTCTTTTTCTTTTTCCGTCCTTTTTTTTCCGCTGGAGGAGGCAGGGTTGCAGTTGTAATTTCATTGCATTGTCATGAACTCATGATGATTATTAGGCCTGGCAAAATTTGACCCAAACGCAACCGGTACCCGGCCGAAAATTGTGGGATTTGAACAAGAAATTTGGGCCCGAAACCCGAAATTGCCCGAACCCAGAAAAGCTGGAAAAATTCGGGTTCGGCCGGGTCGGGTCGACCCATAATTCATGCTTGCAGTGCTGGGCCTGATCAGGGAGGTGGGATATGAAAATTTGGGCTTTCTGAGGCGGGATATGAAAATTTGGGCTCTGACTGTTTGAATTTTAAAGTACACCCATCAGCCAATTACTAAAACAAAATTACAAAATGTCAAAACCCTATATGGCTAGACTGATGCCTACCTCGACTTCCTTCATCTCTCTCTTCGACTCTCTCTCTTCTTTCCCGACTTCTTAGTGATTCCAGCCTCCATAGCTCGTTGCCTCTTCACTTTTCAATACTTCAATCTCCATAATTGCCTTGCTGCTACGAGTCTCTGACTCTGGATCTGTCAATTATCCACAATCTACACCTCTCTAATCCCCAATGGTGCTTTGCCCTTAGTAGACTTGTCTATAATATCTCTCTCCATTTTGTGGTGCTGCAATGTCGATCTAGTGCTGGCTGTCGTGGAAGAAGAGAATCGTAATAGACAAAGGTGGGAATGGTAGGGTCACAACTCCATTCTGACTCATCTGGATTCGTGCTCTAACCTTTGCTAGTTGCTAGAATTAGTTGCCATGTTTAAGGCTCTATTTTAAGTTCTGTAACTTCTCTTAAAGGTTCTGTTTTGATGTAAAAGGCTCTGTTTAATGGCCTCTTCTGGCGGTGTCATGTCCTGTATTAAGGCACAACTTGGGGGATGGTGGTGGATTGATTGCCTATTTTATATTCTTTTTTCCGTTTTTGATCAATATGGCCTAGTTCTTCTGATGTTTGTGGTTGGTGGCTTATTTCTTTTCCCTTTTTTTGGGTTGGGGGGGGGGGGTGAGAAAATGATGGTAGCCTACTTTCTCTTTGTCGAACATTTACATAGGTAGGTTGCCCAAATCCTAGATGAGGTTGGATTGAAGCTTCCCACACTGTATTGGAATTAATTTTATCTTTGGTTTTTATATTGGCCTTTCTGCCCTAATGTTTTTTTTCCTTCTTTTTTTCCGGAAAAAACATTGTGGTAAACGTATTGCTGATGTTGCCTAATTATATAATTTGTGGGTTTGTAATAACTAGGCATAGATTAAATGTCCAGTTTATTGATTTTAAAAGAAGTGTCCAGTGTAAAGGTTTTGGTTTATGTCAGTGAAGGTGATTTTCGATATATTTGCGAGAAGTTCTTTCTTATCTTTTTGAATCAATGGCAAAGCTATTACATAGTATATCATATTCTTATATGGTGTGCGCAACAAGATAGTAAATGGTGGTTTGAGGATTAGATAGCTTTTGAGAATCCATTTTAAAAAAATATTTGTAAATTCAAATAAAAATTAGAAAATAATCTTCAAAATAGAGAGAATATAGAGTTCAGTTTATACTTTTACATTATTGTAAAAAATTAATTTTACTTCCTTTTTTTTTACCTATGTCATAGATGATGGTATTTTTCATTAAACAAAACTGGTGAACGGGTTACATATAGAGGCGTTATCAGAAGAATAGAACAAATTAAATATATTATATTTTTCTCAGAAAAAAATAGGACAAGTTATTAGCAGATAGCCAAGCCAACAAATGTTTTTTTCTCATCACACAAATTCTTTTTTTTTTGTACTTTTAAAATCTAAATATATTAATGGCATTATTGTGTCAAGAAGACAATGACATATAAGATGTGCATTATAAAGATTCATGATTCAAAATGTGGCCGATTTGCGACAAAATAGCCGCATCGGAAAGGTTATTGAGTTGGCTGAACTGTATTTTAGTCGCTGTATGGGACATGAATTGGCACAATTTTTTCATATTGCAACCAACTTCATCCGTGACCGAAAATGCATTTTGAATCATTGTATAGATTTAAGTATATATATATATTCAATCTTGTTCACTCCATAGAATAAGAAAAGTTGGCGTCATTGACCCATTGGGTTTACCCAAAACTTGCAAAATCGAAATAGATCCTACCCGTATTTTACTTGCTTGTTCGAATTGACAGGTGTAGTGATGATCTATTTTGGCTTTACGGTTTTTCTGGATGATTAGTTTAGCTCTATGGTAATAGGGTGTGAAAAAACCTTCCTCCACGCCCTCACTGTCTAAGGTTAGCTGAATTTCCATATAACCATGTCCTAAAGCTTATTTTTTGGTTATGGTGAATTGTTCCTGCAGCCCTTAGAAATGCATCATTTCTGATCTTCCAAGTGTTATATTGCCCCTTTTTTTTAATATAAGTTTTATATTGTGTTTAAATGAGAACAATTTGTCATTCTCAATGGGACAGCTATCAGGAAAGCTTCCTTTTTTGCTGGAAGTTTGAATTTGACCTTCCATGACCTTTATATCCCTTCAGTCGTTGAAAGCTTGATATTGTATTTCTCTACACATCATGTTGGAAGATTTTGATTGACAACCAATTTACCCGCTGATTTTGGTTTGTTGGCAGCATAAGGCCTTAGAGTCAAATGTTGTGGCACCACCAACCAGCATGGCTGCTCATGCAGTCGATGATTTTCTTGACCAAATTGAGGTGGAAGACAAGATCGAGGCAATCGAGACTTCTGCTGCTGCTGAGAATGGTTCGCCATTTGGGCTTCCATCCCTGCCTTCACTGTCAAAAAATAATTACATCCAGGTTTGTTTATATTAGGGTATTTATTGTGTATCTGTGTTGTGATGTTACATCCATTTTGATATTTGGATTTTGTCTTGGATTAATTTCACTTCTTCAGAAGTTTGCTTTGATTGTCTTGTTCTCCGTTGACTGAAACTTAATTTTTCAGGGAGTAAACCCCCCCCCCCCCCAAAAAGGAAAAAGACATGCGATTGTGTCTTACAATTAGACCTGCTTCACATAACGTCTTGATATGGTTGTTGTATTAGAGTTATGAAGAAGTTTTCTGCTAAGTGATACCCCAGATCGTCTGCTTTGTTCTTGATGTGATTTGCTTGAACTGCAGTATGAGGGTGCCGATGAGAAAGTCGATGTGGATGGGCTTGAACAGGAACCGGAGGAATTGGACATTGTGTAAATACCAAAGGCTCTCATCTATGTAGCAGAGCTTTTTAGCCTTCGTGTACGTAGCTAGTAGTGCTGTATTAGCGTAAATGAAGCCCGGTCATGTTTGTAGAAAGAAGTCATTTCTTAATGTAATTGAATGCTCGCACTTTTTAACCTACTTGATGGAGCATATCAGGTTCTACAAGTTTTTGGCTCTTACTCTGGAAATCCTTTGATATCAATTCTGAATTTCTGATGTATGGTATATGTCTGCATTTTTTTTCCCCCTTTTTCCCTTTGGAAGGGGCTGGGGGTGTTAGGGCAGGGCATGGGGGTCGACGAGGCTGAAGGGGGACTTAGGGCAGGCCACCTGGTCACCGACCAAAGGTAGGGGATGACAGTTACTTTTGTGCTATGTTGGATTCGAACCGTTAACCTCTAACGTTTGTGGAAAGCATTTACCGGCTTTTGGTGACGGGCTTCAATGTCTACAGCGTCATACGTAGCTGCGTTGCCTAACGATGTGATTATTGGATAATCAACACGTGAAAGTGGGGATAACGGGCATATAGTTGCGCAGGGGGACAGCAAGCAGCGCAAATGATTAGGAAATCTCGGGTACTGGATCATTGTAGACACTGACAAAAACGCACGGAGTATGCGGATGCTGGGAGGGTTCTCTTTTCATTTCCAGCCCACTTAAAAATATATTTAATTTTTTTTGAGGTTGAGAATTTTTTTGGGGGTGGGGGGCGGGGGAACAATGTTACAAAATTGGACTGGACCGGATAGTCAGACTGAGAACCGGTCAGTGGAGCGGTCCGGAAGACTCAAAAACTCATCTAGGCCATTGGGGCGGAAAAATTCGCTCAAACCCAGTGAACTCGGGAAACTCGTTTAACCCAGCTGAACCACTATTCGATCGGATTTTCCAGTTCATGTAAATTATGCTTTTTCTTGTTTTGATTTTTGATTTTCGATTTTTGAAGAGCCTTAGTGAATCCCTTGGGCCACTTGCGTCTTTTTGCCCTTCCCCATTGGTTACTAGTTTCGGTGCCGACCACCGTTTGCCCGTAGATTTGGGTCTCAGTCTCTTTCCATCATCGTCTATTTGTTTGTTGCTTAACTTGGCTTGAATATTTGAATCTTTCACGGTGTTGACACTAGAATAGGGGGGGGGGGGGGTACTAGTGAACGACGGAAAGTAGAAAGAGCCAATGTGGTTATATTAATATATCTTATCTAATTAGATAACTAGGGTTTAGGGGTTTTGAAGTGAAGTGGGCTTGCCCCCCCTTTTTTTTAAACAGCATTTTGTTGATATTGTGATCTTTTCTTGGCGCTTTCTTTCGTTTCCCTTCTTCTTTTTACCCCTTTGTGGATCTATATGTGTTATGTGTTGGATTCTATTATATGTAGATTTATTCAATTAGTCATGGTAATTATTTGAGTTTTTGTTATGAAATGTTCTTCTATATAGGCAAATTTGAAAAAATGATTTTAAAGCATATATATTAAAATTCGCCAAGGATCTACCAGGTCATGCTGGTTTGACCCGGTTTATAATGATTTTAAAACATATATGTTAAAATTCGCCTAGGATCTACTGGATCATGCTGGTCTGACTCGGTTCAATGATAAACTGGGTCAACCGGTCCCACTCCGAACCAAAACGGTGCTAACGGTTGACCCATTGACCCACTTTTTTGACTGGGTTGAAGATCGAATCGGTTCTCTTAACATTGGGGGAAGATGCTTAATAATATGTGAATTCTAGTGAACAATAGTTTAATCTTTGGTGGATTTTAGTGAACAATAATTTATTGTTTAGTGGATAAATTCTCTAGTGAAGAGTATGCTACTTTTTGATGAATAACGGGCTAGTTTTCAGTCAACAATAGGTGTTTTTTTTAATAAAAATTTTATTTGGGAACAATAGATCATAAACAATGTTTGGTGGATAAATATTTTGGTGAACAATAGAATATTTTTTGGTAAACAATAGTTTAGTCTTTGTAAACAATACGAATAGTTTTTGATGGAAACATTTTTTAGTGAAGAATATGGTAATTTTTAGGGAACCATAATTTAGTTTTTGATGAACAATAAGTTAATTTTTTAATGAACAATAGAGTTTTTGGTGAACGATAGATCATAAATAGTATTTGCTGAATAGATTTTTGGGTGAACAATAAATTATTTTTTGGTAAACAATAGAACAATTTTCATGGAACAAAAGGATAGTTTTCGGTGAACAATTTTCATGGGACTTAGACATTGTTCTTATGGTTATTCCCTATGGTCTTTACACTTTCCTTTTGGTGCTCCCCTAAGTTGGATCATTGCCTTCACATCTCTTTCTTGCTCCACCTCTTTACCCTGACTCTTGATTCTTGGCCAAGGCCGGGTCCTTACCTCAACTCCTAGTCCTAACTTTTGGGTTGTTGTTTGGGCATCAAAAGTGTTCATTTAAGTACTTCTAATCACTAAGTTTTTACTCATAATCAGGATTATTTTTGGGTTTTATTTAGTTTTTGTGATTTTGTAGGAAATACAAATTTCATGAAAATAATGGGTTTAAAAAGAACACACGGTAAGAGATGGAAAGCAAGAGACTATAAACCGAGTCAAGCTAAGTGAGTCCGTTCATGCAACCTGATCCAACTGGAAGAAGAGCAGCCCCAACAGCACACTCCAATCCAGTGCTTAGCCCAGCCTAAGTGTTTTAGTACAACACCTCTCCTCCATATGGCTAGCAATGGATTGGGTTCGGGTCGGGTGAACCGTCATCCGCTTTAATCCTCTTCATCCAATCCACCCATCATCCGTAAAAATCTAATCCAATGCATCCATCCACTATCCGTGGTTGAAAATGAGTGGATTAGGTTGTACACGGGTGATGAAAGTTCATATGTAATATGTTAGCAAATTTATATAAAAAAAATAAGTTCTTCCTTTTGAAAAGTTTAGAAAAGATATTTTAGATATAAAGAACGAATAAATATTATACTCATCATATTAATTTTGACAAAATCATCAAATTAACAATATAATTATCCAATAAATGAGTAAAATTTAAAGGATAGAAATGAAAATCAAACTAATTGCAAATAGGAGATAAACAAGTGGATGACTAAGCAGATGATGGATCGGGTGGCGGGTCGGATGGACCATCACCCGGATCAAATCCAATCCGTCAAATCATCATCCATCATTCATCCATCATTCATATATTTCGGGTTTTCACCTTCTTTTATGGGTCGGGGGGGGGGGGAATGGATATCCATCGGGTGCGGCTGATATTGCCACCCCTACCCCTCCCCAAGCGGGCCAGTTTGTGCAAGCCTAACCGGTCCCAGTCAGCAGCCCCTGCCAGTATCCCTTCTTCTTCCTTTATGCGCGACCCATCATTCCCTGGTCTAGTATGCATGACTCCGCCTGAGCTTGCTCTTGCGTTAGCTTGGACCAGCGAGCAAAACGACCCAACGTGCATGGTCCAATTTCCAGTCTAGTAGAAATCAGGTCCAGCACCAACAGTAGCATCAGCATATCAATGAAATTCTAGAGGTAGTTTAGGATTTTGGTAAGAAATTTTCCGAGTCTATTTTCAATTGGAATAGGAAGTTGACTACATTTAGGAAAGTAAGAATATCAGCTTGGGCATTAGAAATATGGTGGATTAGGAAAGTAGGTGCGGGTCGACACTAGTATAAATAAGGATGCTTGAGGGTGCTTGTAAATCATTAATTTCTCTTTGTCTCTCTTATGATTAGTTTTAATGTTTGAGAGATTATTGCAACTGTAGGAATTCGTTCAAGTTGAATTTAATTTCAAATTCTTGTTCTAGTTTCAATTTTTCTAGTTCTAGTTTTAGTTTAATTTTTCTAGTTCTAGTTTCAATTCAAGGTTTTCTACTTTTAGTTCAATTCAAGTTTATTAATTTTAATTTTAGTCTTCCCAAAAAAAAAAAAATTTCATTCAAAGTTTCAATCTTTATTTCTATTTCGAGTTGATGGTGGATATTTAAGTCTCAAGGTGATCTCTCATTCAAGATTTGAATTTTCTACATCTAGTAAGGCTAAGACCCTGTTCTTTTCATTGGTAAATCCTAATTTACTAACTTCAACCAACTTCAACCCACTTCACCAACTTCAATAAAAAAATACTCACTTCAACTAACTTCAACCCACTTCAATCTACTTCAACTAGCTTCAACCTACTTCCCACTATTTTAACCAACTTCTACTAATTATATATATATAAAAAATTTAACCCACTTCAACCAACTTCAGCAAAAAGAATACCCACTTCAATCCACTTCTACCAATCTCAACAATTTCTCCCATTTCTCAACCCATATTTTCCAATGAAATGAACAGACCCTAAGTGGTCAAGGTAATTTATTTCTCTTATAGTTTTTATTTTAATTTCATGATTTAGATTAGGGTTTTAGTCAGGCTACTTGCAATTATTGGAAATTAGTTTTAGTTAGATTATTTCATATTAGTTAAGCAGTTTAACACTAGTGATTAAATTCAACCCATCTCTGTGGACGACCCATGAAGTGCTACACCCACAGCTGTATACTTCGTGACTAATTTTTACAGCTCCTGAGATACAACAAGTTTTTGACGCCGTTGTTGGGGATGGTGTTGAAATTGATTACTAGTTTTAATTGTTGATTGTGTACTTTATTTGCTTTAAGTAGTTTAGTTTGTTTGCTTTAAGTAGTTTAGTTTATTTGCTTTAAGTAGTTTAATTGGTACTGGTAGATTATTAGCAGGGATAGAACTAGAATTGACAAAAAATAAAAAAATAAAAAAATTGTCAATGCAAGTTTTTTTGGATTTTTAGTTTCTGTTTGAATTTTTTCTAGGCTGATCTAGTGTCGCTTTTGCTGTTCCGATATTTGTAGTGTATTTTTAGAGATTTTTAGAATCTAGATGATTTTTGGTGAAATTTTTGGGCATTTATGAACTTTTCAGAAATTTCCGAACATAGTTTTATGTTATGATTTTTCTGCACTGTTTGGGACAAAAAAAATTGAGAAAAAATTTATTCAATTTCCCTATGATTGCGTTGATTTTTTTGTGCATAGTGTTCTGATTTTGGAGTTTGATTTTCTATTTAATTGTACCTTTTGATTGTTTAGGTTTTAGCTTAATATTTGTTTGTTTTAGTTTAGGTGGTGTATTTTTGTTTTTGTTTAGCTTATTTTCTAGTTGTTGTTTTGTGTGTCCAAAAAAATCAGGGAAAAAAATGTTGCTCGTGCGTGTGTTTGTGCTTCTTTTTGATTTTTTAAGTTAGGTTACTTCTTGTTTTTTAAGTCCTTTTGGTCCTTCTTTTGTTTTGGTAATATGGTTTTATTTTTATTAGTTTATTTTGTTTTGTTAGTTTAATTATTTAAGTATCTTGTTTTTGTTTTAGGAATTAGTTTTGAATTTGCGTCTTAGAGTCATTGATACCCCCCCCCGGTTTAAAAAAACCTAAAAAAATTGAAATAAAATTGAACATCTAAAAAAAAGAAAATTTCTTAAAATTGAAAAAAGTGTATCAAGAAATGCTAGTTTTTAATTTTCCACAATTAGATCATGAGCCTTTTTGAGTTATCTGTCAAGACTTAACGATTATCGTGCTCAGTTGAACCAAAGTTTTCAAAATTGGGAAAATTTTGACGTCATTGCTATTGGTCTGATGCAGAATTCCAAGGTTATGTTGAGTTTATGTGTCCTTGAGGTTTATTAGGATTATTGTCGAGAACTCAAGATGAGGTTTGGGATTTTTTCAAAAAGTTAGTTTGGGATACTTATGAGTTTGAACAAGCTAGAGGGACATTAGGATGTTCATAGTGAGTATGTTTTTCCTGCTGATCCTTACCACCAGAAACACATTATAGATTCATACGACCACCAATATTACTCTTGTGTGCCCCCTGTTTTGTGTGATTATTGTGAGTCTTCTGATCACAATCTTATGATTGTCCTTATCGTGATTATGTGGATGCTACATGTGCAAGTCTTGGAAAGATAATAAATGAAATGACTGATAAGATGGCAGAGACTATGAAAGAGAGAATTGCTGAATATTCTGACTATTTCAATAAGAATAGAGATGATTATAATGAGCCTGACTCGAGTTTACAATATGCTAAACCTGAAGTTAGTAGTTTGGATGATTCTGAGCCCTCTTATCTTACTATGCTCAATTTATATGATGATATTTCTTTTCCTAGCCTAGAAGAAGATAGTGACCACTTTGTGTCTCATCCCCTAACTTGAACCTAAATTTTGCTCACCTAGAGATGTCATTGAGGATGTCTTAATTTCTACTGACCCACCCGCCCCCTTTTTTAATGACTCCTTTGAATTTGAGGAAGGTGAAGAATTTGAGAATGCTAGTGAGTTAGATATAAAAATCACAACTGAAGATGAGCATCATGATATAGATAAGTAAGAAGATATTTATTTATAGGAGTCATGTGAGGGGGTGGTTGAGCCCACCTATTTAGAATTTCATGATGATATTCCTTGTGTGGAATATGAATCTTTTTTATATGGGCTAGATAAAAATGAAGGTCTGGATGTGGGTTTTTGTATCCAATGCAAATCCTTTTCTTTTAACCCCATCATCAGTATCCTTATCATCGGGTAATCTAAGTTTGAATTTTTAGAGTCCAAGAACTTTGTGCCTATGACTGTTAATTTGGACCAGACTCTTGAACATATTGAAATTAAAGGACTTATGGACATAGGCCTCACTATTTTTCCTAGACAGTTCATTCATGACGATCAAATTTCTAGGCCGATGGTCCACTTGCTGGCTTAGTTTGAGCGTATTTGTTTGTTTGACATTTGGGCCAGTAATTTGATAAGTTGAAACGGGCCCTCAATTGTGCTGCATTGACATTATAGATGTACTCTATCTAGACAAATTCTCCTATTTTTACTGTACTTATCTTATTGAGAGTTGTTCTTGTTTATTTGATAAGGTGCTATGATTGTTGATGAGTTTTTGTTAGAATTAACCGCACAAGGACACAAGAGGGGGGGTGAATTGTGTCCACCGACTTTTCTGATTATTTCAGAACACTCGTGAAAACTATTTGGACTGAGTGTTTGGAGTGAAGCAGAAACAAAACTAATTGCGGAAATAATAAAGGAGATACAATATTTTTACCTGGAAAACCACCTCTGGCCCAACTGAGGTGTAAAAACCATGACCTACCACTGTAGGATTTCAACACACTTTCACTAAACGGGTCGAACACATTACAATTGTAACACACGTAACTTGGTCTACCTGAAGACCTTCGTTACAAACACCACGTAACTTAGTCTACCCCGAGACTCTCGTTACAAAACCACGTCCAATGTCTCCCAAGACTTGGACACACTCTTATCTCACTGATGGAAAGGAGAAAAAGAAAAACTCCTTACTTGAGTGCTTCTAAACAAGCTGAATGTAAGGTACAATACAATCCCTATTATGCCAATATTGAAGACAAGATTTAGCACTCTCTTTGAATGTTTTTTCTTAGTAAATTCAGACTCACAAAGACAATTTTAAACCCTTGGAAAACCTTGAGAAAAACTAGAGAAGGAGGTGACTTAAATGGTGGGCTAGCGCCGTAGGGTTAGGAAGATTTCCTTCCTTCAATCACTCTAACACTCAACCTCCTAAAATATTTCCTCTTGATATTCTTCCTTTAAAGGATAGGATAGAATCTTTCAAAAATCTTTCAATAATATCTTTTAAGAAAAAATCTCTCAGCATTATCTTTAAAGAAAAATTCTTTTTAGACTCAACTGACATAGGGAAATTAATCCTAATTATTTCAAGAAAATCGTTAGTAAAAAAATATTCTAAAATCTTGAAATTCGTTTTTTGTCTTTGACGTCAGAACACCGCAAACCTGACTTCTCAGAACTGTTCTGAGGCAGTGTTATGAAGTACTTAAAAACATTGCAAAGCAAACGCTAAGTCAAGACCTTCTAATTGGCATATTAACAAGAATCTAAAAACTAAAACAAATACTAAGCCTAAGACTCTTGTTATCAGCTGAACTCCTTGCATATGATTTTGATGTTCTATGCGATGCTCCATGCTCTGTGCTCAGAACTGTTCTGAGGTAACGTTCTTAGACTTTTGTTATCAGCTGGGCTCCTTGTGCATGTATCGCCTTTGATGCTTCACACTCATTCGAACTGTTCCAAGTATTTTCGGATCCTGTCTCAACACACAACTCAAGCACAACATATTGGCTGGTCCATTTGGATTGTCATCATCAAAACCTTACACATTCATTGGGTCAACAGTTTTGATTCGAGTCGCAATCTCCAACTTGATATGGAGTGGCTGATGCTCCATGAGCTTCTATCTAAACGAATTTCAGGAGGCTATAACTTAGTTGTAATTCCACACCTAACTTGGCATTATTGTTATATCCCTTGTATATTGTGTATATTGTGTCTTTTATTTTATTATTTTTAAAATGCTCATTTTTCCACAATGCGGACATTGTGTGATCTTGGTATGGTGGAGGGAAAGCTATGTTTTAAAATGTTTGAAAAAGAAAAAATGAAATGAGAAATTTTTTTGAAAAATAAAAAAGATTATGTTTTTCTACGATTTTTGGGGAATTGTACTATCTTGAGTAATTATGGCCCTTTGTGACATATTAATGGTTCGTATATAAGTGTAGTGTGCATGGTACACCTTAGATCAAAGTCAGTCACTTTATATCCTGGTTCTAACCCCGTCCCCCATTATAACGTTGAATCTAATCCTCATTTACATATCACCATGGTCTTAGGCTTTTAGGTGTTCATGGTTTGACTCTCATACTTGTCTTTTTATGCAGCCCAAAAAAAAAGAAAGAGTTGAAAAAAATTTCAAAACAAAAAGTCAAAGAGTTGGGGATGACAATTAAGTACCCTTTGAGACACGTGCTACTGGGTGCTACCCTTTGAGGTGATGTTACTATTGGGAAAGCTTGTTTTCCAAGTCAATGAGTCAATAAAGTAGTCAAGTAGCATTGAGTCAAACCGTTGTAAGCTTAAATCCTAGGGTGATGGTACACTTGTACACTGGCACTAGCATGGACTCACAATTTGATGGTTTGTGGTGTAAAAAATTGTTGTGTAGGTGTCATGCTTAGAGACTAAGAGTCTTGATATGCATATTGTGATTGTGTATAATCTTACATTTGGGTTGCAGTAGTGATTTTTTGGTCAAGTGTGTACAGTTTTTCCTTATGTATATTTTATTATATTTGAAAAATTTAAAAGGATTTTCCATTTTGTTTCTGTTTGTCTTTTTTTCTGTGAAGATTTTGTGGTATATTTTCTACAAAGCCTCATGAGACCACACTCATTTACTTGGGGGAACCTAGGGGTTAAAAGGGCTTGTTGCATGTGCTAAGTGCAACTGTGATTCCTACGAAAGCTGTGCCTTTCTTTTCTTTTATTTTATACAAGGACGAGCAAAATCTTGGTGTGGGGGTATTTGTTTGGGCACCAAAATTGTCCATTTGAATACTTCTAATCACTGTGATTTTACTCTTAATTGGGATTTTTTTTGGATTTTATTTGGTTTTTGTGATTTTGTAGGAAATAACGATTTATTGAAATAATGGGTTTAACTGGACACACAATAACAGATGGAATCAAGAGACTACAAACCAAGCCAAGCTAAGTGGTTTGTTCATGCAACCCGATCCAGTTGATGAAGAGCATCCCCAGCAACACGCTTTAGTCCAGTGCTCAGCCTAGCCCAAGTGTTTTAGGACATCACCTCTCCTCCCCAAGCGGGCCAGCTTGTGCAAGCCTAGTCGGTCCAAGTCAGCAGCCCTTGCCAGCATCCCTTCTTCTTTCTTTAGGTGCGGCCCATTATTCTCTTAGTCCAGTCTGTGTGACTTCGTTTGGGCATGCTCTTGCGTTAGCTTGGACTTGCGAGAAAAGCGACCCAGCGTGCGTGGTCCAATCTCCAGTCTAGCAGAAATTAGGTCTAGCATCAGCATCAGCATTAGCATCAATATATAAATGAAATTCTAGAGTTAGTTTAGGATTTTAGTAAGGAGTTTTCCACGTCCATTTCCAATTACAATAGGAAGTTAACTACAATTAGGAAAGTGAGAATATCAGCTTGGTATTAGAAATCTAGTGAAATTCAAAAAGTAGGAGGGGGTTGACACTAGTATAAATAAGAGTGCTTGTAAATCTTTCCTTTTGGTAATATAGTTTTATTTTTGTTAGTTTATTTTGTTTTGTTAATTTAACTATTTAAGTGTCTTGTTTTTGTTTTAGGAATTAGTTTTGAATAAGTGTTTTAGAGCCATCGATTTCCCCCCTTTAAAAAACCTAAAAAAAATGAAATAAAATTGAAAATCTAAAAAAAATGAAAAATTCTTAGAATTGAAAAAAGAGTTTCAAGAAATGCTAGTTTTTAATTTCCAACAATTTGAGCATAAACCTTTTCGAGTTGTCTGTCAAGACATATTAATTATCGCGCTCAGTTGAACCAAAGTTTTCAAAATTGGGAAATTTATGAGGTCATTGCTATGGGTTTGATGCTGAATTCCGAGGTTATGTTGAGTCTATGTGTTATCGAGGTTTATTAGAATTATTGTCGAGAACTCTAGATGAGGTTTGGGATTTTTTCCGAAAAGTTAGTTTGTGACACTTATGAGTTTGAGCAAGCTAGAGGGAGATTAGGATACCCTTTTCGTGGCCAGTATGTTTTCCATGCTAATCCTCACCACCAAGATCACTTGATGGATTCATACGACCACCAATATTATTCTTGTGGGAGGCTGTTTTGTATGATTATTGTGAGTCTTCTGATTGTAATGCTTATAATTGTTATTATCGTGATTATGTGGATGTTAGATGTGCAAGTCTTGGAAAGATAATAAAAGAAATAGTTGATAAAATGGTAGAGACTATGAAAGAAAGAATTGCTAAATATTCTCACTAGTTCAATCAGAATAGGGATGACTAGAATGAGCTTCACTCGAGTTTAGAATCTCCTAAACCTGAAGTTAGCCATTTTGATGATTTTGAGAACTCTTATCTTACTAAGCCCGATTTACATGATGATATTTCTTTTCCTAGCCTAGAACAAGAGAGTGACCACTATGTTTCTCTATTCCCTAACCTTGAACCTAAATTTAGCTCACCTAGAGATGTCACTGAGGATGTCCTAATTTTTGCCGACCCACCCACCCTTTTAATGACTCTTTTGAGTTTGAAATGAATGAAGAATTTGAGAATGCTAGTGAGTTAGATCTAAAAATCATAACTGAAGGTGAGCATCATGATATAGATGGGTTAGAAGATATTTGACGTCATGTGAGGGGGTGGTTTACCCTATTAATGTAGAATTTGATGATATGATATTCTTTGTATGGAATATGAATATTTTTAACTTGGAATAGATAAAAACGAAGGTCTGGAAGTGGATGTTTTGGGTTGAATGTAAATCCTTTTCTTTTGACCCCATCATTAGTATCCTTATCCTTGAATAATCCATGTTTGAATTTTTAGAGTCTAAGAACTTTGTGCCCATGATAGTTAATTTGGACAAGGCTCTTGAACTTATTGAAATTAAAGGACTTATGGACTTAGGACCCAATATTTTACCTAGACTGTTCGTTCATGATGATCAAATTTCTAGGCCAGTGACCCGTTGGCTAGCTAAGTTTGAGTATATATCTTTGTTTGACATCTGGGCCCCGCAATCAGATAAGTTGAAACGGGCTCCCAATTATACTACATTGACATTATGGATATATTCTATCTAGCACCAACTCTCCTGTTTTTACTGCATTTATCTTATTGCGAGTCGTTCTTGTTTATTTGATAAGTTGCTACGATAGCTAATGAGTTTTGATTTGAGTAGGAATCTCCAGCTTGATGTGGAGTGGGTAATGCTTCATGAGCCTTTATCTACTCGGATTTTAGGAGGCTATAGCTTAGTTTTAATTGTACACCTGACTTGATATTATTGTTCTATCCCTTGTATACTGTGTATATTATGTCTTTTATTTTATTTTATTTTTGGATGCTCATTTTCCCACGATGCGGACATTGTGCGATCTTGGTGTGGGGGAAGGAAAGCAATGTTTTAAAATTTGGGAAAAAGAAAAAAAATTAGAAATTTTCGAAAAATAATTTTTTTTTCTATTTTTGGGCAATTTTTGGAGAATTGTACTATCTTGAGTAGCTATGACCCCTTGTGACCTATTATTGGTTTGTATATAAGTGTAGTGTATATGGTAAACCTTAGATCAAAGTGTGTCACTCTAGATTGCAGTTCTAACCTCGTCATTCTATTATAATGTGCCGTCTAATCCGTATTTGCATATCACCATTATCATAGCATTTTATGCGTTCATGGTTTGATCTCCCACTTGTTTTTTTATGTAGCCCCCCCAAAAAAGAAAAATTTTAAAAAATTCAAAATAAAAAGCCAAAGAGTTGGGAATGACAATTAAGTGCCCTTTGAGGCATGCGTTACAGGGTGCTACCCATTGAGGCAATATTGATACTGGAAAAGCTTGTTTTCCAAGTCAATGAGTTAATAAAGTAGTCAAGTAGGATTGAGTCGAACCGTTGTAAGCTTAAATCCTAGGGTGATGGTACACTTGCAAACCGCGGACTACGATGGACTCACTATTTTGGTGGTTTGTTGGTTGAAAAATTGGTGCACAGGTGTCATGTTTGGAGACTAGGAGTCTTGATATGTACATTGTGATTGTGTATAATCTGATATTTGGGTTGCACTTGTAGGAGTGATTTGTTGGTCAAGTCTGTGTAGTTTTCCGTTATGTATATTTGATTATATTGTAAAAGTTTAATAGCATTTTCTATTTTCTTTTTTTTCTTCAAAGATTTTGTGGGCATATCTTTTGCAAACCTTCAGGAGATCACACTCGTCCGCTGGGGGGAACCTGGGGGTTTAAAGGGCTTGTTGCATGTGTTAAGTGCAATTGTGATTGCTATGAAATTTATGTCTTTCTTTTCTTTTATTTTACTTGAGGATGAGTAAAATCTTGGTATGGAGGTATTTGTTTGGGTATCGAAATTGTCCATTTAATTAGTTCTAATCACTTAGTTTTTACTCGTAATTGGGTTATTTTTAAATTTTATTTGGTTTTTGTGATTTTGAAGGAAATAAAGATTTATGAAATAATGGGCTTAAAAGGACACGTAATAAGAGATGAAAAACAAGAGACCACAAACCGAGCGAAGCTAAGTGGGCCCGTTCGTGCAATCCGACGCAATTGAAAGTAGGGGTGTTCATGGTTCGGGTACCCGAACCAAAAGGAATTTCGGTTCGGGTACCCGAAATTTCGGGTCGGCATAATGGTGAACCGTATCCGAACCGAAATACCCGAAAATTTCGGTTCGGGTTTTTGGTTAACCAATAACCCAATTTTTTAAAAATATTTTTTTCCTATTTTGTTTAATAATTTTTTTTGGTACCCAAAGGGAACTAATACATGATATTATCACATAATATGGCAATACCACAAAGTACGTTACTATTATTCACATTTCAACGACTTCACACATCCATAAGACATAACCTTAATAATATCGTATTCATGCCGAAACCATTGTCCAAATGCAACAAAGTCTTATAGAAGACCTAGAAATCTAAACAAAACAATGCAACAAAGTCAAAAACTCAAAGTCCTTGTCTTCATGGGGCTTGGGGATATGTAACTTACAAAGTTTTTAGGGAAGAGAAAATTAAAAAAAAATATAAAATAAAAAAAAGTTTTGGGTTTTCGGGTACCCGAAATTACGAAACATCCGAACCGTATCCAAACCGAAACCCAAAAAATTTATCGGTTCGGGTACCCGAACCAAAAATTTTAAATATTTCGGTTCGGATACCCAATATTTCGGATCGGTTCGCGGTTATTTGGTTCGGGTTTTTGGTTACGGATAGTTTTGAACACCCCTAATTGAAAGAAGAGCAGCCGTAGCAGCATGCTCCAGTCTAGTGCTCAGCCTGACCGAAGTGTTTTAGGATAGCACCTCTCCTCCCCAAGCAGGCCAACGTGTGCAAGCCCAGGCGGTCCAATTCAACATCCTCTACTAGCTTCCCTTCTTCTTGCTTCATGCACGACCTATCATTCTCTCGATTCAGTCTGTATGACTCCGTCTGGGCCTGCTATTGTGTTAGTGTGGACTAACAAGCAAGGCGGCCTGGCATGCATAGTCCAATCTCTAGCCTAGCAGAAATCAGGTCTAACATTGTCACTAGCATCCGCATATCAACGAAATTGTGAGGTGGGTCTGAATGCTGAATTCTGAGGTTATGTTAAGTCTATGTGTCCTAAAGATTTATTAGTATTATTGTCAAAAACTCAAGGCGAGGTTTTGGATTTTTTTGGAATGTTAGCTTCGGACACTTGTGAGCTTGAACAAGCTAAGGAGGATTAGGATGCCCTATTCATGGCGAGTATGTTTTTCTTGCTAATTCTCACCACCAGGATCACTTTATAGATTCATACGACCACCGATATTACTCTTGTATGCCCATGTTTTGTGTGATTATTGTGAGTGTTATGATCATAATGCGTATAATTGTCCTTATCATGATTATGTGAATGTTGCATGTGTAAGTCTTGGAAATATAATAAATGAAGTGGCTTCTAAAATGCTAGAGGCCATGAAAGAGAGAATTGCTGAATATTCTCACTATTTCAATTAGAATAGGGATGATTATATTGAGCCTGACTCGAGTTTCGAATCTCCTAAACCTGAAGTTAGCTATTTTGATGATTTTGAGCCCTCTTTTCTTACTGGATCCGATTTACATGATGATATTTCTTTTTCTTGCCTAGGAGCACTTTGTGTCTCTATCCCCCAACCTTTTACCTGAATTTCGCTCACCTAGAGATGTCACTGAGGATGTCCTAATTTCTTCCAACCGACCTCCCCCTTTTAATGACTCTTTTGAGTTTGAGGTGGGTGAAAAATTTGAGAATGGTAGTGAGTTGGATATGAAAACCAAAACTGAAGATGAGCATCAAGATATGGATGAGTGAGAAGATATTTGTTTACAAGAGTCATGTGAGGGGGTGGTTGAGCCTATTAGTGTAGAATTTGATGGTATGATGTTCGTTGTGTGGAATATGAATCTTTTCAACATGGACTAGATAAAAATAATGGTCTAGATGTGGGTTTTTGTGTTGAATGTAAATCCTTTTCTTTTGACCCCACTATTAGTATCCTTATCCTCGAAAAATCCAAGTCTGAATTTATAGAGTCTAAGAACTTTGTGCTTATGACTGTTAATTTGGACCACACACTTGAACATATTGAAATTAAAGGACTTATGGACTTAGGACCCAATATTTTGCCTAGAAAGTTCATTCATGACAATCAAATTTCTAGGCCGGTGGCCCACTTGCTGGCTAAGTTTGAGTATATCTCTTTGTTTGATATATGGGCCCTGCGATTTGATAAGTTGAAACAAGCCCTCAATTGTGCTGCGTTGATGTTATGGATATATTCTATCCGACACTAACTCTCTTATTTTTACTGCATTTATCTTTTTAGGAGTCATTCTTGTTTATTTGACGTGCTTTTCTGGGATGTGACGGCATCAAACGCCCCTGGTTTGTTGAGGTATGTCTTCGCTCCCTCTTTATTTGCTCTGCGGAACCTTTTCTCATCCTCGGTAAATGGTTTTGCAATCGTTTTCTCTTTAAACTTTTTTCACAGAACTGTTTTGTGGGTCGCATGGAATCAACCTCTCTATGGGTAGGAATACCGATAGAGGTAAGGTTGCCTACAGCTGGATCTCCCCAGACCCCGCGAAAGTTGTTGTTTGTTGTATTCTTGTTTATTTGATAAGTTGCTACAATCATTAATGGGTTTTGATTTGAGTAGCAATCTCCAGCTTGAAGTGGAGTGGCTAATGCTTCATAAGCCCCTATCCAATCGGATTTAGGATGCTATAGCTTAGTTGTAATTCTACACTTGACCTGATATTATTGTTCTATCACTTGTATATTGTGTCTTTTATTTTATTATTTTTTAGATGCTCATTTTTCCACGATGTGGACATTGTGTGATCTTGGTGTGGGGGAAGGAAAGCTATGTTTCAAATTTTTGGAAAAAGAAAAAGCAAAATGAGAATTTTTTGAAAAATCAAAAAGATTTTCTATTTTTGGGCAAATTTTGGGGAATTGTACTATCTTGGGTAACTATGACCCCTTGTGACCTATTATTGGTTTGTATATAAGTGTAGTATGCAGGGTAAACCTTAGATCAAAGTGTGTCACTCTATATCCGAGTTCTAACCTCGTCATTCTATTATAATGTGCGGTCTAATCCTTATTTGCATATTACCATTATCTTAGGATTTTATTCGTTCATGGTTTGACTTTCCCATTTGTCTTTTTATGTAGCCTCTCCCAAAAAAAAAGGAAGGGTTGAAAAAAAATCAAAATAAAAAGCCAAAGAGTCAGGAATGACAATTAAGTACCTTTTGAGGCATACGTTACTGGGTACTACCCTTTGAGGCAATGTTGATATTGGGAAAGCTTGTTTTCCAAGTCAATGAGTTAATAAAGTACTCAAGTAGGATTGAGTCAAACCATTGTAAGCTTAAATCCTAGGGTGATGGTATACTTGCATACTGCGCACTAGGATGGACTCACTATTTTGATGGTCTGTAGGTTGAAAAATTGGTGCATAGGTGTAATGTTCGGAGGCTAAGAATCTTGTTATGTACATTGTGATTGTGTATAATCTTATATTTGGGTTGCACTTGCAGGAGTGATTTGTTGGTCATGTCTGTATAGTTTTCCCTTATGTATATTTGATTATATTTGAAAAATTTAAAAGTATTTTCTATTTTCTTTTTTTTCTTCAAAGATTTTGTGGGTATATCTTCTGCAAACCTTCAGGAGACCACACTCGTCCACTGGGGGGAACCTAGGGGTTTAAAGGGCTTGTTGCATGTATTAAGTACAACTGTGATTGCTACGAAATTTATGTCTTTCTTTTTTTTTATTTTACTTGAGGATGAGCAAAATCTTGGTGTGCAGGTATTTGTTTGGGCACCAAAATTGTCCATTTAATTAGTTCTAATCACTTAGTTGTTACTCGTAATCGGGGTTATTTTTGAATTTTATTTGGTTTTTGTGATTTTGAAGGAAATAGAGATTTATGAAATAATGGGCTTAAAAGGACACGTAATAAGAGATGAAAAACAAGAGACCACAAACAGAGTGAAGCTAAGTGGGTCCCTTCATGCAACCCGATGCAATTGAAAGAAGAGCAGCCCTAGCAGCATGCTCTAGTCTAGCGCTCAGCCCGACCCAGTGTTTTAGGACAACACCTCTCCTCCCCAAGCAGGCCAGTGTGTGCAAGCCCAGGCGGTCCGATTTAGCATCCTCTATCAGCTTCCCTTCTTGCTCCATGCGCGACCTATCATTCTCTCGATCCAGTCTGCATGACTCCGTCTGGGCCTGCTCGTGTGTTCGTGTGGACCTATCATTCTCTTGATTTCTTGCTATAATTTTCTATTCTAATTTTTCTGCACTGTTCTAGGGTATAAAAAATTGAGAAAACATTTACTCATGTTCCCTATGATTGTGCTGAGTTTTTTATGCATAGTGTTCTGATTTTGTTGTTTGATTTTCTATTTTAATTGTAGCTTTGGATTGTTTAGGTTTTAGTTTATTTTTTGTTTGTTTCAGTTTAGGTGGTGTTTTCTGTTTTTGTTTTTGTTTAGCTTGTTTTCTATTTTTTGTTTAGTGTGCTAAAAAAATTCAAGAAATGAAAATGATGATTGTTGTGTTTGTGCTTCTTTTCAGTTTTGTGTTTTGGGTTGCTTCTTGTTTTTTAAGTCCTTTTGGTCTTTCTTTTCTTTTGGTAATATAATTTTGTTTTTGTTAGTTTATTTTGTTTTTTTAATTTAATTATTTGTCTTGCTTTTGTTTTAGGAATTAGTTTTGAATTTGTGTGTTAAGTCATTGATTTCCCCCCTTTAAAAAACCTAAAAATTTGAAATAAAATTGAAAATCTAAAAAAAAAAGAAAAATTCTTAAAATTGAAAAAAGAGTTTCAGGAATTCCAGTTTTTAATTTCCACAATTTTAGTATGAACCTTTTTGAGTTATTTGTTGAGACTTAACGATTATCGTGCTCAGTTGAACCAAAGTTTTCAAATTAAAAAATTTGGGAAGTCATTGTTGTGGGTCTGAATGCTAAATTATGAGGTTATGTTGAGTCTATGTGTCCTGAAGTTTATTAGGATTATTTTCAAGAACTCAAGATGAGTGTGGAATTTTTTCGGAAAGTTAACTTGGGACACTTATGAGTTTGAACAAGCTAGAGGGACATTAGGATACCCTATTCATGGCGAGTATGTTTTTCTTGCTAATTCTCACCACCGGGATCACTTTATAGATTCATACGGCCACTGATATTGCTCTTGTGTGCCCTTGTTTAGTGTGGTTATTGTGAGTGTTCTAATCATAATGCTTATAATTGACCTTATCGTGATTATGTGGATGCTACGTGTGCAAGTCTTGGAACGATAATAAATGAAATGGCTGCTGAAATGCTAGAGACTATAAAAGAGAGAATTGCTGAATATTATCACTATTTCAATTAGAATAGAGATGATTATAATGAGCCCAACTCGAGGTTAGAATCTCTTAAACCTGAAGTTAGTCATTTTGATGATTTTGAGTCCTCTTATCTTACTAGGCCCGATCTAAATGATGATATTTCTTTTCACGGCCTAGAATAAGAGAGTGACCACTCTGTGTCTCTATCCCCTAACCTTGAACCTGAATTTCACTCTCCTAGAGATGTCACTGAGGATGTCCTAATTTCTGCCGGCCTACCTGCCCCGTTTAATGACTTTTTTGAGTTTGAGGAGGGTGAAGAATTTGAGAATGGTAGTGAGTTAGATCTGAAAACCACAACTGAAGATGAACATCATGATATAGATGAGTCAGAAGGTATTTGTTTACAGGATTCATGTGATGGGGTTGTTGAGCCCACTAATGTTGAATTTGATGATATGACATTCTTTATGTGGAATATGAATATTTTTCATGTGGACTGGATAAAAATGAAGGTCTAGGTGTTGGGTTTTGTGTTCAATGTAAATCCTTTTCTTTTGACCGCATCATTAGTATCCTTGTCCTCGAAAAATCCCAGTATGAATTTTTAGAGTCTAAGACCTTTGGGCCTGTGCCTGTTAATTTGGACTAGACTCTTGAACATATTGAAATTAAGGGACTTATGCACTTAGGACCCAATAATTTTCCTAGACAGTTCATTCTTGATGATCAAATTTCTAGGTCGGTGGCCCACTTACTGGCTAAGTTTGAGTATATCTCTTTATTTGAGATCTGGGCCCTGCAATTTGATAAGTTGAAACGGACCCTCAATTGTGCTGTGTTAGTGTTATGGATATATTCTATCTGGCAACAACTCTCCTATTTTACTATATTTATCTTATTGAGAGTCGTTCTTGTTTATTTGATATGTTTCTACACTCGCTAATGGGTTTTGATTTGCGTCGCAATCTCCAGCTTGGTATGGAGTGGCTGATGCTTTATGAGCCTCTATTTAAATGAATTTTAGGAGGCTATAGCTTAGTTGTAATTCTACACCTAACTTGGTATTTTTGTTCTACACTCAGCCACGTCATTGCTTCGCTAGCTAGCAATATGCCTAGGGGGAAAGGAAGATAGTCTTCCATCAAAATGTTGCATAAAGACTTCTTAAGCAGTCGAGGAAGGTAAATTTTACCTTTTGAAAGCCAACCAAGTCATCTGAATAGAATTAAGGTGATATAATTCTTTAAAAAGCTTTGAATAAATCACTTAAATTGGTTTTGAGCTTCTTGCAAAAGATGGAGTTAGTATTTTCAACTAAATACCTTGTTTGGAAATTGGCAGCTTTCTCTCTCTCCCACTCGCTCTCTCTCTCTCTCTCTCTCATTTTTTTTGTTTTGAAATGAAAATCTTGAAATAGCTCATTAACAATTAGATTGTGAGTTTGCTCGAGTAAAGTCTCTTTTGAGGAAATTAGATATGTCGCTAGTAGCTCACAATTTAGGTGTTACCAACCCATGACTTTTGGTATTTTTAGGACCTCCTAAAGTCAAACGATTCCTACCCTCGTCAGAGTAGCGGTCAGCCAAACCATCATAAACCAACAGGATTCCTACTTTAGTCGGTATCCTAAGGTTTACTCTAGAAACCGAGTCCATGTTCGCAAGGTCAAAAGGGGAGTCACATGGCTTAAAACTTTCGTTGAATGGTTTTGTGGTTAGTAGGGTGGAAAATTTGTCGTCCTCTAAAACGGTGTTGAAATCAAGTCACTTGTTATTTTATCCCAAGTTGAACCGAAGGTAAGCAATAAATGTGATTCAATATGATTTATTAAACTAATTATCCACTAATTTTAATCTAAATATAATTAATTAAATTAAACCAATCTAAAACAAAGCACAGTTAACACAATTAACGCAAAGCATAATTGCAACTAACTATAAGCTAACAAAGCATCCAAATTTAAGTAGGAAAGCATTGAATTTGCTACCTAATAGAAGAGAGAGAAAGTGGAGTACATCAAAAGCTCTAAAATCCAATAATGAAGGTTAGAACTTCATTGGAGGACCAAGAGAATGAAATTTGTGGCCTGACTTCCACTTGTTCTCACTAATCTAACCTAGTTAATTCTAATTTAATCTATAATTAAATATAAAAACTCAACTTTGAAAGATGGGTTTTGAAATCGTAACTTGAGAAGAGAGAGAACCAACTTGAAATTTGAAGACTTGAAAGAAGAAAAGATGTTGGGAGCGGATAAAGAGAGAAAAACATCATTAACAAACAAAATATTAACATTAAAGTAAAATTAACTTCAACATCAACATTTCAAAGCATAAACTTAAGCAACAAAGCAAATCATTAAATTAGAGAAGGAAACTTGAAGAACAAAGGCAAGAAAGTTGAAAGAGAGAGAGAGAGAGAGAGAGAGAGAGAGAGAGA
>JACYFF010031957.1:53967107-54005746 GCA_017589665.1 Selenicereus undatus
AGAGAGAGAGAGAGAGAGAGAGAGAGAGAGAGAGATTAAATCAACAAAAGCTTAAACTTATTGAATTAAAGAGAACATTTAAGTGGCTACCAACTAGATCTACTCCTAAGGTAACCCAAAATTACCCTAAAATCCTACTTGAAAACTTACTTGAAAACCTAGTTGATCACACAAATTGTGGAAGGGAGTTTATATAAGCCATAAGTCTGCAATTTAGGCACAGTGGTGCCATGTGGCATGTGCAGACCATGTCAAGTTTTTGGAATTCAGCAACAGGAACAAAGTAGAGCAAGGGTGGCGCGACCAACTCATGCCTACTTCCTCTGTTGTTTTTCTTCCTTGTTTTTCTGGCAGCTTTTGTGACAGATTAGCCTGGCCCTGCTTCATGGTTGTCTTGGATTGTCCTCTAGGTTGATGTGTCTTACTTTTAGTATGTTTTGCACCCATTATCGTCCATTTGAGCAAGTTTTCTTTATTACCTACAAAATTGAGAAAACATTAATAAAAACCCTAATCTAACAATTATTATGAGCTAAATCTAGGTAGAATAAAGCACATAATTCATACATATTAATCTCGAACGACTTTTCGTTTTAAATCCACATGCCTCAAAAGTAATATTATTTGGCAACAATCATGGGTCACAAGAAAGTTCACAACCACTTGAATATTAGAAACAACTATAAAACATGTTCTTTCATAAGTATACTCTCACCATTAATTCAAGAGCATTAAAGCTAGTCAAAAATCACTTTCGAACTAGGATTGACATAGTTAAATACACAAGATAGTATTTTTATCAAAAGAAATCTTCTCAACTCGTTTTTGAGCATGCTCAATGCAGTTTGCACAATAATTCAATAGTGGTCAAAACTAAGTTGTTTTTACTTTTTAGGAGTTAACCGAGCCAAGTTAACACCTTGAATTTGACTCAGCCTAACAAAATTATCAAAAATAATTCCAGGTTCACAAATTGCATCAAGTTATTTTGATTCAGAACTTTAATGCAACCAGGGTAGTCCTAAATTTTGACTACCGATTCAAGAAGTTCCTGCAATATGCACAAAATAACATCCCATATTCCACACACCAAAAAACAAGATGTATAGGGCTAAATTGTGGTTTAGTTGTTGTTCAATTTGCAAACCCAGTCCTAAATTGGACTGGTATGCTGAATTGACCAACAGACCCTCCCTCCTTTTGCAGTCCGTCCTTGTCCCAAAATAATATTGCACACATGCATAGATATCTTCTTGTCAAGACCCAAGGTTATTATCGTAATTTGTTGGCAAGTCGAGTTAGGGTGTGTTTGGCAAACAACTTTTTGAAAAACTTTTTGGCCGAAGAGAGCTTTTTTGACCAAAATTAGCTGTTTGACCAAGTAAAAAAGCTAATCTGGGTGTTCGGTGAAAGAGCTTTTTAGAAGAGCTTTTTAGGTCCAAAAAACTAATTTGAAAAAGCTAATTTCATGAGCTTTTTGGAAGAGCTTTTTGAAGAATTAGCTTTTTGCATAATAATTTTATTAGCAACAGCTAATGTTACCAAATAGTTTTTTAACAAACAACTAATACAAACAGCTAACAGTTAACAACTAATACAAACAGCTAACAGCTAATAGCTAATAATTGTTTGCCAAATGGGGCCTTAATGGTGCACCAGCTAAACGAATAAATTTGAACACCTCAAAATTCACAGCACAGCATAAAAAAAGCTCAGCAGTAGGTTCGGGCTTACAAATTCAAAATCTCTTGTCTCTTTCTATCAAATTGCCCTAAAAATTAACCTCAAGTATTAACATAAATATCAATCACTTATTACTAACTCCACACAATTTATCTCACTTCCCTAATAATTCATCCCATTTTCTGCGCAATTCATCCCAACTTCTTTCCACAATCAATTTCCAACTTCCACGATTCAAACCCTAGTTCTGGTATAGTTATACAATACTCCATGGCTAGGTTAAAATAATTTGAAAATTAATAATAGATGGGGAAAAGAGGATTACCCACCTTAATCCCAAACAATTGACCTTAATTTAGGGTTTGGCGGAACTATGATGCTTCTTGGTCCTCTTTTTCTCCCTCGCTATTGCCTTACTCTGCGTCTCCTCTCTTGCATATGTTATTGTTCTTATTCTCCACCTTTTCTTCGACTGCCCCTTCTTCCTCTCCTTTCTCACTTTCTCCCTTTCTATGGTGGTGATGGGTGTTGTGCGTGGTGTACATGTGAGGAGGTTTTGAACTTCGAGCTCCACATCTCCTACTATTTTGTTGTGGCAGCATTTCTAGTTAGGCGCACATTCTTCTCTTTTTTATCTATTTTTTTTTTCTCTTGTTTTTTCCTTTTTTTTCCCCTTAACTCACTAAGGAATATTGGATGGACTAAAGGTAATAGATAGCTCAAAGACTTAGTCTAGCATCAAACATTAAAACTAATTGAACTATCTCACTTAATAACTGAAGAAAATCACGTAAGGAACTATACTAAAATTGTCACACTCAAATCACATGTAAAGTTTATCTCACAAATAATAAGCTCAACTACCGTCAAGAATAGTCATCTCGCTTAAAAACCTCTTGATCGTGACACTTTCCCCCCAAAAAGAATTTCATTCTCGAAATTCACTTACCTAATGAAAATAGATCTGGTATCTCATATGCATTTCATGCCTGGCTTTCCAAGTTGCTTTAGTTGTTTGTGGTGCTTACAGAGCACTATAACATAGAGGATCATCTTAGTTCTTAATCTCTTTTCTGTTTGCTGCAGTATATGTATGTGTTCTTCTACAAGGGTAAGATTTTCCTTCATGCTAGAGGTTCTTGCTAAACGACCTGATTCTGATCAGGCATGTATTTACAAAAATAATAGATGTCAAACATATCACATATGCTTTGTAGGGATGGTGGTAAGACTAGTGGATAAGTGATTGGTCTAACTTTCTGTGAAATATCAAATAACCCGATGAACCTTGTGCTTAGGTTTCCTCTCTAGCCAAACATCACTTCTCCCCTTGAATGAAGAACCTTCACAAACACGTGATCTCTAACTTCGAACTCTAAAGATCTCCTCTAGGTATCTCCATATCGTTTATGTCTATTATGAAAAGTTGGAGCCTTTTCTCGACGGTTTTGATGATCTCCATAGTCTAATCAATCAACTCTACTTTAGATGGCTCTTATTCTTATACTTTGTTCCAACATGCAAGCGTTCTACAGCGCCAACCATACAACACCTCAAATGTTGCCGTAATAATACTAGTATCAAAGCTATTGTTGCAAGCAAACTCTACAAGAACAAATTATGACCTAAACTTCCAGCATAATCCAATGCACTTGCCATTAGCATGTCTTTTAAGGTCTGCATGGTTTTTTGTTGTTAGACATTTGATCGGTGGTGAAAAGCTATGCTTAGGTGCAATTCAGTGCCTATTGCTACTGGAAACCCATTTTAGAAGTTATAAATAAGCTTGGTATCATGATTTGAAACTATGCTGAGAGGTATCTCATGAAGTCCAACTATCTCTTTGATATATAAATCTACTAGTTGATTAGAAGTGAAAATGACTTTAATGGTGAGAAAATGCACAACTTTAGTCAATCTATCAACAACCTGCCAGATGCTATTTTGCTATTTGGTGGTCTTAGGCAGTCTACTAATGAAATCCATTGTGATATGATCCCACTTCTAGAATGGGATTCGCAAGGGTTGCGGTAACCTTCGGGGCTTCTGATGCTTGGTTTTTATCCTTTAGTAGGTGAGATGGTGAGTAACATAATTAACAACGTCTTTATTCATTCACGTTTACTAAAAATATGTTTTAAGATCATGATACATTTTAGTGCTCCTAGGGTGAGTGGTAAGAGCTAAGCTATGTGCCTTTTTTAGTGGTTCTCTTTTCATTTCTAGCATGTCAGGCACATACAACCCACCCTTGTACTAATCTTCTTTGACTAAGAACTTCTTGATTTTGGCTTCTTCTACCCCTTTTTTGATTTTCATATGTTTTGGGTCTTCTTTCTCTCGTTGTTTAGTCTACTTCAGTAGAGGGGATGTCACTTTGAGCTCTGCTAGGTATCCTTGATCTCATAGTAGAACACCCTCGATTTAGAGCACATCAAGTTCCTTTAAAATCCTCTTCCCATAGGTGAGCAGGGAAGCCAGTATACCTTTGGGCTTCTTGCTCAAAGCATTTACCACTATATTTGCCTTAGCATTATGGTACTTGACTTTGATGTCTTAGTCTTCAGGGAGCTGAGCTGTATCCACCCTTCTTTATCTAATATTCAACTCCTTCTGGGTAAAAAATGTATTTTAGATTTTTGTGATGAACGTAAATGTCAGATATCACCCCATAAATACAGTGTCTCCAAATTGTCAAAGTATGCACTACTATAACTAATTACAAGTCATGCTTGGGTAGTGCTTTGTGTAGGCTTCAATTGACACGAAGCATAGGTGATAACTTAGCCTTTTTGCATCAGAACACATCCTAATCCTTTCTTCGATGCATCCTAATCCTTTCTTAGATACTCATCGTTTTTTTAACTCTAAGAAGCTATCCTTGAATTCTTTAGTCCACTTAAACCTATTAGTCTGGCAAAGCAACTGGGTGATAGGTAGGGCTAACATAGAAAATCCATCTACAAATCTTCTATAATAACTAGTCATGCCTAAGAAACTTTGTACTTTAGTCATATTAGTGCGTCTAGGCTAGTTAACAATTGCTTCCAGCTTAGATGGGTTTGCTGATGTGCCTTCTTTTCGTATGGACCCATAAAATGAACCTTGTTTAACTAGAATTCATACTTCTTGAGTTTAGCATATAGCTTGTCTTCTTATAAGGTTTTTAACATCAATCGCAAGTGCTTAACATGCTCTGTAGTTTTGGGGTATATCTGGATATCATCAATGAACGCCACTTCAAATTTATCAAGAAAGGGCTTGAATACTTTATTTATTAGGTTTATAAAGAAGGTCGGGGTATTGGTTAGTCCAAATGGCAATATTAAGAAGTCATAATGCCTATACTAAGTTTGAAAAGATGTTTTTGGAACATCTTCTTTTTGTTCCTCAATTGGTGGTAACCCAAACTTGAATCGATCTTAAATAGGGATGGCAGTTACATCCAAATTCGAAGCAGATCTGATCTGATCAGAGGTAAAACTATGTGATTCGAATCCGAAACCAAAAAGTTTGAATCCAAATCCAAAAAAATAATACGAATCCGAGTTGAATTTAGATCGGATTCGTAGGAAGGGTAAAATCCGATCTGACTTTCAATCCGATTCGACTAAATTTTTAAATATTTTAAAGTTAAAATTTTAAAATTTTTTAAGAAAACATATCCAATATGCCCACCCTCCCCCACTCCTAGGTGCCAGCTTAGCCTAGTGTTTTTTTTTTGTCAGCAAATTTTTTTAATATGTAAAAATTAAAATGTTGAAACCCTAATACTCCCCCAAGTTAGTCTCTTTCTCCTCGTACTTTGCTAGTTGCTCTTGCTGCTTCACTCACTAGTCGCTCTTGCCCTCTCGCTACTCGCTAGTTGGACTATCAAAGTATTAGCTCTCTCCTTGGTCCTTGGCTTCTTGCTCTAACTCTCTATTCTCTATCTCTCTCGCTGAGCCTTTATCTTCTCACTGGTTTCTGCAATGCCGACGCCGAGCATTTCATCGTACCTTTTTGATCTCTCGTGAGTGCACATCTCCTTTTTCTCCTTAATTTAATAGTTCGTACTATAAAATCTAAATATACTTTTTTATGACTAGGAGTGTTGTTTAGATTTTTGGGGTATAGAATAAGATAAGTTAGACTTTGGGCTTTGCCATTTTGAGGTTTAGGAAGATTGTTGTTTTTGATCATTTTTTAAGGTTGATCAAAATTGTATTCAAACACCTAATTATATATGGAATTACGGATCAGTGATATGATCAAAATTATATTATAACACTTAATTCTAATAAAAATCTCATCTCCATACAAATAATAATTATAGATATCATTATATATACCCCTAGTCAGAGACCAATAGAGAAGAAGGGCTAAACAGTGCAAGTGGAGGATTTGTATGCTTAATTTTGATTTTCTTTTTATGAGTAGGATATTTTATTTGCGATATTTTATATGTATCCCGTAGTTGTTAAGACTTGTAATTGTTGAAACATGTTGTTATTTTTTTGAGCTTGAAATATGTTTCTTCTTTTATTCTTTGTTTAGCTTAAATGTTCAGGATTAGGTTCATACGATATATGAAGGCACATCATAGTGTTGATTGGTGGGTAGAATATAGAAAAATTGTATAAAGTTATTGCATTATGAAAGGAATTATTTCGGATCTAATTAAATCCGAATATGATCCGATCCGACTCGGATCGGATCCGGAGATTCTTCTTTGATCCATCGGATCAGATTCGGATCGAATTTTTGAATTTGAATATAAATCGGATACGGATTCAGATGCTCCAATATTCGATCCGAATCCGATCCATTGAGATCCCTAATCTTAAAGTACATCATATTGCTTGCTAATTGATCGAATAGGTTATCTATTTTAGGGGAGGATATTTATTCTTAATAATCACCTTACTAAATTCGTGATAGTCGATACACAGCCCTAAACCCCCATTTTTCTTCTTTATAAAGAGCACTGGAGCTTCCTCGGGTGAGATATTAGGTAGGATTAGCCCTTTGTCCAATAACTTATGTAATTGGACCTTTAGTTAAGTTTGTTCTGCCGATACTATATAGTAAGGAGCTTTGGATATGGGGTTGTAGTTAACACAAGATCTATTATAAACTCAATTGTAGGATTCGGTGATTATTCTGGCACCTCCTGGGATACTCAAGGAAACGCCCTTGTTGTCAGGATCTCACTTAGATCTAGCTCTTTTGGTTAGGTCATCTCAAGAGCACAAAATAGCCTTGACATCCTGTTTTCATCAGTTTAAATACCCATAAGACTTATATGATTGGGATCGTCTTCTAGCAACTGCTTCCTTTAAACTCAAGCCTCTCTCTTTTAGTGTTAGAGAGAGCTATTACTTTTTGTTACAATCCATAGTTACTTTTTACTTAGCTAACCAATCCATTCCCATACTGATATCACAACCCTAGTGCACGAAATCAATAAGGAGGATTCTCCCGTCCACATTTATGGAATTGTTCTTAAACATAACCTTAGTGTGAAAAAAAACAAAGCCCAACGGGTTGGCTACTCACATTTGTATATCCATTTTATTAGGTTTACAAGCAAGTTTCTTCGCAGACTCAAGATTTACAAATGAATGAGTAGCGCCTAACTTAAATAAAAGATTGGGTGTGGAATTGTTGACAAGTAAATTTCCTAGATCATGGTGTTAGGGTCTTCTGTCTCATATTCTTCTAAGTAGAATACTCTACCTCCAGCATGTGACTTCATGTCATTAACATTGCTCCCTGCTAGGGTACGTCCCTGTTATGTTAATGGCTAGGGCTTAAATCCTTGCCCTTCAGTAATGCCTGGTCTATTCCAGGTTGCTTTTGGACATAAAGCGACCCTATATCTGTATTCATCACATCCAAAGAATTGGCCCGGGGCCTCTCTACATGGTCCAGAGTGGTGAATGTTGCACTTACTATGTGATTTCTCTTTGGCTACAGTATAGGTTACTTGCCCTTATTTTTCCCCTTCCCAATGTTAAATTTCTTGATGTTCCTACCTCCTTGAGAATTGAATCCATTAGGTTCTACATCCTTTATGGTTGTCCCATCTCTTTTTCTTCAGCTCATTTTCATCCATCACTTGAGCTATCTTTAGTGCTCTAGGGTACATCCCTTAAAAGTTGTCGTAACGCACCTGACTACCATCTATTTGATGCTTCCCTTTAGTCCTCGTTCAAAGTGGTCAATCTTCATTTCTTCAATGGTCATGTGAGTTATGACGAATAGCCGCACCCTTACGCCATCATATTCATATGTTTCCTTTGCTTAAGATGGAGAAACTCTTGTTCTTTGGCTATCTTTACTTCCTTGGGATAATATTTATCATCTGTTAAAGTTTTAAGCTGTTCCCACTTTAGTGGTGGCTCACCAGCTTGGGTTTGACTGTTCTTTGACCAGCACTCTGCCTCACACCTAAACTAGATGGTAGTTAAATGCACCTCAAATTGTTCAAGACATTCAACTATTTTAAACAGACTTATTTTCCTGAGACATTCTTTGTAAACTAGTGGGTCTGAGCCTCCTTCAAACTTAGGTGGTTTTAGTTTGTTAAACTTGCAAATCATGTCCATACCAATTGGCTTAGCGGGATAGTTCATTGGCATAGCATGGTGGCATCTATCCGCAACATACTTATAGAGGTGTCACTTAGTTCTAGTCCAAAGTTAGAAGTTAACAGTATGATTAGTTCTACCATAGACATAATAAAATAATTAGAGTAGCGCATGAGTTACATACAACTTACATGCACACCATATTTTGTTTACTTAAGGCATACTTGTAGTTTTAAACATTTACTATGCTAGTAGGTAGCTTAGGTACAAATAACTTATTTAATTACAAAACTTTGTGACTTAAAGTCATAAGAGGAGGCCACCCACTATACTAGTTCTCAACTATAATTTAAAGATGCAACTAGTTATTAAAACATTACAAGCAAGTAGACTGCGACCATATGTTTCTTTTTATATCTTCAGTTCGGGGTGATATAGGCTTCATTTAGGGAGATATCCTCAGATCTTCCTCCACATCGGGACTGGAAGGATCTTCCATCATGGAGTCATCTGAATCCACGAGATCATCAGCCTGGATATGGGCCAGTAAGCTACGTGGTCAGAGTACACTCAATGTTATGCTCCCCATCCATCTATTCTCATCCTTAGAATAGTTCCTTCCTGGCCTTAGAGGCGAGTGACTCCATACACATCAATCTAGCATAACCCACGTAGTAGCTACTTGAGGTGATTCATCAAGGAGCATAAGCATTGAGCACAAGTAGGCTGCTCTGTTATATCTCCCAGGGTTCACTAAGGTTTACTACGTACCACCAATGTATTTAGTACATGCTAGTTAGTAGCAGCTTGGCGTTCAGTGGGGATGTTTCATAAATGGTCCAATATAGGTTCAATGAATAGGAGGAACTTGACCATCCCTTGATAGCTGAAGGGCTAAAGGGCCCCACCAACGTCTGATAACTCATTTTTTATGTTTACTTTTCCTCACATTTTGCCTATTTTTAATGTCTTTGAGATATTTTTCTAGCAAGAATAATTCATATTTATGCTTTTAAGGGTTAGGATTGAAGTGCGAATTCAAGCATAAGCTCGATCAAGATAAGATGGAACGACGTAGAATTTTTAGCACGATTTCTCACAACCCAACTCATTGGGCTGTTTTGTTTTGGCCCAGTCATGTATCTAGGCGCCTAGCCTAGTCAACCAAGAAATAGTGGCCTAGTGCAGCAAAAGCCCACCCATAGCTTCCCTCACTCTCCTTCTCTTTAGCCGATTAGGCCTGTTTGTTGCAGCCCATCTTGTAGACGCAGTGGCTTATGCTCTCTTCTCCTTATTCGCATGGGCCTGTTCTTCTCATTTCCCAGCAGCGACCTAGTCCATGTGTATCAATAACTCGTGGCCTTGGCCTGCACCCAACAGCACCAAGGTCATTCCAAGCCCAACGCCTCTCCGTCTCACCCTCTTTACATCTCTTGTGTGGGTCGACCCTTCTGCGCTCCCTCTACAAGTCAGCAATTGGGTCTATTCTTTTGTGTCCCCACTAGCCCGCCTCTCTCTTTCTCCCAGATACTGGGACTACTCCATTCCAGCCCAATTCACGCCCAGAGCTATGCTGAAATTTTTTGTGAATAAGCTGAATCTGACCTAATTAAACACAATTACTCAAGATTAATTTCTAGCTAAAGACTAGCCTTTTCTTAAGCAAGCCAACAATGTAACATCCAAGGAGTTGATTGAAATTAATTTTTTCATTAATTTCTGGGCAGCTAGACAAGCTGCATTTTCATTATAAAAAGAGATCAAGACTAGAGCAAAAATCATTCACCACTATGTTCGTCCACTCCTTCAAGCACTCTTCCATTCTCTCATCGTCCTTCCTCCATTTTTTTTCAAAGAGTCTTTGTAAGACAAGATCATTTGGGTTGAGGAGTTAAGAAGAAGAAAATAAGCTTTGTAGTTGTTTTTTCTCTTCTTTTCTCGCCTTATTTGTGAGTCAAATTAGAGAATTTATAGTTAATTTTATAGTTTTGTGTAATTGACTATCAAAGTGTGGACATAGAAAGTGAAACATACCAGTAATTAAGAGTATGGGTAGATCGAATTTAATGAGTTTTCACTAATTATGGTCTGCTAAATTATTATTCTAGGATTAAGATGGATCCTTGATTAATAATATTATTCCACTAATTTCTTTTGGGGTTTTTGTGTCTCTTACATTACATAATTTTGAGTTTATATTTGCTCCTAACTTATATATGTATATTATGACTACTATTTATTCATGTTGATTTTAATAATTTAATTTGATATGTTAATTATAGATTATACCTTGTAGGCTAATATGATACTGTGCAATTGTGCTTAAAATTATAATTGTTAAAGTTAAATAATTCACGCTAGAAATTAGATGAGTTATGTTTAAAATGAATAATTCATGCGAACTACTAAGGTAAGTTATTTCATATGGTAATGATGATTTATGTTTTTAATTTGTGACCTAATGCTTGTAGATTAGGTTGAATAAGAGAATAATTTAACCCCCATTGAGTTAGTAATTCAATATTTAAGTTATTGGTGAAATATGAAATCCTAGATCTTCTTCTAACATGATTTCTCCCTATTTTCTTGGCTCATTTGGTTTTCTTTCATTTCTTTAATTTTGTTTGGTAATTGAAGTCCTCTCTTAAATTATTCTTTTAATTAATTGGAGGAACTAAATTTGAAATTGCTATTGTTCCTCATGGCATTGACACCCCATACTTGCTAGTTTATAGTTGATCTTGTACACTTACAAGTAAAAAGGGTTTTAAAAACTGAACATAAAATCCACATCGCGTTTTTGGAACTGTTGTCAGGGAATGATCAGTAAGTTCTAATTTTATTTTTTCCTTTTGTTTTTTCATTATTTTCTTTGTTTTTCTTCTTCTTTTTCATTAGTTAATTAAAAAAGTCCAAAAGAAGTGGTTCTTGGTTGCTTATTATTGTAGTGAACATGTGCTACTCTTTACTTATTTGTGGGTTATATACGTGGTAGACATTCCTTATTCTTAGGTCTTAAAAAATACAATGCTGAATTTGAAGGTTCTCATAGTAGGATAAAGGCTAAGAAATGTGAATCTAAGAAAAAGATGTCTAAAGAACAAAAAACAACTTAAAGAGTACTTTACTCCCATCAATTATGATTCACCTACAAGAACTTGTATACCTATTATCATGGGGGCATTTGAGGTTAAGCATTTCCTTATCCAAATGCTTTGTCATTTCATGGTCTAGAGTTTGAAAATCCTTTCAAAGATGTTTATGGATTTTTAGAGATTTGTTCCATTGTGTTTTTAAATAATATCTCTAATGATGCTCTTCGTTTATGTCATTTTCCTTTCTCCTTGAAAGATAAACCTACGAATTGGTTGGATACTACAAAAAATATCACCGCTTGGGATAAAATGTGAAAGGAATTCTTCAAAAACTTTTCTTTATTGGTAAACTGACTACTTTAAGAAGTGGTATAACCACTTTCTCACAAAATAAAAATAAACAAGTGCATGAAAGTTGGGAAAGGTTTAAAGAGTTGTTGTGAAGTTATCCTCACCATGAGGTCCGTATGTGGCAACTCATCCGGAGTTTCTATGATTGCGTAGATGAATACAATAGGTAGATGAATACAATAGGTAGATGGTTGATGTATCTTATGGTAATAATTTCTTGTATAAAACTCCTGAAAAAGGCTAAAAATTGTTTGAACATTTGAGTGAAAATTTGCACATATGTGCGACTTCCTCCTATTCTGATATGATTTGCCTAGACAATTGATAAAGGGGGATTTACGAGGTTTCACATTCAATTTACCTTTCTTGTAAAGTTGATCCTTTAACTTAGAAATTTGATCAATTGTTGTATATGAACTAACTGTCTAATGCCACTTCTATGTATGATGTGTGTTCAGTTTGTGCTAGTCCCATGCATCCTTCTATTAATTGCCATTGTGTTGGTACGTCTGACTATGTGACTAAACAAGTAAATGCTGCATAAGCATTTCCTCTAAGTAATAATGCTTATTCTAATGCTTATAATCATAGTTGTAGAAATCATCCTAATTTTTTTTTTGGAGCTCTCAAAATTTAGAGAATCCACAAGCCCATTCAAGTAGACCTACCCCTCCTGGTTTCCAAAACCAGAGATATGCTCATCCTACTTCTGATCAAGCTCCATCCTAGAGCTCTAACATAGACAAGGTAATTTATGCTCTTAGTACCTTGACTTTTGTTATGCAAAATGTTGACTATAAGGTCCAAGGAACTGAATTTAAAATGCATATTGTTGATTCTCGCGCACAAGCTATAGCTAAATTAGAAACCCAACCTGGGCAACTAGGCATTGTTGTAAGTAAATGAGAAGAAGGAAAACTTCCTAGTCATCCCATACAAAACCCTAAAGGCCAACAATTTAAACAATTAAAGGCTTTAATAGTTTTCAGGGGTGGTAAAGAAGTGGACAATAAAATGAGTGTAAAGGGAAATGATAAATGATCAAAGACCAATCAATGAGACCTTGAAATTAAGAAAAGAGAATGACTCATCCCCTTCTCTTGTTGTGCCTTACACTAACTTTTCTATTACTCATAAGCCAAAGGTTCCTTACCCTCAAGCTTTGGTTGCACTATTACCTTTCAGGAAACATAAGCAAAGAGAAGACATTTTAGAGACCTTTAAAAAGGAAGTTAAGGTCAATCTTCCCATTTGGAAGCGATAAAATATATCCAAACTTATGCTAAGTTCCTTAAATACATGTAGTTTTAAAAGTAAATCTAAAGATGACAAGTCTAAAAAGATTTTGCTACGTGAACAAGCAGCTCAATTTTTAAATTTGACACTTCACCTAAGTTCAAAGATCCTAGAGTTCTTATTATTTCATACTATATTGGTAATCACACAATTGAAATGGAACTTTTGGATTTAGGTTCTAGTGTTAGTTTGATACCTTATTTTGTTTACTTAGATTTGAGATTAGGTGAATTGAAACCTTCTAATTGTGTTGTTTAGATTGCTAATAGGTTAGGGAGAACTCGTAGGGACAGATATATGACGTCTTGATTCAAATTGGTAAAGGATTTGTTCTGGTTGATTTTATTATATTGGACATGGATCCTAGCCATGCTTCGATGTAGATCCATCTCATTTTAGGACATCCCTTCCTAGCCCAGCTAATGCCACACTTAATTGTAGGTCAGGTGTGATAGAAGTATAAGCCATGAACATAAGGGTTAAGCTAACATTTTTAGAGTTCTTCTCAACTTGTGTTTGAAGATGAATCCGAATGCTTCTTTATTGATGTGATTTATGAAATAATTGAAAAGCCTCACCTGCTATTTAGAGTAAACATCATTTAGGAACTTATCTTTCCCATGGGGATATGGGGTTATTTGACTTAGGAAGTACAATAGATGAAATGGTTTTACTCTTGACTCCATGCCTCATCTTGAGTCTTTCTCTTAGGTGTCCATTTCTAAACCTCTCCCAACTTTGGCAAGTTCTCCTATCCCAGTTTTTGTTGTTTCCCCAGCAGAATTTGAGTTGAAACCTCTCCTTGATCCACTCAAGCATGTATTTCTAGGGCCCAAAGAGACTATGCATGTCATTATATCTTCTCTTTTGTGTTATGATCAAGAGAAAGAGTTGATTTGTGTCTTCTTTGATCATAAGGGTGTAATTGGTTGGTCGGTTGCTGATTTAAAAGGGATAAGTCCAACTATTTGCACACACAAAATTCACATAGAGAACAATGCCAAACCTCTAAGCCCGATACAATGTAGGTTGAACCACCATATGGAAGAAGTTGTCCAGAAAGAGCTTGTAAACCTTTTAGATGCAGACGTTATCTATCTACTTTTTGATTGTCAATGGGTTAGTCCAATTTAAGTCATCCCTAAGAAGTCTCGCATAATTGTGGTTAAGAGAAACAATGGTGAACTAGTTCCTACTAGACGGACTATAAGGTGGAGGGTATGTATTGATTACAGAAGCTAAATTCTTCACTAGAAAGGACCATTTTCTCCTCTCATTTGTTGATCAAATTTTTGAAAAATTAGCTATATAAAGTTTCTGATATTTTCTAGACGGGCATACTAGCTATAACGAAATACCGGTTTATTATGAGGACCTAGAGAAAAACACTGTCACATGCTCATTGGTACATTCACCTATCGGAGGATGCCCTTTTGGTTGTATAATATACCTTCCACACTAAAAAATACATGATGATCATATTTTCTAACTTTATTGATAACTTCATGGAGGTGTTTGTGGATGATTTTTCTATTTTTGGCTCTTCTTTTGATGTGTGTCTTGCTAATTTATCCACTATTTTGAAAAAAGAAGTGAATCTTATTTTAAGCTAGTAGAAGAGTCACTTTATGGCCTAAGAAGGAATTGTGTTGGGTCATAACGCGTCTAGAAAGGGAGTTGAGGTTGATAAAGTCAAGGTTAATCTAATTTCTAATATGCCTGTTCCTACTTCTGCAAAGCAAGTCAAATCTTTTTGTGGTTCCCGACTTATGTTAAGTTCCTCAAATACATGGAGTTTTAAAAGGATATCTAAGGATGATAAGTCTAAAAAGGTTCTGCTAAGTGAACAAGTAGCTCAATTTTAAAATTTGACACTTCACCTAAGTTCAAAGATCCTAGAGTTCTTATTATTTCATACAATATTGGTAATCACAAAATTGAAATGGAACTTTTGGATTTGGGTTCTAGTGTTAGTTTGATACCTTATTTTGTTTACTTAGATTTGAGATTAGGTGAATTGAAGCATTCCAATCGTGTTGTTTAGATTCCTAATAGGTTAGGGAGAACTCATGGGGACAGATATATGATATCCTGGTTCAAATTGGTAATGGATTTGTTCCAGTTGATTTTATTATATTGGACATGGATCCTAGTCATGCTTCGATGTAGATCCCTCTCATTTTAGGACATCCCATCCTAGCCCAGCTAATGCCAGACTTATCCGTAGGTTAGGTGTGATAGACGTATTAGCCAGGAACATTAGGGTTAGGCTAACATTTTTAAACTTCTTCTCAACTTGTGTTTAAAGAAGAATCTGAATGCTTCTATATTGATATGATTTATGAAATAATTGAAAAGGCTTACCTGCTATTTAAAGCAAAGATCATTTAGGAACTTGTCTTTCCCATGGGGATATAGGGTTATTTAACTTAGGAAGTATAATAGAGGAGATGTTTTTACTCTTGACTCCATGCCTCATCTTGAGTCTTTCTCTTGGGTGTCCATTTTTAAACCTCTCCCAACTTTGGCAAGTTCTCCTACCCCACTTTTTGTTGTTTCCCCAACAGAATTTGAGTTGAAACCTCTCCTTGATCCACTCAAGTATGTATTTCTAGGCCCTAAAGGGACTATGCCTGTCAATATATCTTTTCTTTTGTGTTGTGATCAAGAGAAAGAGTTGAGTCGTGTATTGTTTGATCATAAGGGTGTACTTGGTTGGTCGGTTGCTGCTTTAAAAGAGATTAGTCGAACTATTTGCACACACAAAATTCACATAGAAAACAATAGGAAACCTTTAAGGCCAATACAATATAGGTTGAACCGCCATATGGAAGATGTTGTCCAGAAAGAGGTTGTAAAGCTTTTAGATGCAGACATTATCTATCCATCTTTTGATTGTCAATGGGTTAGTCCAATTTAAGTCATACCTAAGAAGTCTGGCATAACTGTGGTTAAGAGTAACAATGGTGAACTAGTTCCCACTAGACGAACTATAAGGTGGAGGGTATGTATTGAGCACAGAAGCTGAATTCTTCATTAGAAAGGACCATTTTCTCCTCCCAGTTATTGATCAAATTTTTGAAAAATAAGCTATATAAAGTTTCTGATATTTTCTAGACGGGTATACTGGTTATAACCAAATACCTGTTTATTATGAGGACCCAGAGAATACCACCTTCACACGCTCATCGGTACATTCACCTATCGGAGGATGGCCTTTGGGTTGTATAATGTACCTTCCACACTAAAAAATACATGATGATCATATTTTCGAACTTTATTGATAACTTCATGGAGGTGTTTGTGGATGATTTTTCTATTTTTGGCTTTTCTTTTGATGTGTGTCTTGCTAATTCGTCCACTATTTTGAAAAAAGAAGTGAATCTTATTTTAAGTTGGTAAAAGAGTTACTTCATGGCCTAAGAAGGAATTATGTTGGGTCATAACGTGTCTAGAAAGGGATTTGAGGTTGATAAAGTCAAGGTTAATCTAATTTTTAATCTGCCTGTTCCTACTTCTGCAAAGCAACTCAAATCTTTTCGTGGTTCCCGACTTATGCTAAGTTCCTTAAATACATGCAGTTTTAAAAGGAAATCTAAGGATGACAAGTCTAAAAAGGTTCTGCTAAGTGAACAAGTAGCTCAATTTTTAAATTTGACACTTCACCTAAGTTCAAAGATCCTAGAGTTCTTATTATTTCATACTATATTGGTAATCGCAAAATTGAAATGGAACTTTTGGATTTGGATTCTAGTGTTAGTTTGATACCTTATTTTGTTTACTTAGATTTGAGATTAGGTGAATTGAAACCTTCCAATTGTGTTGTTCGGATTGCTAATAGGTTAGGGAGAGCTCGTGGGGACAGATATATGATGTCTTGGTTCAAATTCGTAAAGTATTTGTTCCGGTTGATTTTATTATATTGGACATGGATCCTACTCATGCTTCGATGTAGATCCCTCTTATTTTAGGACATCGCTTCCTAGCCCAGCTGATGCCACACTTAACTGTAGGTCAAGTGTGATAGAGATATTGGCCATGAACATAAGGGTTGGGCTAACGTTTTTGAAGTTCTTCCCAACTTGTGTTTGAAGATGAATCTGAATGCTTCTTTATTGATGTGATTTATGAAATAATTGAAAAGCCTTGCGTGCTATTTAGAGCAAATATCATTTAGGAACTTGTCTTTCCCATGGGGATATGAGGTTATTTGACTTAGGAAGTACAATAGATGGGATGGTTTTACTCTTGACTCCATGCTTCATCTTGAGTCTTTCTCTTGGGTGTCCATTTCTAAACCTCTCCCAACTTTGGCAAGTTCTCCTATCCCACTTTTTGTTGTTTCCCTTGCAGAATTTGAGTTGAAACCTCTCCTTGATCCACTCAAGTATGTGTTTCTAGGCCCCAAGGAGACTATGCCTATCATTATATCTCCTCTTTTGTGTTGTGATCAAGAGAAAGAGTTGATTCGTGTCTTGTTTGATCATAAGGGTGTAGTTGGTTGGTCGGTTGCTGATTTAAAAGGGATTAGTCCAACTATTTGCACACACAAAATTGACATAGAGAACAATGCGAAACCTCTAAGGCTAATACATTGTAGGTTGCACCACCACATGGAAGATGTTGTCCAGAAAGTGGTTGTAAAGCTTTTAGATGCAGACATTATCTATGCACTTTTTGATTGTCAATGGGTTAGTCCAATTTAAGTCACACCTAAGAAGTCTGGCATAACTGTGGTTAAGAGTAAATATGGTGAACTAGTTCCCACTAGATGGAATATAAGGTGGAGGGTATGTATTGAGTACAAAAGCTGAATTCTTCATTAGAAAGGACCATTTTCGCCTCCCAGTTATTGATCAAATTTTTGAAAAATAAGCTATATAAAGTTTCTGATATTTTCTAGACGGGTATATTGGTTATAACTAAATATCGGTTTATTTTGGGGACCCAGAGAATACCACCTTCACATGCTCATCGGTACATTCACCTATTGGAGGATGCCCTCTGGGTTGTATAATGTACCTTTCACACTAAAAAAATACATGATGATCACAATTTGTAACTTTATCGATAACATCATGGAGGTGTTTGTGGATGATTTTTCTATTTTTGGCTCTTCTTCTGTTGGGTGTCTTGCTAATTTATCCACTATTTTGAAAAAAGAAGTGAATCTTATTTTAAGCTGGTAAAAGAGTCACTTAATGGCCTAAGAAGGAATTGTGTTGGGCCATAAAGTGTCTAGAAAGGGAGTTGAAGTTGATAAAGTCAAGCTTACTCTAATTTCTAATATGCCTGTTCCTACTTCTGCAAAGCAAGTCGAATCTTTTCATGGTTCCCGACTTATGCAAAGTTCCTTAAATACATGCAGTTTTAAAAGGAAATCTAAAGATGACAAGTCTAAAAAGCTTATGCTAGGTGAACAAGTGGGTCAATTTTAAAATTTGACACTTCTCCTAAGTTCAAAGATCCTAGAGTTCTTATTATTTTAAAATATGTTAGGGAGAACTCTTGGGGACAGATATATGACATCCTAGATCAAATTGGCAAAGGATTTGTTCTGGTCAATTTTATTATATTGGACATGGATCCTAGTCATGCTTCGATGTAGATCCCTCTCACTTTGGGACATCCCTTCCTAGCCCAACTAATGCCACACTTAATTGTGGGTCAGGTGTGATAGACGTACTAGCCATGAACATAAGGTTAAGGCTAACATTTTTAAAGTTCTTCTCAACTTGTGTTTGAAGATGAATCTGAATGCTTCTTTATTGATGTGATTTATGAAATAATTGAAAATCCTTGCCTGCTATTTAGAGCAAAGATCATTTAGGAAGTTGTCTTTCCCATGGGGATATGGGGTTATTTGACTTAGGAAGTACAATAGATGAGATGGTTTTACTCTTGACTCCATGACTCATCTTGAGTCTTTCTCTTGGGTGTCCATTTCTAAACCTCTCCCAACTTTGGCAAGTTCTCCTATCCCACTTTTTGTTGTTTCCCCAACAGAATTTGAGTTAAAACCTCTCCTTGATCCACTCAAGTATGTATTTCTAGGCCCCAAATAGACTATGCCTATCATTATATCTTCTCTTTTGTGTTGTGATCAAGAGAAAGAGTTGATTTGGGTCTTGTTTGATCATAAGGGTGTAATTGGTTGGTCGGTTGCTGATTTGAAAGGGATTAGTCCAACTATTTGCACACACAAAATTCACATAGAGAAGAATGCCAAACCTCTAAGGCCAATACAATGTAGGTTGGACCACCATATGGAAGATGTTGTCCAGCTAGAGGTTGTAAAGCTTTTCGATGCAGACATTATCTATCCACTTTTTGATTGTTAATGGGTTAGTCCAATTTAAGTCATACCTAAGAAGTCTGGTATAATTGTGGTTAAGAGTAACAGTGGTGAACTAGTTCCTAGTAGACGGACTATAAGGTGGAGGGTAGGTATTGATTACGGAAGCTGAATTCTTTATTAGAAAGGACCATTTTCTCCTGCCGTTTATTGCTCAAATTTTTGAAAAATTAGCTGTATAAAGTTTCTGATATTTTCTAGACGGGTATATTGGTTATAACCAAATACCAGTTTATTATGAGGACCCAGAGAATACGATCTTCACAGGCTCATCGGTACATTCACCTATCAGAGGATGCTCTTTGGGTTGTATAATGCACCTTCCTCACTAAAAAATACATGATGATCATATTTTCTAACTTTATTGATAACTTCATGGAGGTGTTTGTGGGTGATTTTTCTATTTTGGCTCTTCTTTTGATGTGTGTCTTGCTAATTTATCCACTATTTTGAAAAAAGAAGTGAATCTTATTTTAAGCTGGTAAAAGAGTCACTTTATGGCCTAAGAAGGAATTGTGTTGGGTCATAACGTGTCTAGAAAGGGAGTTGAGGTTGATAAAGTCAAGGTTAATCTGATTTGTATTCTGCCTGTTCCTACTTCTGCAAAGCAAGTCAAATCTTTTCGTGGTTCTCGACTTATGTTAAGTTCCTTAAATACATGCAGTTTTAAACGGATATCTAAGGATGATAAGTCTAAAAAAGTTCTGCTAATTGAACAAGCAGCTCAATTTTAAAATTTGACATTTCACCTAAGTTCAAAGATCCTAGAGTTCTTAGTATTTCATACTATATTGGTAATCACAAAATTGAAATGGAACTTTTGGATTTAGGTTCTAGTGTTAGTTTGATACCTTATTTTGTTTACTTAGATTTGAGATTAGGTGAATTGAAACCTTCCAATTGTGTTGTTTAGATTGCTAATAGGTTAGGGAGAACCCATGGGGACAGATATATGATGTCGTGGTTTAAATTGGAAAAGGATTTGTTCTGGTTGATTTTATTATATTGGACATGGATCCTAGTCTTGCTTCGATGTAGAACCCTCTCATTTTAGGACATCCCTTCCTAGCCCAGCTAATGCCACACCTAACTGTAGGTCAAGTGTGATAGACGTATTAGCCGTGAACATAAGGGTTAGGCCAACATTTTTAAAGTTCTTCTCAACTTGTGTTTGAAGATGACTCTGAATGCTTCTTTGTTGATGTAATTTATGAAATAATTGAAAAGCCTTACCTTCTATTTAGAGCAATGATCATTTAGGAACTTGTCTTTCCCATGGGGATAAGGGGTTATTTGACTTAGGAAGTACAATGGATGAGATGGTTTTACTATGGACTCCATGCCTCATCTTGAGTCTTTCTCTTGGGTGTCCATTTTTAAACCTCTCCCAACTTTGGCAAGTTCTCCTATCCCACTTTTTGTCGTTTCCCCAGCAGAATTTGAGTTGAAACATCTCCTTGATCCACTCTAGTATGTATTTCTAGGCCCTAAAGAGACTATGCCTATCATTATATCTTCTCTTTTGTGTTGTGATCAAGAGAAAGAGTTGATTCGTGTCTTGTTTAATCATAAGGGTGCAATTGGTTGGTTGGGTTCTGATTTAAAAGGGATTAGTCCAACTATTTCCACAAACTAAATTCGCATAGAGAACTATGGCAAACCTCCAAGGCCAGTACAATGTAGGTTGAACCACCATATGGAAGAAGTTGTCTAGAAAGAGGTAGTAAAACTTTTACAGGCAGACATTATCTATCCACTTTTTGATTGTCAATGGGATAGTCCAATTTAAGTCATCCCTAAGAAGTCTGGCATAACTGTGGTTAAGAGTAACAATGGTGAACTAGTTCCTAATAGACAAACTATAAGGTGGAGGGTATGTATTGATTACAGAAGCTGAATTCTTCATTAGAAAAGGACCATTTTCTCCTCCTATTTATTGATCAAATTTTTGAAAAATTAGCTATATAAAGTTCTTGATATTTTCTAGACGGGGTATACTTGTTATAACCAAATACGGATTTATTCTGAGGACCTAGAGAATACCACCTTCACATACTCATCGGTACATTCACCTATCGGAGGATGCCCTTTGGGTTGTATAATGTACCTTCTACATTAAAAAATACATGATGATCATATTTTCCAACTTTATTGATAACTTCATGGAGGTGTTTGTGGATGATTTTTCTATTTTTTGCTCTTCTTATGATGTGTGTCTGGCTAATTTTTCCACTATTTTGAAAAAAGAAGTGAATCTTATTTTAAGCTAGTAAAAGAGTCACTTTATGGCCTAAGAAGGAATTGTGTTGGGTCATAACGTGTCTAGAAAGGGAGTTGAGGTTGATAAAGTCAAGGTTAATCTAATTTCTAATTTGCCTGTTCCTACTTCTGTAAAGCAAGTCAAATCTTTTTGTGGTTCCCGACTTATGTTAAGTTCCTCAAATACATGGAGTTTTAAAAGGTAATCTAAGGATGATAAGTATAAAAAGGTTCTGCTAAGTGAACAAATAGCTCAATTATAAATTTGACACTTCACCTAAGTTCAAAGATCCTAGAGTTCTTATTATTTCATACTATATTGGTATTCACAAAATTGAAATGGAACTTTTGGATTTGTGTTCTAGTGTTAGTTTGATACCTTATTTTGTTTACTTAGATTTGAGATTAGGTGAATTGAAACCTTCCAATTGTGTTGTTTGGATTGCTAATAGGTTAGGGAGAACTCGTGGGGACAGATATATGATGTCTTGGTTCAAATTGGTAAAGGATTTGTTCCGGTTGATTTTATTATATTGGACATGGATCCTAGTTACGCTTCGATGTAGATCCCTCTCATTTTAGGACATCCCTTCCTAGCCCAGCTAATGCCACAGTTATCTGTAGGTCAGGTGTGATAGACGTATTAGCCATGAACATAAGGGTTAGGTTAACATTTTTAAAGTTCTTCTCAACTTGTGTTTAAAGTTGAATCTGAATGCTTCTTTATTGATGTGATTTATGAAATAATTAAGAAGCCTTACCTGCTATTTAGAGCAAAGATCATTTAGGAACTTGTCTTCCCCATGGGGATATGGGGTTATTTGACTTAGGATGTGCAATAGATGAGATGGTTTTACTCTTGACTCCAAGCCTCATTTTGAGTCATTCTCTTGGGTGTCCAATTCTAAACCTCTTCTAACTTTGGCAAGTTTTCCTATCCTAGTTTTTGTTGTTTCCCCTGCTGAATTTGAGTGTAAACCTCTACTTGATCCACTCAAGTATGTATTTCTAGGCCCTAAAGAGACTATGCCTGTCATTATATCTTCTCTTTTGTGTTGTGATCAAGAGAAAGAGTTGATTCGTGTCTTGTTTGATCATAAGGGTGTAATTGGTTGGTCGGTTGCCGATTTAAAAGGGATTAGTCCAACTATTTGCACACACAAAATTCACATAGAGAACAACGCTGTAATAGCCCGACCCTAACTCATATTTATTTATTTAATTAAGCCATGTAATTCATTTTTCACATTTATTTATCTCATTGAATCATTCCAGTTGGGGAAAATTCATTTCGTGTCCCACTTTGCAATTCGAGTTTCATTTACCGGACAATTTCGGGAAAAATTAATAGTAGGCCTCGATATTTATGATTTAAAAGATTAAATTATTTTTCATGATATTACATTTTAATCCTGAGCTTCCAACCAAAAAAAAAAAAAATCAAACGCGCTCGGTTTCAGTTCCTTTCCAAACCCGAGCTCATTTAGGCCCAATTTTGGCCCAACAAGTTTCTAATTCATTTGTTTAGCTAATTACCATGATTAACTCCTAATGATAATGAGCAAAGATATTTTTTTTTGCGAGGGCAATTTTTAGCCAAGTATTTAAAGTCATTTTGCACCAAGTATTTACACCAAGTGGCAAAACATCAAAGCTCTCCTTTCTCTCTCTTCCTCTCAAACTCCATGGCAGCCACCACCAGCCCTCTTTTGGGTGTTTTCCGGCCACTTTTCGGCCACTCTCCAGCAAGGATTTCAATCCCCAAACAACCTCGCTCCATTGGCTACCATTTTCCATCCTCGAAACCACCAAATATCATCTCCATCTCCACTTATTTCAAGCTCAAAGTAAGTGACTTCAATCTTGTTCTTTGAATTTTTGGTTTTTGCTTCTTGTTTTGGTTATTTTGATGATGGATCATGTTGTTTTTATTGAATTAAGAATCATCTTGGTGATGGATCATGGTGGAGTTGAAGCTAGGGTTAGGCTTTTATCTTAATCATGCAAGCTTCATGTTCAAGTGTTGAATTTTGATTGTTTTAAATGAGATTTTGTGATATTTGGCATTGGTAATGAATATCAAGATGCTTATTCTAGTTTATATAAGTTAAAGAGTGATTTCAATGGGTGGTTATGTCAAGAAAAGCTTGCAAATAAGTGTTGTTGTGCTATAAACAAACCCAAAACAGGGTGACTTTGGGAATAAACTGGTGTTTCGTGGGACATGGGAAAATTATGCTTTTTGGTGTGAAGATACCTCAATGATTTATCTTTCAATAGGCTTTGTAATTACTCAATTTCGAGTTGTGTGGACAAATTTATGACCAATTTACTCAAGACTGTGCAGAATACATTGAAACTGGGAACTGAACTGGAACAGTAACTTTACTGGAAAACTGGTATTGATTGGGTCAATGAAAAATTGTGATTGTCAGTGTGTGGATAGATCAATGATTTATATTTCAAATTCCTTTTGAATCGCCTTAATCCGAGTTCTGTGGAAAAAGTTATAGTCGTTTTGCTACGACTGCGCAGATTGAACTGAAACTATGCACATCTGTGTTCTACCCTAATTTTAGGGACATTACTATGTGAATCATGCTTTGTACCCTAAATGAAAGTTTTAGTGGACATTGTGATGTTTTCATATTGGGGTTTTACATCTCATTTGGAGGTCGGGAGTGAAAGATATGGATTTTCTAATACAGACCATCAAACGGTAACATGAGTGAATATAGAACTTTGTGATATTTGGAAATATTTTCAGAAGTTTCTATATAATTATGGGTATTGCAAGGAAATTGCAAAGTGTAGTGAGCTCAACAAGTTTGATTATGTACAGAAGCTTGCTTGGGTTGAAAACTGAGTTAAATAAGTATGAAACTGAAATTTGGGAAGTGAGCGGAGTAATAACTCAAAATCAGTGTTCTTCGGACCAAGTTAGGGTGTTATATGAGATTTTATGAACCTCACAACACCCCTTATGGCATAAACCATTTGTCACCCATTTCAGAAGCATTAACCATTCTATTATCCATTTCAGAAGCATCACACTTTCCATTATCCATTTCAGAAATATCAGAAACCCATATGTCATTTATATCAATTAAAATCTTTTCATTATCACCTCAATCATTTCCATTTGGCCTATTTTGCTTCAATTTATTGTATTTCAAGTTCAATAACCCTAACTGATTTAAATCAGTTCATTTTGGTTTAACTTGTCTTATATTGAATTAAAATCAGTTTATTATATTGAAATGCACAAGTTATGTATCCCCTTTCATTACTCAATTTCTGTTACACATACTTTTACTTAATCAATTATGCGAGTAAGGATCATTTACTGACTACAGATACTTACAATGACATTTATGAAACAGAGTTGAGGCCTAGTTATCGTTCCCCATTTTGCATAAGTGTTATCATGTCAGATGACATTTATGAAACAGTTGATTTGTATCAAGTCAGATGACATTTTTAAAGACTCAAGGTACGTGCATTGCCTGTATCTTTAGAAATCAGATAGTATTTATCAATGTTATCATGTTTTGGTAAGTACATCAATGAATCAGTTTACACAGTGATTTATCAGTTAATTAGTGACCCCGTCAGTTATCAGTTACAGGGCATTGCCCTTCAGTTACCTACGCGGTTTCAGGCCAGGTCCCCCAGTCGGCTTGGCAGGTGTACACCTATCCATAGATCGTAACAGTATCAAGGGGTTCACTATCAGATAATAATTAGCAATGCAGTTTTACATTAATCTCATTCACAGTTTTTAACTTAAAATGAATTGCAAAGCGGGCCCAACCAGTGTTCAATGATTATTTAACAATTCAGGAATGCATGTATTGAGCTTTGGCTCACAGTTCGAAACATTTTTCATGTTTTGTTTTAGGAAAATGCTCAGAGTATTGCCCTCATGCCAGCGAATCAACTGAAGAGAATAAGTGAAGAACGAAAATCCGGATGGATCAAAAGTATTACCGTATATGCATACCTTAAAGTTGCATTTTGAATTCTTCTATGGATGAAGATGTATATTACGTGGAGAATTATCTTACTATCGTTTATAAACCCTTCATTTGTTAACACTTGATGTGAGTGTATATGTTTGAGGTTATGGTTAGCTATGTTATTTATAGCACTCATGTTTAAAGCCTTGTCCTTCTAGACGGCGGTAATGCCCCTATCATTGGGTTGTCTAGATTTTAATTAAGGAGAATATAAACAGTGAAACATGTTTAATTTGGGGCGTTACAAATGCCAAACCTCTAAGGCCAATACAATGTAGCTTGAACCACCATATGGAAGAAGTTGTCCAGAAAGAGGTAGTAAAGCTTTTAGATGCAGACATTATCTATCCACTTTTTGATTGTCGATGGGTTAGTCCAATTTAAGTCATCCCTAAGAAGTCTGGCATAACTGTGGTTAAGAGTAATAATGGTGAACTAGTTCCTACTAGACGGACTATAAGGTGGAGGGTATGCATTGGTTATAGGAGTTGAATTCTTCATTAGAAAGTACCATTTTCTCCTCTCGTTTATTGGTCAAATTTTTGAAAACTTAGCGCTATAAAGTTTATGATATTTTCTAGACGGGGTATACTAGTTATAACCAAATACCGGTTTATTATGAGGACCCAGAGAATACCACCTTCACATGCTCATCGGTACATTCACCTATCGGAGGATGCCCTTTGGGTTGTATAATGTACCTTCCAAACTAAAAAATACATGACGATCATATTTCCTAACTTTATTGATAACTTCATGGAGGTGTTTGTGGATGATTTTTCTATTTTTGGCTCTTCTTTTGATGTGCGTCTTGCTAATTTATCCAGTACTTTTAAAAAAGAAGTAAATCTTATTTTAAGCTGGTTAAAAAGTCACTTCATGGCCTAAAAAGGAGTTGTGTTGGGTCATAACGTGTCTAGAAAGGGAGTTGAGGTTGATAAAGTCAAGGTTAATCTAATTTCTAATATGCCTGTTCCTACTTCTGCAAAGCAAGTCAAATCTTTTCGTGGTTCCCGACTCATGTTAAGTTCCTTAAATACATGCAGTTTTAAAAGGAAATCTAAGGATGATAAGTCTAAAAAGGTTCTCCTGAGTGAACAAGTAGCTCAATTTTAGAATTTGACACTTCACCTAAGTTCAAAGATCCTAGAGTTCTTATTATTTCATACTATATTGGTAATCGCAAAATTGGAATGGAACTTTTGGATTTGGGTTCCAGTGTAAGTTTGATACCTTATTTTGTTTACTTAGATTTGAGATTAGGTGAATTGAAACCTTCCAATTGTGTTGTTTGGATTGCTAATAGGTTAGGGAGAACTCGTGGGGACAGATATATGATGCCTTGGTTCAAATTGGTAAAGGATTTGTTCCGGTTGATTTTATTATATTGGACATGGATCATAGTCATGCTTCGATGTGGATCCCTCTCATTTTAGGACATCACTTCCAAGCCCAGCTAATGCCAAACTTATTCGTAGGTCAGGTGTGACAGACGTACTGGCCATGAACATAAGGGTTAGGCTAACATTTTTAAAGTTCATCTCAACTTGTGTTTGAAGTTAAATCTGAATGCTTCTTTGTTGATGTGATTTACGAAATAATTGAAAAGCCTTACCTGCTATTTAGAGCAAAGATCATTTAGGAACTTGTCTTTCCCTTGGGGATACGGGGCTATTTGACTTAGGAAGTACAATAGACGAGATGGTTTTACTTTTGAGTCCAAGCCTCATCTTGAGTCTTTCTCTTGGGTGTCCATTTCTAAACCTCTTCTAACTTTGGCAAGTTCTCCTATCCCAGTTTTTGTTGTTTCCCCTGCAGAATTTGAGTTGAAACCTCTCGTTGATCGACTCAAGTACGTACTTCTAGGCCCTAAAGAGACTATGCCTTTCATTATATCTTCTCTTTTGTGTTGTGATCAAGAGAAAGAGTTGATGCGTGTCTTGTTTGATCATAAGGGTGTAATTGGTTGGTCGGTTGCTGATTTAAAAGGGATTAGTGCAACTATTTGCACACACAAAATTCACATAGAGAACAAAGCCAAACCTCCAAGGCCAATACAATGTAGGTTGAACCACCATATGGATGAAGTTGTCTAGAAAGAGGTAGTAAAGCTTTTAGATGCAGACATTATCTATCCACTTTTTGATTGTCAATGGGTTAGTCAAATTTAAGTCATCCCTAAGAAGTTTGGCTTAACTATGGTTAAGAGTAACAATGGTGAACTAGTTCCTACTAGACGGACTGTAAGGTGGAGGGTGTGTATTGATTACAGAAGCTGAATTCTTCATTAGAAAGTACCATTTTCTCCTCCCATTTATTGGTCAAATTTTTGAAAAATTAGCGATATAAAGTTTCGGATATTTTCTAGACAGGGTATACTGGTTGTAACGCCCCAAAAATACGAATGACATGATTACCGATAATTGCAACGAAAGGCTTAGTAAACGAAGGCGCTACCGCCGTCCTGATAAGGACAAGGCTCACTGAAACCATTTAATCTTGCAACTTGCGCTTATAATCACAAAATTTAGCAAACTGAAACACTTCAAGACCGAAGTTCATAATAGCTTAACCATAGTACTTGACCCTAAGGTCGGTTCCAATATTCAAGCTATGCTGAATCCACTGTGAGCATCTGATGACCTTCAAAAAGGCTTGCTAAAAGGAGGAATATGTGACACTTCATCACCTAAAATGGAAAACATGAAAACAATTTGAAAAGATGAGCAAAAACTCAGTACATACATCCCTGTATTTGTAAAATGACCATAGAAACACCGGTGATGGGTACCCGACTTTACAATTCATTTAGTTGGCAATAAAAATGAAAATGAAAGTAATATGAAATAGAATTGCTCATTATTATCTGGATGTGAACCCCTTGCACTGATATGATTTATACATAGGTGTACACCTGCCAATCCGATCAAGAGTTGGCCTGAAGCCGCGCGGGTAAATGATGGGCTGATGCTCTATAGATGATAACTGACGGGGTCACAAGTTAAATGGCAAATCACTGTATAAACTGATTCATTGATAAACTCATTAAGAGTTGTAACTTGATAAACATGATCTGCTTTCTGAAAATAGAGGCAATGGACGTACCTTGAGTCTTTAAAACAAAATGTTATCTAACTTGATACAGGTAAGCTGTTTCATGAATGTCATCTGACTTGAGACATATGTTCTAATTTGATAACACTTATGCATAACGGGGAATGATAACTAGGCCTCAACTCTATTTCATAAATGTCATTGAAAGTATGTGTAGTTAGTAAATGATCCTTACTCGCACAATTGAGTAAGTAAAAGTATGCGTAACAGAAATTGAGTAATTAAATGGTATACATAACTCGTATATTTTAATATAACTTCAAAGCTGAATTGATGAAAGTAAAATAGTCCAGGAATATTTATTTCCCCCTATAAATGACTTGGCCCAAAATACACAAAATGAGTGCATGATCAATCTCACTTGATCTTTTTTATTGCTCTTTATACAGTTACTCAAAATACTCCCAAAAATCACCAAACTCAAAATAGTCAGCCAAATTTCATGAGATCGTGCAGGAAATTCAGAAATAATATGAACAGTCTACCATAAAATTTTCAGAATTTTCCTCCAAGTATACACAACACAGAAATTATAACAACAACCTGATTTACATCCAAGCAGGTCAGTTCACTTCACAAATTCATAACTTTCATTCTAGACCTCAAATGGATACATAAAGCCTCAATATGAAAATATTAAGAAGTCCCCAAAAACTTTCATTTACAACTCAAAACATGATTCCCACAATAGGATTCCCAAAATGGGACTAAAACACAAGTGTATCAGTTTTGATCTCATTCTGCGCAGTTTTGGTAAAATGACCATAACTTTCTGGACAGACCTCAGATTAAGGCGATTCAAGAGGAATTTTAAAGATAGCACACTGAACTATCTACCCACCAAAAATCATAATTTTTGGCTGGACCATTCATTACCAGTTTAATCCCAAAATCAGCCCTAATTTTCTGAAATTCCAGCCCTTAACTGATTTAACTTCTTTTCCTTTTTCACATAAAAATCACTTGAAATAATTTCAAATCACCACAATAAGATACAAAGATATCATTTAGGGCCTCATATATGTATCCAAACTCTAAACAACTTCATTAATACATAATTACTAAATTCGTATCCAAAACAGGGCAGTTTTCTTCAAAATTCCATAACTCACTGATTACACCTCCTAACTTCATGAAATGTTTCCAGAAAATCCCAAATAATATATAGAACCTACAGTACAAATTTTAGAATTTTTGGACAATCCTATAATTTCCAGAATTTCGACAGTGGCATAAAAACGAATGCAAAATCATGATAATCATGGTCTTGATCAAATACCCATAACTCCAAACATCTCCAAACTCAATAAAAATTGCACAATAACTATCAATTTGATCATCCAAACATAACCCATAAAGAAAACAACCATAAAACTCAAGATAAAACAAGTTAGGGTTTTGGGATATACCTCACTTTAGGCTTGAATTAGAGAGAGGAGGAGGCTGTTTTGAGTGATTTGAGGGGTTAGACTTGATAGCTAGCAGCAACGGCAACTCGGGGCAGTTGGGAGGTGGCCGGAAACCACCCAAAGTGGCGGCACAAGGGGCAGCAGCTGCTGCCCCTGTTTCTGCTGTGAGGAGAGAGAAAAAAATGGGGAGTGGGTTTGTGTATTTTTTTGCTGAATTTTGTGTGTAAGAATAGTCAATTTATAGCCACATATGGCTGTAAATTTTCACTCTAAAAGTAGGTTTTTGCTAATTAAAATTAGGTGTTAAAATGAGTAATTAGTGAAATAATAAAAGTTAGTAAGGTTTTGCGCTTTTGTTTTGGGCCCAAAAGGCTAAATTGGGGCTTGAAAATTTATTTGGAGTGTTGAACAAAAATAAAAATTTGTATTGCTCGGAAATAAAGTTTAGCGAAGATAAGAAAATAATTAATCACTAATTTGTACTTACCGAGGCCTAATATCGATTCACCCGATATTTATTCAATCAACAAAATTTCGACTTAACAATCAATGAAACTTGAGTTGTAAAGCGGTACCCAAAATGAAATATCTCCCAACCGAGATGATTAAATATGATAAATGTAGGTGGAAATTTTAAATAACATGATGGAACTCGTTAAATAAATAAATGGAGCGTAATTGAATTTAATAAATATGATTTGGTTAAACAAATAACCATGAGTGATTAAGTCAATAAACTTGGTAAAGTAATTGAATAAACGTGATTAATGAAATAAATAAAAATGATTTAAATAAATAAACAAATAAATAAATAAATATAGGTTAGGGTCGGGTTATTACAGCCTTCCCCGCTTAAAAAGTTTCGTCCTCAAAACTTATCATACTTGTCAACTATATGCAATGCTGCTTTAAAACACATGGGTCAGTGGTTCCCGTTGCTTCTCTCGGAAGGGGTATAATTTGCCAAGTGAACACTGACTGAGGGTGTATGCGTTGTATAACTTCTTAATCCCATATTTCAGTAGTAGATTTGAATACTTTTCACATAATAGCCTCAAAGAGCTCAATTACTTTGCTTCAAAAGTGATATTCTCTTCGAAAGAAAAGAACCTTGTTACTGCAAATGAGGTATTCTACACTGCTGACTCATAAAGCCCAAAGTAACGAGGACTCAATTATCACTGATATCCAGTCTCCTGACACCCTTGACTAGATAAGCCCTTCAGAACACTTTATAACGCATTTGAGACATTGGTTATTTTGTTGTTTTGCCAACACAACTGTTTTGTCGACCTTGTATCACCTCAACATGTACTTGAATTTTCCCTCTTAATGCTTGCTTGGAGTACCTCTGACCTTATACTCAATGTTTCTTCTGGCTCACTCCAATATAATTAGGCAGTGCTTGAGATTATGCCATTCTCAAAATATCACCAGCTGATTTTTTCTAACACATCACATGATCTTCCCTCATCAGACTACTCAAGGATCTGCTCCCAGTTGATAACGGGAAAAAGAAAAATGACAATGGTTAGGGATAAGAGCGATGAATTTCTCAGCCGAGCGAATTATTGCATACAAAAGAAATGAACAATGAGACTAGAAAAGGCAAATAAAGATGAGATTATCATGGGGTGGTTAGAATAAGGATAACCATAAGTGTATCATGAATTCTGAAATATGATGCCACAAGAATTGTGGTTTATAAATATGGACCATAAAGGGTCCAATAAATAATCCACCAAGGAGAAAGATGGGATGGTTATATTCGGGTTTAACTGATGAACTGGAAACAAGATGACAAGCAACTGAGCTTCAACTAGATAACTTTATAGCCACAAGGAACAAGATAAGTGCAATAGATAGATGGGACAAGCAATGTACAATGGATAGATAAATAGATTGGATAAGCAAAGTGTAATAGATGGATAAATGGATTAGACGAGCAAGTGCCAAAGGATTAGTAAATAGATTGAATCGATAAAATACAATGGATAGATCAATACATTGAACAAGTGACATGAGATTGAATAGATTAAATAGATCAATAGAATGAACAAGTGAATAGATTGAATAGATTGATCAATAAATGGATTGGATAGATTGAACAAGTGACATGAGAAACGTGCCTTTGCTCATATAAAACCAATTCAAATCCAGGAATAAGATTGAACAACTAAAACTAGAATTTACTGATGAGCATGCAAGATATATGTGTGGGAGTTGAAGTTCAAAATAGGGAAAGTAAGGGGATTATGACAATTACAATCACCGACACCAATGAGAGCTGAATTACATTATGAATTCAGAATAAGTTATACGAGTGTATTATTATGAATAAATGAGATGTAAGGTAGATGTGGGAATCAGCTCTCAACGAAATGAACTGCAACTTATGATCATGAAATAAAGATGGTGAAGGTCGAGAGCATTGGAATGTTGACAATCATATAAGGTCGAATAAAAATGTATTGCATACTTAACAATGGGTTTGCGAAGGCGTGAAAGATCACGCGAATAAGAAACATCGGGTTGAAATACAAGGGAGATGAAACAATATTGGATAGTATCAAGTTTTGAAGATGAGACAAGCAAACAAGAATTACTATAAATGGGTGTTCTTGCAAAAGATAAACTGTGGTTGCATGGTTTAGGTGTGATGTTCGAACCATAAATCATTCTTGGACAAGACATCTCCTGCTGACAGTTAATCCCATAAATCATTTATTCAAGGTATAGGGCACTTATTTTGATAGTGATCTTGTTCAACTCTCTGTGCATAGTACATGACCATAAGGTTCTGTCTTTCTTCTTCGTATGAACCTGAGGTTCCCCACGGGGACACACTTGGTCAAACAAATCCCTTATAATTCATCCACTGCGTCCTTAATTCTTTGGACTCTATTGGGGGTCATATGATAGGGGTTTTGAAAATGGATTGAGCACCTAGAACAAGGTTGATCTGAAAATCAATGTTTCTTGGGGAGAAACAATACTGGTAGTCCTCATATGAAACATCTCTAACTCCACCAACTGGAAATATGGATATGGATATACCGAGTGTGGTTGACAAATCACTAATATTCAATACATTACTGACATGATAATTCACTTGCTTGCACAATGGAATTAGGGCAGAAATAGGATTTTTCTTCTCTCAGTCCATGGAAATACATGCCTAGTCTTTCCACATTTCTCAAACTAACCTTAAGATCTTTACCAGTCATCTTCTATAAGTACACAATCAGTTCATCTCCATAATGATAACAAGGTATGCCAATCAAACTGGATTCAATGCCCAATGAATATGTTTCCAGCAATACTATACATAAGACATTCAACTGCTTACTGGTCTCAGTAAATTTAAAAGACAAGGGGCAATCTAAAGTGCAGAGATATGCAACCACACCATGAACTCTTGCAAAGATATTTCTTTATTGGTTATGAAGGATAGACATGTAAGCTGAATGAATGAAAAGACGAGGATTCGTAATGAAAGAAGTAAGACATATAAATGTCCTGCATATACAAGACATGCAGTTTACTCAGGATGGTCATGATAGTAAAGTAAATAAACGATGTTATGAAGTTGAGAGAGAGTATTTAGTAATGAAGGTGAAGAAATGTGACAGATTCCCAAAGCGGCTTTTGAAAAGTCATATGGTATCCGTATGTGAGTAAAATGAAGAAGATAAGGGTCAACACTATCAGAAGGAAAATTTTATTCATCTGATGTTTGAAAAGACAATACGTTAAGATGAAGGAGTCAATCTTATGATTGAACATGATGTCATCCATCAATACAACAATTTGCAATAAATGGAAGTCTTGGGTAGACATATAAACATCAAAACTGTTGGCAAATGGAAATAACACAAATCGTTGTTTATCATTACCAAACTAGGTTGTACTAGAAAAGAAAGGATTGCCAAAATAACTTGAATAACGACATGTAGTCATGGCCATAGAGTAGTATGCCAGCATGACGTTACGGTGCTATAACAACACGAACAATAGGGATACATTTATTGCTGAAAGGACACTCAATGGCTAGATCTGAAGCAACCAATGGCTTTGCAAGCAACAAATGAATAGTGCCCAAATAGAAGTAAAGAGTTCGAGTAGATAACAGTAAAAATATGAACATAGTGATGACTGAGCTGCAAGTAGAATGAGTCAGATATGCTTAGGAAGAACTGCAAATCACATAGTGATGCATACCGGGAGTCATTATAGGCTCCATTATGGAAACAGAGAATTAAACGATTGAGATTATCAGGGTTTGAATCACCTATAAGAAAGGTTGCTCAGATATGTTTGAAAAGGTCCCCACAGACCACATATGAGAATTTCCATAAACACCCCATTACAAATCAAGAGAGTGTTAGTAGCAAAGAAATGATGCATCTGAACGATTCAAGGTAACTATGGCAGGAATAAGTCAATGACGGGAAGTAATGGGAGCATTGCTGATGTAAAGTCTTAGTATCAAGACCAAAAGATTCCGATACATGGCAGCTTAATCTTACTTGCACCACCCACATAATGCCAAATAGCACACCATAAGCTACTAATTGCTATTACCATACATAAGCACTCATTGTAGTGTTCTTCTCATAGTACTTCAACTCAAAGACATTGCCCCACCAGGTATTTCCTCATCTAGAGGTTCACCTCTGACTTAACATTGTATAAATCCCTTGAGAAGTTGCAAATTGCACCCGCACATCGACTTCAACCATCATTGTACTCAAGGTTAGGTATTTTAATTCATCTCAATGAAACTCTCAAATTCTGGAGCGAAACGGACAGAGTTTCGCCTAAAAACTGGCTAAAACCCAGGCTTAAAGCCTTACAATTGATACCTGAAATGGAGAGAAACACTTTAATAGCTCAACGGCCACACGCCGGAGTTCATAACTCAACGGGTCACACACCCGGAGTGCACAATTACAAAAATTTAAACAAATATGAGAAATGACACATACAATACAATTCCCAGATAAATGAGAGCATGCCTTTCTAACAGGTGACCCAAATGGTTCCACAATCCACTTTGCTCATACTTGAATCTCATGATACTACCAAAATGATTGAGTCATCCAAATAACAATGGTTCCTCCATATATGCCCATACATATGAACTTATAGCCAACAACTCATTTAACTGGTCCAACACAACTCATACACACCTTGATAGCTAACTCATAAACACTTGATAACTCACAGTGGCCTTAAACCTTAGCTCTGATACCAATTCTGTAACGCCCCAAAAATACGAATGACATGATTACTGATAATTGCAACGAAAGACTTAATAAACGAAGGCGCTACCGCCGTCCTGATAAGGACAAGGCTCACTGAAACCATTTAATCTTGCAACTCGCGCTTACAATCACAAAATTTAGCAAACTGAAACACTTCAAGACCGAAGTTCATAATAGTTTAACCATAGTACTTGACCCTAAGGTCGGTTCCAATATTCAAGCTATGTTGAATCCACTGTGAGCATCTAATGACCTTCAAAAAGGCTTGCTAAAAGGAGGAATATGTGACACTTCATCACCTAAAATGGAAAACATGAAAACAATTCGAAAACATGAGCAAAAACTCAGTACATACATCCCTGTATTTGTAAAATGACAATAGAAACACCGGTGATGGGTACCCGACTTTTCAATTCATTTAGTTGGCAATAAAAATGAAAATGAAAGTAATATGAAATAGAATTGCTCATTATTATCTGGATATGAACCCCTTGCACTGATATGATCTATACATAGGTGTACACCTGCCAATCCGATCAAGAGTTGGCCTGAAGCCGCGCGGGTAAATCATGGGCTGACGCCCTATAGATGATAACTGACGGGGTCACAAGTTAAATGGAAAATCACTGTATAAACTGATTCATTGATAAACTCATTAAGAGTTGTAACTTGATAAACATGATTTGCTTTATGAAAATACAGGCAATGGACGTACCTTGAGTCTTTAAAACAAAATGTTATCTAACTTGATACAGGTTAGCTGTTTCATGAATGTCATCTGACTTGAGACATATGTTCTAATTTGATAACACTTATGCATAACGGGGAACGATAACTAGGCCTCAACTCTATTTCATAAATGTCATTGAAAGTATGTGTAGTTAGTAAATGATCCTTACTCGCACAATTGAGTAAGTAAAAGTATGCGTAACAGAAATTGAGTAATTAAATGGTATACATAACTCGTGTATTTCAATATAACTTCAAAATTGAATTGATGAAAGTAAAATAGTCCAGGAATATTTATTTCCCCCTATAAATGACTTGGCCCAAAATACACAAAATGAGTGCATGATCAATCTCACTTGATCTTTTTTATTGCTCTTTATACAGTTACTCAAAATACTCCCAAAAATCACCAAACTCAAAATACTCAGCCAAATTTCATGAGATCTTGCAGGAAATTCCAAAATAATATGAACAGTTTACCATAAAATTTTTAGAATTTTCCTCCAAGTATACATAGCACAGAAATTATAACAACAACCTGATTTACATCCAAGCAGGTCAGTTCACTTCACAAATTCATAACTTTCATTCTAGACCTCAAATGGATACATAAAACCTCAATATGAAAATATTAAGAAGTCCCCAAAAACTTTCATTTACAACTCAAAACATGATTCCCACAATAGGATTCCCAAAATGGGACTAAAACACAAGTGTATCAGTTTTGATCTCACTCTGCGCAGTTTTGGTAAAACGACCATAACTTTCTGGACAGACCTCAGATTAAGGCGATTCAAGAGGAATTTTAAATACAACACATTGAACTATCTACCCACCAAAAATCATAATTTTTGGCTGGACCATTCATTACCAGTTTAATCCCAAAGTCAGCCCTAATTTTCTGAAATTCCAGCCCTTAACTGATTTAACTTCTCTTCCTTTTTCACATAAAAATCACTTGAAATAATTTCAAATCACCACAATCAGATACAAAGATATCATTTAAGTCCTCATATATGTATCCAAACTCTAAACAACTTTATTAATACCTAATTACTAAATTCGTATCCAAAATAGGGCAGTTTTCTTCAAAATACCCATAACTCCAAACATCTCCAAACTCAATAAAAATTGCACAATAACTATCAATTTGATCATCCAAACATAACCCATAAAGAAAACAACCATAAAACTCAAGATAAAACAAGTTAGGGTTTTGGGATATACCTCACTTTAGGCTTGAATTAGAGAGAGGAGGAGGCTGTTTTGAGTGATTTGAGGGGTTAGACTTGATAGCTAGCAGCAAGGGCAACTCGGGGCAATTGGGAGGTGGCCGGAAAAGTGGTCGGAAACCACCCAAAGTGGCGGCACAAGGGGCAGCAGCTGTTGCCCTTGTTTCTGCTGTGAGGAGAGAGAAAAAAATGGGGAGTGGGTTTGTGTATTTTTTTGCTGAATTTTGTGTGTAAGAATAGTCAATTTATAGCCACATATGGCTGTAAATTTTCACTCTAAAAGTAGGTTTTTGCTAATTAAAATTAGGTATTAAAATGAGTAATTAGTGAAATAATAAAAGTTAGTAAGGTTTTGGGCTTTTGTTTTGGGCCCAAAAGGCTAAATTGGGGCTTGAAAAATTATTTGGAGTGTTGAACAAAAATAAAAATTTGTATTGCTCGGAAATAAATTTTAGCGAAGATAAGAAAATAATTAATCACTAATTTGTACTTACCGAGGCCTAATATCGATTCACCCAATATTCATTCAATCAACGAAATTTCGACTTAACAATCAATGAAACTTGAGTTGCAAAGCGGTACCCAAAATGAAATATCTCCCAACCGAAATGATTAAATATGATAAATGTAGGTGGAAATTTTAAATAACATGATGGAACTCGTTAAATAAATAAATGGAGCGTAATTGAATTTAATAAATATGATTTGGTTAAACAAATAACCATGAGTGATTAAGTCAATAAACTTGGTAAAGTAATTGAATAAACATGATTAATGAAATAAATAAAAATGATTTAAATAACTAACTAAATAAATAAATACAGGTTAGGGTCGGGTTATTACACTAGTTATAACCAAATACCGGTTTATTCTGAGGACCCAGAGAATACCACCTTCACATGCTCATTGGTACATTCACCTATCGGAGGATGCCCTTTGGGTTGTATAATATACCTTCCACACTAAAAAATACATGATGATCATATTTTCTAACTTTATTGATAACTTCATAGAGGTGTTTGTGGATGATTTTTCAATTTTTGGCTCTTCTTTTGATGTGCGTCTTGCTAATTTATCCACTATTTTGAAAAAAGAAGTGAATCTTATTTTAAGCTGGTAAAAGAGTCACTTCATGGCCTAAGAAGGAATTGTGTTGGGTCATAACATGTCTAGAAAGGGAGTTGAGGTTGATAAAGTCAAGGTTAATCTAATTTCTAATATGCCTGTTCCTACTCCTGCAAAGCAAGTCAAATCTTTT
>JACYFF010031957.1:54005756-54042275 GCA_017589665.1 Selenicereus undatus
CCTATCCTAGTTTTTGTTGTTTCCCCTGCAGAATTTGAGTTGAAACCTCTCCTTGATCAACTCAATTTAGTATTTCTAGGCCCTAAAGAGACTATACCTGTCATTATATCATCTCTTTTGTGTTGTGATCAAGAGAAAGAGCTTATTCGTGTCTTGTTTGATCATAAGGGTGTAATTGGTTGGTCGGTTGCTGATTTTAAAAGCATTAGTCCAACTATTTGCACACACAAAATTCACATAGAGAACAATGCCAAACCTCTAAGGCCAATACAATGTAGGTTGAACCACCATATGGAAGAAGTTGTCTAGAAAGAGGTAGTAAAGCTTTTAGATGTAGACATTATCTATCCACTTTTGGATTGTCGATGGGTTAGTCCAATTTAAGTCATCCCTAAGAAGTCTGGCATAACTGTGGTTATGAGTAACAATGGTGAACTAGTTCCTACTGGACGGACTATAAGGTGGAGGGTATTTTCTAACTTTATTGATAACTTCGTGGAGGTGTTTGTGGATGATTTTTCTATTTTTGGCTCTTCTTTTGATGTGTGTTTTGCTAATTTATCCACTATTTTGAAAAAAGGAGTGAATCTTATTTTATGCTAGTAAAAGAGTCACTTCATGGTCTAAGAAGGAATTGTGTTGGGTCATAAAGTGTATAGAAAGGGTGTTGAGGTTGATACAGTCAAGGTTAATCTAATTTCTAATATGCCTGTTCCTACTTCTGCAAAGCAAGTTAAATCTTTTCGTGGTTATGCTAGTTTTGTTAGGAGATTTATTAAGGATTATAGTAAAGTTGTCAGGCCTCTTACTAACCTCCTTTCTAAAGTTACTCGTTTTGTGTTTCATGATTCTTGCATGAAAGCTTTTGAAAAGGTGCAATCTTTATTAATGTCAACCCCTCTTAAGAAACCCTCGACTTTTCTCTTCGTTTCGAGATTATGTGTGACGCATCTAATTTTGCTATTGGGGTTGTTAGGGTAAATGGTTGAATAGAATGGCTCATTTCATTTACTATGCATGTAGAACTCTAACTGTTGCTCAAAAGAATTATTCTATTACTAAAAAGGAGTTGCCAGCTATAGTATTTGCACTTAATGATTTTGCTCATACCTTCTGTGTTCAAAATGATTGTATTTAGGGACTATGTTCTATTGAAGCATTTGCTGTCCAAGAATGACACCAAATTAAGACTTATTCGATGGATTTTGTTTCTTCAAGAGTTTAATATTGAGATAAAACATAGGAAAGGTTCTAAAAATTCAATTGAGACCACTCGTCTAGAATCTTTACTGAGTATACTGATGACTTAGATTTTCTGACTATTTTCATGCTGAGAAATTATTTGCTATGTCACATTCCTCTCTCCCTTAGTTTACTCACATTGTAAATTACCCTCTCACTGGAAAGATTCCTTCTCACTGGTCTAAACAAAACAATGATAGGTTCTTCTCACAAGTAAGACATTACTATTGGCAAGACCATTATTTTTTTTAGACATTGTCTTGACCAAATGGTTCGTAGATGTGCCGCCGATAGTGAATTCATAGCATTTTCACCTTTTGTCACTCTTATGCTTGTGGTCGTCATTTTGGTGGTCATAGAACAGATGCTAAAGTCCTAAAAAGTGGGTTTTATTGGCCCACTCTATTTCATGATGCTTACCATTTATGTCTTGCTTATGAGCATTGTCAAAGTACAGGTGCCCTGTCCTGTTGTGATATGATCCCCCTTTTCCTTATTCTGATTTTTGAGATATTTGATGTGTAGGGTATTGATTTTATGGGTCTCTTTTCCCTACCTTTTGGCTTTGTTTATATATTGATTAATGTTGAGTATTTGTCAAAGTCGGTGAAAGCTCTAGCTACTAGGACCAATGACCATAAGGTTGTGGTGAAGTTTGTGAAAAAGTACATATTCTATCGGTATGGGACACATAGAGCTCTATTAGTGATGGAGGTAGTCACTTTCGTCATCGGTCTTTTGAGGCTTTGCTTAGAAAATATTCTATGAATCATAAAGTAGCTACCCCTATCACCCTTAGGCTAAAGGTTAAGTTAAGGTGTCTAATTGTGAGATTAAGTCTATACTTGAGAAAATAATTCAACCAATAAAAAGAATAGTATTTGAGATTGCATAGTGCTTTGTGGGCCTATCGTACTGCTTATAAGATTCCCATAGGAATGTCGCCTTATAGGATTCTTTTCGGTAAGGGTTACTACTTACCAATTGAATTAAAACACCATACTTTTCGGCTATTAAAGCTTTTAGTTCTGACATTCAACAAGTAGGTTTTAAACATAGGCTTCAATTAAATGAGTTGGATGAATTGCATAATGAAGTCCATAATAATGCTAAAATTTATAAAGCGAAAACCAAAACTTCTCATGATAATATGATTTCTCGTAAATCTTTTAAACGTAAGTAGAAGGTTTGACTTTTAATTCCAAGCTCAAATTGTTTCCTGGCAAGTTGAGATCCAGATGGGATGATTCTAGTGTTGTTCAATGAGGGTTTCTGTTTGGGGCAGTTCAAATTTTGAATCCATAAGATGGTCGTGTTCTTCCTGTCCCTGGTCAATGTTTGGAACTTGTTGTGACTAATGAGATTGAGCCCTGTTTTGATAGAGTTCATCCATATGGTAGACCCTGTTTATTATTATTAGTGGATGAGATCTTGTTTGGCTAGAGACATTAAACTTAGCGTTTGTTGGGAGACAACCCAAGTGAAGGTTATTGTAGGAATCTTTGGAGTTGGCTTGTTGGACACGTTGAAAAATTTTGTTGTGCTAATGTCACCAGAATTTTGAGTTTGATATGTAACCCCAATTTCAATGTTATTATGAGTATTTAGTAAGTATTAAGTCTCTCATTGACTTTTCAATCAATAAAAAAAAAAAATTGAATTAATTAAGTGATGATTCAGAGCCAATGTACAAGTTCTATTTTTATTCATATCTTTAATTGCCTAAATATGGACTAAGTACTTCTCTGAGTGCTATCTTTATTCATATCTTTATCCACTTAGGCTAACAAAATGCATGGAGTCAAGTGAAGTTAAAAAAATTGATTAAAAACAAATTAAAGAAAGAAAAGAACAAAATGACTAATAAATTGATTTGGTATTGGGGACTTGATTTTGCAGATGCACTTGTGATTTTTGTTATATGTAGTGAAGTTTTGTACTTACAATTTTCTACATGGTTTCATTGGGTGCTTAATTTGCTTGAGTCTTGGCCTGTTAACTTATTTGAAATTACAAATGTTTCAAGATGGGTTGTGGGCTAGTAGCGAATTGAACTGTGTGATTTAGATTGGTTATACATGGTTTGATTATTTGATTTTCTCCCCAAAATCTTGTTCCACTTGATGGGTTGAATGAATATATGCATTCTTATCTCTAGGACTAGCAGAAATTAGGCGTGTTGGAGTTGGGAACTCATATTTTATGTTTACCTATACTCTTATTTCATCTATTTTCAATGTCTTTGAGATATATTTCCCGTAAAAATAATTCATATATTATGTTTTCCAAGGTTAGGATCAAAATATAAATTCAAGCATATGCTTAGTCAAGCGATAATGACACAACTCATAATATTTTGCATGTTTCTCACATCCCAACTCATTGGGCTGTTTTATTTTAGCCCAGTCATGTAACTAGTCGTCTAGCTTGCCTTATTCTCCTTTTCTAGCTGATTGGGCCTGTTTACTTTGGCCTATCTCAGAGACCTAGTGCCTTATGCTGTCTTCTCCTCACCCACACTTGCTTGTTCTTCTCATTTCCCAATAGTGGCCCCGTCCAAGTGTAGTAGCAACTCGCGGCCCAGGCCCACCTCTTATAGCACTAAGGTTACGCTAAGCCTACACCTCCCCTTCTCATTCTCTTTACATCTCTCATGTGGGCCGGACCATCTATGCTTTGCAAGTCAGCAATTGGGCCTATTCTTTCGTGCCCCTACTGGCTCGCTTATCCCTTTCTCCTACACCTGCGCCTGCTTTGTTCTAGCCCAACTCATGCCCAGCAGCTACACTGAAGTTTTTTATGAGTAAGCTAAAGCTGGCCTAGTCAAACACAATTACTCAAGATTAATTTCTAGTTAAAAACTAGCCTTTTCTCATGCAAGTCAGCAATGTAACAGCCGAGCAATTAATTGAAATTAATTTTTTCATTAATTTCTAGGCAGCGAAAGAGGCTAAACTTTCACTATAAAAGGGGGTCAAAGCTAGAGCAAAAATCATTCACTCGTCCACTCATCCACTCCTCCAAGCACTTTTTCATTCTCTCATCTCCTATTTTCCATCTTTTAGAGAGGTTTTGTAAAACAAAATCATTGGGGTTTAGGAGTTAAGAAAAAACTAAGCTTTGTTTACTATTCTTCTATTCTCCTCTTACCTGATTTGTGAGTCAAATTAGAGAGTTTACACTTAATTCTATAGTTTTGTGTAATTGAGTATCAAACTTTGGACATAGGAAGTGAAATATACCATTAATCGAGAGTATAATTAGACCAAGTTCAATGGTGATTTTAGTAACTATGGTCGGCTAAATTACTCATGTAGGATTAAGATGGATCTTTGATTAATAATATTGTTCTCCTAATTTCTTTTGGGGTAATTTTTTTCCGCTCATATTATATAATTTTGAGTTTATATTTGCTCTGAAACTTTTTATGCATATTATTACTATTGTTTATTCTTGGCGATTTCAATAGTTTAATATCCTACCTCATTTATATATTAGACCTTGCAGGTTAATATGATATGTGCAATTGTGCTTAAAATTATAATTGTTAAAGTTGAACACTTTATGCTAGAAATTAGGCGAGCTATGTTTAAAATGAATAATTCATGCTATTGCTAAATAAGTTATTTCATATGATAATTATGATTCAGCTTTTTAATTTGTGACCAAATACTTGTAGCTTAGGTTGAACAAGAGACTAATTGAACCCCATTTGAGTTGAATGTTTAAGTCCTTCATGAAATTTGAAATACTAGATCTTCTTCTAATTTGATTTCTCCTTATTTTCATGGGTCATTTGCTTTTGTTTTGTTTCTTTAAATTTCTTTCATAATTGAACTCCTCCCTTTAATTATTCTTTTAATTAATGAGAAAAACTAAATTTGAAGTTGTTGTTGTTTCTTGTGGGATCAACAACATATACTCGCTAGTTTACAATTGATCTTATGCACTTGTAAGTGAAAAGGGTTTTTTTTTTTTTTTTAAATTCTGATCATAAAATCCACATAAGGTCCATCGCTAAAGGCTGTTAGTGATTTCGGCCCAACAACCTACCCTTGGCATCTTTCGAACAAAGTACTTAACCTAGTGACTTTGTTCCTCAACGATCGTTTAGCTCTATACATTTCCAATAGGACACCGTGTCCCTCGTGGCCCACTAAAAGGACATAAACACAAAATCCTTCAAGGTGAACACCATCCTACACCACCACTGCAACATATAAGTTCATATTCCAGAATATATAGTCATACATAGTCATATACATACAAACATATACATATTTTACACATTCCACACACTTTACTATACTAATGAATGAATGATACAACCTGTCGCTCTTATACGGCCAAATGTAACACCTCTTCTCTCATTAGAGGAATGTCACATCATTAGGGTTCCTCAAAGAAGCCCCTGAGGCTGAAACAATGAATGAACTATTCCAACTAAGTCTCTACAATACAAACTTAAGGCAGCATAGAACTTTTTCTAAATCAAAATTTATCGGCTCATAAGCACATAGTGGCATTATAAGAAACTGAGGTAGTATCCTACAAGGACTAGTTCTATCATGCTGTGTTCCCTCAAGACAAGCTTAGCAAATCAAAATTTGAAATTGAAATTGAACTAAATTGTCGTTGTTGAGTAGTTTTTTGGGTGAGTAGGGTGGAGAATTTTGTCATCCTCTAGGATGGTGTTAAAATTGAGTAACTTGTTATTTTCGTCTAATTCTAACTTAAGGAAAGCAATAAATGTGACTAAGCATGATTAATTAAAGTAACCACTCACTCATCCCAATATAAATATAATTAATTAAACTAATCTAAAATAAAGCATAATTAACAAGATCAATATACAACATCAAATTCCCTAACAATGACTAGCAAAGCATCTAATTTAATTAGAACAACATTAAATCTACTAGCTAAAAGAAGAGAGTAAAAAAGAAGTACCTCAAAAGCTCAAAAAATGCAACAATGGAGGTTGGCTTCCATTGTTGGAGCAAGGAGATGGAATTTATGGCCAGTTTCCACTTATTCTTACTCACCTAACCTAAGTACTTCTAATCTAACCTATAACTAACCAAATGTTCAACTTTTCAAAAATGGGTTTTTAACTCAACTTGAATGAAGAAGGGGGGAGTTGAAAATGGAGATTTGAGATAAGAAAGATAAAGATTGAAGGTAGAGAAGGAAACAGAATAGGATTCGCAGGTAAACATCATTAAGGCATGAAATTGCCTAAAGTAAGAAGATTTGAAGACTAAAAGAAAGGAGTAGAGGGGAGAGATTGAGCAAACTAACCATTCAATTGAAGAGCTTGAATAGCAAACAACATTGAAAGATAATCAAATACTTGAAATTAACACTTGAAATATGGTTACATAAGCTAAATTAAGCACTAAGCTAATAAGTACCTTGAGAACCCTAAAACTAAGCTAACCCTACCTCTAAGACCAAGCTCAAACCCTAGCTTATCACACAAATGGGGAAACAAGGGTTTATATAGACCCGTAGCAGCAAACTTGGCACGGTTGTGCCATGTGGCATGTGCATATCATGCCAAGTTTTTAGATTTTGGAACAAGAAAGCAAAACAAGGTTTTGGCATGGCTTGCCTCTGGCAGCCATGTCAAATTTTTGCATTGTTTTCCTTCTTGTTTCTCCAACATTTTTTTTGCGCTCACTGACCCGGCCTTGCTTCGTGGTTATCCAGGGTTAACGTGCCTAACTTCTAGAACATTCAGACCCATTATATGCGATTTGAGCAATTGTCTTTATTACCTATAAAACCAACAAAACACTGATAAACAACCTAATTTAGCAATTATTATTGGCAAAATCTAGATAGAATAAGGTATAAAATTCACACATATTGAGCCTGAATAGTTGTCTAATCTAATGAGAAAATAATCGGGGAATTTAGCTAAATCAAACAATTTACCAATTTGATAATTAATCAAGCGCCTCTTCTTTGATGGGTAATTCCAAGATGGATAATCGAACGTTTCTTTCAAGGCAAAGTGAAAATTTTAAATCTTAACAACTACAATTTCCTAAGGATTTTCAAGTTCCTTGAGAAGGCTATTATAAAACTTCAAAGGGTTTCTTAATGGTGAGTCTTTCTCAGGATCTCACATACTTAAATTCAATCTCAGTTTTCCAAAGTTTATTTTCATCTTTTAGTCATTCACCAAACATCTAAAAAAGCACAAAATTGACCAAGTTCCTCACTGGGCAATTTAATCTTTAAGATTTAGTAGAACAAATGCAATAAATCAGTAGCACTTTTAGATCAAAACAAGACTTGATTCAATCATGTGAATTCAACACATTTCTAAGATTAACAATTCAAAACTAATATGAAAATTAGTATTATTTAAAATGTAGAGAACATAAGGGAGTAGACTTGCTTAGCCTATGCATGCTTGAATTGGTAGATGCCAATCCGATCAAGAATCCTTATAAATCCTCACATTCAACTCACTCTCAACTCTTATTAATGGAGTCTAAACCTATCTAGATGGTGAATACATAATGGATAGATGGTGAGAACGTGCCTTATAATGTAGACAATAAGTAGAAAATCCCAAAAAATCAAGCGGAAAAATTAAAACGACATGTGGGGTACACCACGGTTAGCCCGTGGCCGCCACCATGGGCAGCATGTGGTGGGCTTTGTCTTATTGATTTTCTGCAGCTTATCAACTTAAGTAGACTATTATGCTATCCCATGTTAACCATGTTTTTTTGTTGATCAAAAGTTAACCATGCTGCATACTCAGGTAAACCATGTTCCTTATGGGTTTTTTGTCAGTTATTATGAGCTAGTGGTTCCTTGTATAATTCTTTATTGGTTTTTATAGTTGCATTTGGGTTCTCTTACAAAATATTATTAGCAGCACCAAACCCAAATTTAAAACAAAAATGGGGTGTAAAATCATACAATTGTACACCAAAAACCCCTAAAAGCGCAAACACTACCTCCTAAAAATCTTATGCAAATTGGGCTCTTATCACTCCCATGTGCTTAAACTTTTGCTTGTCCCTAAGCAAAGTCTAGGCCTAATATAAAGCAACAAGGGGAGATGCATTAGGATCAATTCCTACTTAAGCCAGGAATAAGAAAGACATTACAAGCAAGATAACAATCAATGGTAGCCCCAAGTACTATCAGTTTAAATCAGTAGAGGGGGAAAGTTTTCAAAAGGTTTAAGACCATAAGCTTGACATCAAACATAACCACCCCAAGAATCCTGTAACAAGTCACATTGACACATTTTAAATGATCATAGCTAAAGCATCGATAGAAATTTACTTTAGAGAAATGTGAATCAATCTCACTGATGCGTTTAGAATATGCAATAAGTTTACTAAATACTCATTCCAAAGATGCAAACTACCATATGCTTATCACGATTCTCTAACTCTTCTCCACTGGAATGCGATGAACACATGACGATCAAGCTAACTTCAAATGGATTGTGATAGGGCTTAAGCATTGAGTGAAGGAGATGGAAAAATATTTTGGGACATGTGGAGGCAATAGTCATGCAGACTATAGAATAGGTATCAGTAGGTCACTAAACCATAAACTCACCAACTCATTAAACCCCAGTAATATAATGAACGTACACCACAAAACAAATATGGTAATAAGTCGACAAAGAAAGGAACTTAAGCTATATACATGTCACTAATGTGAATCACTTATTCACATATTTTTAAATTATTTTTCTCTTTTTTCTCTTTTTTCCTTTTTTTTTACAATGACATAGGAATTTCAACTGTTGAAAGCATAGGACTACTGGTTGTCAGCTCACACTCCTAGTACATTTATACACAGCCAAAGTAAGAGGGGAACACTCCAAATGTATGGTCTCATTAGTCCTTCTTCAAGCCAAAAACCGAAATTAACCACAATTACTCCCTCAACTGCCTATGAATCATGAAGTGATTCTCCCAAGACTCAGCTTAGGGATAAGAAAATGTGTTAGCTAAGGACTAAAATTGAAGGTATGACAACTAAAATTGATATAAGCTCAAAGAGGCTACCAAAAGAGATAAACATGTAGCTCAGGGTATGGTACTTGACAATGTGGCTAAATTGACCAAAGAAAGAATGCCTTTATCGCATCGTCAAAAATGTACACGCAAATGGGATTTTTAACAAGAGTTAAAGCAAGTTCTAGAGATGTAACATTGAAGAGCCATATATATGAAAGAACATGATAATAAGTGTAATGTTTAATCTAAATAAGGCTCAAAGTCTCATGGGACATATACCATAGTCACTACTAGCTCAAATGGCGAAGGACATGCACTGACATGAATGCTAAGGATTTCAAGGGGCAATGTAGTACTTAGTCAAGACTAACGGTCAAAATATGTGACATTCACAAAACCTACACAAATAGTTTTTCACATTGAAGGGGCCACACATAGAAGATTAGTCACGCTTAAGAAAGCCACCGTGCTTAGAGAATCATCATTAGAGCACACCTTAATCTAAACCACATCATTAATACCAGCAAATCTATGCGCAAACCTAATATGCGACACACCATTTATATATAAGTAAACATGGAAAACAAACATGCCAACTATCCAAGCATTATTCAAAGTAAGAAAGTACAAGAAGGGCAGAGGGTACAAAAGAGAACGATCCCACTAGTTGAGGTACCGCATGCACCTAAGCTAAGATCTCCTCATAAACAAGACACACGGAGCATCGTCTACTCCATTGTAAGCCTAAAATCAGGCCACCTCTTCAGACATTGTTAAGGACCAAAGGAGTTTACCGAACACCATAACATAGGGCTCATAAGCATGAAAGCAGTAGAATATTAAGACAATCACAACAAATAAAGTTGGTGCTCTCTTTAACAAATCAAAGGGCATAGAAAAATCAAAAGAGATACTGAAGAAAGCGTTCCACAGTATATTTCCGGGTTCACCCACTAGGAACAAACAATATTAGTGAATGAAGGTATCATGCCCTTTAAAGTAACCTAGGGATACAAAATTGTCAACATTTTGACGAATCATATCCAACAGTTTGTCCTCATAGCCTTTACAATAATGATTTCCATGTACGACATCATTAGTAATAGGCTTCCAAATACAAAACTTAGGGTAAGGGTAGGGTTGTGACAAAGAAGCAAAACATGATAATGATCCAGGGGATTGGGGAAAACATTATCTTCAAATCAAGGCTTGGAAACTCCTTATGCACGGACTCATCACTTAGCCCATCCAAAGGAATCATAGATATAACCTTATTAAAAGTATCTCTTGAATCAAAGTATCAATAAACAACATCAAATCTGGAAACAACCTTAAAAGAAAGGATGAATTAGGTGATGTTAGGACAACATCAATATTATCCATTGGTGGTAAAAAGTCAGGCTGAGAAGAAAAACCATAACAAAGATACAAATGTACAACATGGTTATAAGAATTACACATGTCCTACCAAAAAAGGAATTATAAGATCTAGAATAGAATGGACAAGAGTCAGGGAAAGTGTATCTAGAAACATGACTAGGCTTCTCAAATTCAAATGAATCCTAAGCAATCCACTGAAGCAAATGCTATGCAACGACAATTGTGTTAGGACCGTTTAGTACAAAAAAGTTAGAGCCCAGTTTTAATGAAACACAAGAAGCTAAGTCTGAGTCTAGTTAGAGTGACCATGTGAGATATAATGTAAGAGAAACTAAAAGCACAACTAGAGTTGTGCATCTGGTAGAAGTAATTATAATCACATGATTAGAATGGATTGTTCTAACTAATCTCATCTAAACAAATTTACCATAAGATGCTTAGTTTATTTATTCTTGCATGATCATTTACTTCACAATAAAGTTGCATTACACAAATTCACATTGAATATTGCATATTGCTTTGGTTCTCTGATGCAAAATATACTTTGAAATTCTACCAGCAATATAAACTTCAGCATGGATGGAATTTATCATTGAAAAATCAAGTTCGCTTAATCTTTTTCTTATTATAATTCTCAAAGATTACTTACACAGTTACTCTTGATCATGTTTAAGCATATTCATATGTCAAGCCACTGTAGCAATCAGCTACTAGCAATCGAGCAGGTTGAAAACCAAAACTGCTATAGGAATGTCTAGTTGTCAACATCAATCATTTGCTGATGTTAGTTCAATTTTTTATCAGGCCCTTGATTAGGCTATCACGGTGTAATGACTAAATCAACAGGTACTTTCATGAGAGAGGTCATAGCAGATTGTTTCCTTTAAGGAAAAAGTTGATAGCGCGTGAATAAAGAGAATTTGCCAAAGGTGAAAAGGATTAAACTCTATAAAACACCAATCAAACATACTTTTAGAACCCAAGATGATCGTTTGAGATCGATAGGGACCACAATGACTGCATATGAGTTGTGTTGAACAATTCAAATGCTCCAAGGAGGATCTGTAAGGAGCAGAATTGATCGAAGATAAAAAGTTATAACACTTGAAAAGAAAGGGAAAGCTTGTAAACTCTATAGTAATCTCAAGTTACTAAATTCTCTATATTACGGGTTTGGCAAAGTGAGTGAAACTCACTACTTCTGTATCAAGAGTGTTGTCCTCCTAAGAGTGTGTACACTCTAAACGTTTAGCTTGTCAAAATTCCTTGAAAAACCACTATCGGTTCGCAAGGAGCTTAGGTGTTCCTACAATTTTGTGTATAAGTTGTTACACAGTGCTTAGTTAAAACATCTTTAGATGACAAGGAATAGCAAGACTCTGGTTAACCGTTGTGCTTATGGTAGTTGGGGAACTTTAGAAATTGGGCTTGTTATAATGCCTTGAGAAAACTCTAATTGTATGCAAAGTGTTAGAGAACATTCACTAAACTGTCAGTGGTGATAGTGAATTGATTGCCTCCTTATGTTAAGGAAGGATCTTAGGTAAGAACGTACCGCAGGGTTGACTGGAGTGAACCTCCTAAAATCCTGGTGTCTTTGTCTCTCTACCCTCAAGAATTACAATAATAAACACTAAATTCATATAGATTTACACTTAACTAGGTTAAAACATGTTTATGGACCCAATATAAAGATTGAAGAAATTAAAAGGAATGAAGGAGGGTTAGGGTTCACCTTCCCAACACTTAAAATATCAAGGAAAGAGGAGTAAAAGATGGGGTGGCACTGTTGGCGTCTGGCAGGACCGACGACCAGTGGGTAGCGATTGGGCTAGTGGAGGTGACTAGGTTGGAGGAGGCAGCTGGCACTAGAGATAGGGGATGGGGTGTTAGGCAGAGTAGGGTCAGGAGGGGGGTCGCTGGCAGTGAAGGGAGGTTTGCTTGGTAAAAAAATCAAATTTCCTTGATTAGTTTATTACTTTGGTCTCATCCCCAACCAAGAATCTAGATGCTTTCCTTGTATTTTTATCTATTTTTTATTTTTTCTTTTATTTTTCTTTTTTTCCCTTTTTCTTTATAGTAAGAACAATTTCCCATTTTTTCTAATAAATTCTTTTTGGGCTGTTAATTGGATTAATTATTTGGGCTATTGTTTTTTAGGCTATGCTATTTTAGTATTTCCATAGTTGATTTGGAGAAATTATGAATTTTAGCCATATTAGTTAATCAAATTTTCCCTTTCATTTTGTCTATTTTATCTTGTGCTTTATTATTATGCCGTATTTGCATGATATCGACGAGCAAAGGTTTGTGTATATATTCCATGGTTACCCACTTTTACAAATAAGGTATTTTATTTTTTCCATTAATTCATGTATTTATTTACAACTTCTTCACAACATGATTAAATTTACTTCGAGGTCACTTCGTTGTCTTGACCTGCAATCGCGTAAATTATACATATGCTGATTTGGAATGCGGTGCCCAACTTAATTAGTTTAAATGGAGGTTAACCAAGATAGGATAATTAACATGATTTAGGTTTGGGCTATCATAGTCTTCCCCCATTAAAATTAATTTTGTCCTTGAGAATTGCAAATTCGAAAGAACTTATAGATTTACCTCAAACAAGTATGGCTACTTGCTTTTCATATCTTGCTCTCTCTCCCATGTGACTTCAAATGAGGTATGGGTAGTCAAAAGAACCTTGATTGGAGAGAAAGTTTTATTGCAAAGTTGTTTAACTCTATAATCCTGTATTTGCGAGGGACGCTTTCATAAGTCAAGTTCTCAGTTACCTCTATTGGCTTTGGCATAATAGCATAATTTGCATGAAACATACTTTCTACATTGTGAAATATGAAAAACATAGTGCATATGCTACATTTGACTAATCAAGTCAATCCATAAGCCATTGGGTTGCACTGTTAATGATTCATGGGACCGACAATACCTAGGGCTCCATTTTCCTCCAAGATTGAACCTCCTAAGACCCTCAATTGAAGATACTTTTAACATACTTTATCTCCATCCCTATAATCAGTGCTTCATTTAACTCACTCCAATATAACTAAGCATTGTAGAAGGTTTTGTCCTTACCAAAGGGTCCTTTTCTTGCGTTTTTATTGGTATTACACGCCCTCCAAGGAACAAATTATCAGTTATATCATGAGATTTGATGTCCCCTTGCTACCTTTTGGGCTGGCATTAATGGGATATTTTGTGTTCTTTCTTGCAACTCTAACTTGCCCACTTATGTAACTATCTGTCATTAGACTAGTTAAAAATTTGATCTAGGTTTCATTGTGACGTTTAAAATGAATAGGTCCAAAGATTAGAATGATCAAATGGTAAGCAAGTGAGTTATTATTTAGAAAAGAAATCAGAGTGATATTAGTAAACGGTTGATAAGGAAAGAATTGTTATGGGATAGCTAGAACAAAAATAGCTATGAGGATGTCAAGTATTCAAAAAATGGAAGTTCATAAGAATCACAGTTTGTCGGTATATATGATACAACAACCCAACAAATAGTGGACACCTCTTTCGCCACATCATTGGAAAATATGAGTATTCTACACTATCTAAATTAGGATGGGCAGTAAAAGGTTAAATTATAGATCAGATTATGTTGTTTATAAAATAAGAAAAGATTAGAGCATCGAAAATGGAAAGGAATTTGGGGTAATTGAGCGCTACAAGGAATAAGAGGTGGATTGTTCTTATAATCTTCACACTGGGGTGTGGTTAAATGTCAAAATCATAAGTATGGTACTAACATTATAAGGAAGAGAATAATCATGGCGTTCAATATATGGTAGCAGATAACAACCAAAAAGATGTTTGAAGGCAGCAGTTCAAACCATGCAGAAGAGACACGTGGTTTAGCTACACTTGGGTTTACCAGTTAAGTTACAAACAGAATAGTAGTAATTGATTTTTGACAAAGTGACTCCACAACCATATTCAATATGATAGGGACGATATACAGAGTTAGACAGGTCAAAAGTAGAGCATCTTGGAAGTATGATAGGGCTGATTTGAAATGCGGCATCTAACTTAATTAGTTTAAGTAGAGGTTAAGCGAGATAAAATAGTTAAGACGATTTAGAAGCGAGCTATTATATAGACACACAGACACACACAGACACACAGACACACAGATATATATATATATATATATATATATATATATATATTTATGTGTGCATAAATACATTCAGATGTACATATACATAGTGATAAGTCCTTAAAGTGCAAAGTATTTTAAGGTTGTTTTGCTCCATTTTTATGGAGAATTATGTGTTGTATGTTATAATTTATTCTACTTTTCTGGTTTTATGCTCAGGGATGGTTTGTTTCTATGTCTTGTAGGTTTTTGGACCATTTCACCCCAAAGTTGACCATAATTAAGTGTAATTTGACTCTCCACAAACCACCAAAATTCACCATGCTCTGGAAGGAAGAAAGAGCAGAAGATCATCGAGACAGAGCTCGACATGGATTGTTCGTGGTGAAGGCCATGGTCCATGCTGATGCCATAACTACAAGCCTATTCGCTTTCCTTCATCGTGTTGCTGAGGTTGATCGTGTTCCTCTTTAAATAGAGCCATTTTCGCAGCAGAGAAGAGACACATAGCAGAACTAGAACTCCTTCTATCTAGTTTTTCCATTCTTTTGCATTTTTTTAAAGTTTAGTTTAGATTTTTAGTAGTTATGAGTATGAGTGTTGAAGAAGTGCTTGTTGTTTTGGAGTCCTTGCAAAGTTAAGAAACCCTTAAAAGATCTCCAATTGTGCCAAGTTTTCTTATCTCAAACTCTGTTTAGTTTTGTTAATTTAAACATGTGTGCATAGTTTTCTCAATCTAAGGATTGTTAGCCAAGTATTGATGTTAGAATCTTTTATGTCTATTTAGTTGTACTTGTTCTTAATTGGGATTGGTTAAATTCTATCTTGTGTGTGAAATTGTTGTGGTTGAATTTGGGCCAAATTCATTTGCAAATTCTAAATAGTTAATTGAAGGACTGAAAGGTGAAACTCGCTATTTGATTGACATGATAGGACTTGACTTAGCAATACTTGACTGAGATTAGCTTGTTGAGAGGACCCTTCAGCGATCAAAGGTCTATAACTTAGGCTAAACAAGGACATTTGAAGGAATGACTTGTTAGTTAAGCAATTCAGTTTATTTCTAAAGAAGATTGAATTCCAAATGCGATTGCAGTCGTCTCAATCCCCCATTATAGATCAAGTACATGATATATTTCATTGATCCAAATCTTTAAAATGTGGAACAAATCCGTAGATGCTTTTAATTAATCGAATTTTCAAATTAGGTTACAGACACATTCAAACCCTCTATTTAAATTGCTTGCTTAGCACTTTTATAGAAGAAAACTCAATATATTACAATTGGTCATCGTGGGAACCATATCTTTACTAAACTTGTGAGGGCCCCGTACCTTGTTTTCTGTCAAGTTGTTGTAACGCCTTTTTACGTTATAAAAATTTATTTTATTTAATGATACGAGTTAATTAATTATTGACGTGCTTATGTGAGCGATGATTTTACTAAAAAGTATTTTTGTCGCCAGTAATAATATTATTATTATTAGTTTTGAAAGTCCTTCAATGACTTCTAATAAGCGCTATTAACGGTTACTAACGAGTTTTAAATCGATTAGGAACCCGAATACGATTAGGTTGTAAACCTTAGATATAGTTCGATGATTATTAAATCGAACCTGACTGTATATGAGAACAAGTAATTGATGACATGTTATATTATCGATTTGGGTTTAGAATTCGGGTTACGAATTGGATTAGCGATGTCTTATATGAAACAGCTTGGGACAAAAAAATAATAGAGGGAGGGCATTTTAGTCACTATGCGTGACGCCCCTATTCCTCCTCACCCTGTCGCAAGCCTCCCTTCCATTCACGACATCTCACACTCTCTCTAAGCCATCTTCTTCCTCCTCCACTCTTCCACCATAGCCATGGCCTCCAAGCTCCATTTTCAGAGAATTTTCGCCACTTCACTGTGCAAAACCTACCCATCCGGCCTCCCCCACAACGTAGTCATCATTTGGCATGAATCTGGGTAAGGTTTCAAATGAACCCACCACGTTTACGGTGGGTCTGGGTGGCGGAATGTGGGCACGAATGAATGCTCAGGTATGACCATGTAATTTAGCTCCTAGTTATTTCAATTTTTTATAAATTGGAGCAAAATTTTGCAAGTTCAAACACCCAATCGACCTGAAGTTGGTAAATGAAATTTGGGTTTGTTTATGGTTCGAATTTGGTGAAGTTTGGGCGTGGATAGGAGACTGACGTGTGTGGTGAGCAAGAGCCGAAGGATTGGTGCTATTCCATCGGTTAGAACCGAGCCGACAGCTTCAAACGATCATCAATTCGATTTGAGGGTTCCTTTCCTCCTAAATTATTACTATTTTAAATGATTTTAACTAAATTTAGTTAGTGCATGTTGATTTTGAAGTTAGGAATCAGTTTGGGTAAATTGAAAAATGAGATTGAGGAATTAAGAAAATGGTGTTAATTCTGGGTTAATTAGATGTTGAAAATACTGTTGGATTATTTATAGCTAGAAAGTTTGGAAGTTCATTGAAATTATTAATAACCAGATTGTCACCTTAATGTTGTCGCTATGTTAGTTTATTTGCCCTGAATCATGTTATGAAGTTTAAACATGCTAATCGTACGAATTGAGGCATTAGACAAGCATGTTGGTTTCTGCTTAGAAGTTGTCTCTAAATCAGTTCAATTGCGTTAATTTCTATATTGGGCTATCGTTGAGAATGTTATGCTTATATATGACGGTTTTATGAATTATTGGTTTATTTATGATAACATTAAACCTAGTTAGTAGTTGGATGGCTTGAGGTGGAACTATTGAGAAATTGAGCTTCTTGTGGTCGGTGTTGTGCGAGGAGGGAGTTTGGTTTGTGAATTACCGCAATCGTGTGGATTGCGAGGCCATGTGTGGCTCATTGAATAGATTCTACCAAGTTGTGTTATGAAGTGTATGAATGTGCTATGTGTAAACTCCTCTCCTCCTCAATGTGCTATGTGGCCAATTCTTTCTAAAACTTATTACGTCTTTAAAAGAGAAAAGGACCATTTAGAAAGCTTGTTTGTATGATTTCGAACGCTTTTAAGTGCCTACCAATTACCTGTTAGTTGATTAAGATGTTTGTGGCCTAAAAGAGATCCTAAATCATCGAACTATTCAGTTAGTGACTCGACTGAATAGTCGATAGGTTTAGGAAGTTTGAAAGTGAACTAAAAACTGAATTTGGAAATGTTTAAAGCATTGGTTTGTTTATAACTTCTCCTCGTGTTTATAAGAATTTATACGACCCGAAAAAGAGTACCTTAAAGTGCTAATTATGAAGCTTAGCTTATTTGCATACTTTTTGCTTACTTAAGTCTCTCTTGAGTTTCAATCTACGATTTAGCAAATGTTTTACGTTTAAAAGAAGCTTTTAAACTAAAAAGTCGTTTTTATGAGTTAGCAATCGTTTTACATTTATAAGAAGCATTTTAGTTGGAAATGAAGTCGTTTTACGAACTATCAAACGTATTACGTCTATACGAAGCTTTCAAGTTAGAAACGAAGTTGTTTTTATGATATAGCAACCTTATTACGTTCATACGAAGTTTTCAAGTTAGAAACGAAATTGTTTTTATGATTTAGCAACCTTATTACGTTCATACAAAGCTTTCAAGTTAGAAACGAAGACGTTTTACGATTAGGCAACCTTATTATGTTTATATAAAAAGCCTTTTAGTTAAAAACGAAGTGATTTTACGATTTAGTAAACTTATTGCGTTTGTACGAAGCATTCAAGTTAGAAACAAAGTCGTTTTACGATTTAGTAAATGCGTTACGTTTATAAGAAACTTTTAAGTTTAAAGTAAAGTCGTTTTAAGTATTAACCAACTTATTGCCTTTATACGAAGCTTTTAAGTCTAAAAGGAAGTCGTTTTACAAGTTAATAAACGTATTACGTTTATACGAAACTTTTAAGTTGGAAATGAAGTCATTTTATAAACTCGCAAACGTTTTACGTCTATAAGAAGTTTCTTAAGTTAAAAACAAATGAACTACAAACATTTCAAAAGGTTATGGTCGTTTTGTTAAAAAGTAAGTTTTCAGCAAAGTAAGCGTGGAAAAAGAGATATGAAATACGACTTTAAAGACCAAAAAATGTGCTGGGAAGTTGGCCAGACGGTGAAAACTGGACGCAAAAGGGCGTGAGCTGTTTCCCCCTGACATAAGTAAGTTAGGAACTGGACTCGAGATACGAGTTGTCTTGGTGTGAGCTGTTCTTGGAAACTAGACGCAAAGATGGCGTGAGCTGTTTCCCTCTAAAGAAATGTTAGGAACTGGACTCAAGATATGAATTGTCTTGGTGTGAGCTGTTCCCCAGATAAGTTATGATGTGTGACGCGTAAGAAAACCTTGAGGGGTACTGGTGTAATAGTCCGACCCTAAATCATGTTTTTTTATTTAACTAAGCCATGTTATTCATTTTTCTCATTTATTTATCTCATTTAATTATCCCAGTGGGGAGAATTCATTTGAGGCTCTACTTTGCAACTCAAGTTTCATTTACCGAAAACAATTTTTCGGAGAAATTGATATTAGTCATCGATAATTATGATTTAAAAGATTAAATTAGTTTTCATGATATCACATTTAATTTCGAGTTTTAGAAAAAAAAAACAAATTTAATTAATTGCACCAGTTTGTTTTGTTTTTTTTCCAACTCGAGCTCATTTGAGGCCAATTGCGGCCCAACGTTGAATCCTAACAAGTTGTATCATTAACCTAGCTAATTGACCATGGTTTAGGCTTAACCATGGTTACTTTTGAGGATACATTTCAGCTAAGTAAGTGGCTTCATTTTCAACCAAGCAAAATAAATAACAAAGCATCAAGGCTTTCTTCTTCTTCTTTAAGGCTTTCTCCATTTCTTCTTCATCTTCTCCACCTCCACAGCATCACCCTCCCCCTAGCTGCTGCCGCCACCTTCAGCCACCAGCCAGGGCTGCTGCCGGCCAGCTCCACCACCACAACACCACCAACTGCCACCCCCTCAACCACCACTAGCACCAAACACAATACCTCCTTCACATCTTCTTATATTCAAGCTTAAGTGAGGTAATCTTTAAATCCAACTTTGTTTAATTCTTGGTTTTTTGTTAGTTTTGATCATGAATCATGTTGTCTTGATGCAATCAAGTGTTATTTTGATATTTTGGTTGTTGATTAGGCTTGAAAGCAAGTAATGATTAAAGTTGTTCATGATCATGCAAGTTTAGGTTGTGATGATGAATTTTGATTGTTTTAAATGAGGTTTTGTGATCTTTGGTGTTGGGAATGGATATCAATATGTTTATGTTGATTTATATAAGTTAAAGAGTGATTTTAGTGGGTGGTTATGTGAAGAAAAGATTGCAAATATGTGGTTATTGGGTTGTCAACAGACCTGAAATAGGGGTCACTTTGAGAAAAACCTGGTATTACTTGGCACATCCAAAATTCATGCTTTTTGGTGTAGTGATATCTTGATGCGTTAGCTTTCAATATGCTTTGGAATTACTCAATTTCGAGTTATGTGGCCAATGTTATGACCAATTTACTGAAGGCTATGTAGAATACATTGAAACTGGGAGCGGTTTGAACAATAGACTTTATGAAAAAACCTGGTATTGATTGGGTCATTGAAAAATTGTGATTTTTGTTGTGTGGATATATCAGTGAGTTATCTTTCAAATGATGTTTGAATCGCCTTAATCCGAGCTCTGTGGAAAACGTTATGGTCGTTTTGCTACGACTGCGCAGATTGAACAGAAATTGTGCACGTCTGTGTTCTACCCTAATTTTAGGGACCTTACTATGTGAATCATGCTCCGTGTCCTTAATAAACGTTTTTAAGGACATTGTGAAATTTTCATATTGGGGTTTTACATCTTATTTGGAGGTCGGGAGTGAAAGATATGGATTTTCTATTGAAGACCATCAAACAGTAACATGAGTGAATGCAGAAATTGTGACATTTGGAAATATTTTCAGAAGTTTCTATATAATTATGGATATTGCAAGAAAATTACAAAGTGTGGTGAGTTCACCAATTTTGATTATGTAGAGAAGCTTACTTACGTTTGAAAACCAAATTAAGTGAGCATGAAAATGAAATTTGGGAAGTGATCAGAGTAATAACTCAAAACCAGTGCCTTTGGACCAAATTAGGGTGTTATATGAGCTTTTATGAACCTCACAGCACCCGTTATGGCATTAAACCATTTGTCAGCCATATCAGAGTTATTAACCATTCTATTATCCATTTCCGACGCATCACACTTTCCATTATCTATTTCAGAAATATCAGAAACCCATACTTCAGTTATATCAATTAAAATCTTTTCATTATTACCTCAATCATTTTCATTTGGTCTATTTTGCTTCAATTTGCTATATTTTAAATTCAATAACCCTAACTGATTTATTATTCAAATCATTTTTGTTTAACTTGTCTTATGTTGAATTAAAATCAGTTCATTTTGGTTTAACTTGTCTTATATCGAATTATTGGAATTGTAGGAGTCTTTTTAAATAAATTATTTATGTCAGTGAATATGGTTTACTAACTACATTTACCTATAATTATATTTCTGTAACAGAATCGAGGCGTAGTCTATCGTTTCCATTGTACATAAGTATTATCAAGTGAAATATCATTTTAAAGACTTCAGGTACGTCCATTACCTGTATCTTTAGAAATCAGAGTGTATTTATCAACGTTATTATGTTTTGGTAAGTACATCAATGAATCGGTTTATACAGTGATTTATCAGTTAATTAGTGACTCCGTCAGTTATCATCTATAGGGCATTCGCCCTTCAGTTAGCCGCACGGCTTCAGGCCAGGTTCCCGATCGGCTTGGCATGTGTACACCTATCCATAGATCGTAACAGTATCAAGGGGTTCACTATCAGATAATAACTAGCAATGCAGCTTTAAATTTATCTCATTCACTGTTTTAACTTAAAATGAATTGCAAAGCGGGCCCAACCAGTGTTTCAATGATCATTTAACAATTTAGGAATGCGTATACTGAGCTTCGGCTCACAGTTCGAAATGTTTTCATGTTTTGTTTTAGGCAAATGCTCAGAGAGTTGCCCTCATGCTAACAAATCAGTTGAAGAGAATACGTGAAGTAAGGAAACTCGGATGGATCAGAAGTGATGCAGTATATGCATATTTTAAAGTTGTATTTTGAATTCTTTGGTGTATGAGGATGTAGATTACATGGTGCATTATCTTACTATGGTTTATAAACCTCACATTGGTTAACACTTGATTGTGAATGGATGATCATGTGTGAATGTGTATGGTTGAGGTTATGCTTAACTATGTGATTATAGCACTCATGTTTCAAGCCTTGTCCTTTTGGACGGCGTAATGCCCCTATCATTGGGTTTATCAATTTATAATTGTGGGGTTATTAAGGAAAATACCGACAGTGAAACATGTTTAATTTGGGGCGTTACAACTGGAGTCAAGATATGACTATCTTGGTGTGAGCTGTTGCCCCATAGAGGAGGATATCGAAGTTTGAGTTTATCTATTGAGACGCGTTTTGGCCAAAAGTTAACTACGTATACCCCGGGGACAATGTAGATTAAGAGCGACGATCTCACTTAATTGCGATGTTGAACTTCCAATGCAGCACAATAAGATGTTTTTATGTTAGAAGTAAGTTCCTGATAAAAAGGAGATTTGGCTTTTTGCCACTCTAAACAGTTCAGAAAAGAAAAGAAGTTCTTTTAAAGTAACACGAGCCTCAAGAGGCCAAGTAAAGCGTTTTTAAGAAAAGAAGAAAGCTTTCAAATGTACATAACCTGCATATCTTTGATGAATGTGTTCTGAATATAGTTTAAATGAAATTTCAAATAAAGTATACTTACATTCTAGTAATGCATCGTACATTCAAGCCTTTCAATGTGCATATTTGATGAAAGAACGTTTCTTGCCAAGTCTTTCTTACCAGTTTAGATGTTTTCAGTAATCTTAGAAAGAATTATAAGCTTTAAGGAAGTTGGCATGAATTATAAACCAATCTTGGAATATATGAAGAGTCACTGCGTTTTCACAAGTATGTTTCAAAGCGTCAAACTCAATCCTTGTTCCTTGTTTGATTATGCGCCTAACTATTTGTTAGTTGGGAAGCTTGGCCGTTTAAGGCCTAGAAACGAGTTGAGGGGTTGGAATGAAGTTTCCAAGGGTGATGATCTTTCCTTGGGGATTTTGATTGCCTAATAAGGTAGTAAAGTATGAATGCGTGATATATGGCTATTATTAGTATTATTGCCTGCAGCTGTTTTGGGTTTAAGGAGTAGGGGAATTCTCACTGAGCATGTGGTTGCTCATCCCACTACTCTTTCCCTTTTTTCCCCAGACTTTTGGTATGACAGGTGCAAGTCGAGCCACTTACGTCGAGCTGGAGTTTACCCCGGTTTTGAAAAAGAGTCATGTGTGCCAGATAGAAGTAGATTCATGTGTTTAACGATGTAATGTAACGTATTTCTGGTTTGTAATTGTTGTAAACTAAGTTTTTCTTTTTAGCTTGTATAATGCATATTGTTTATGAGTCACTCTGTATGGCCATGTGAGCCAACCATCTGATTGGTTAGATGTCTTTAGATGAAATTAGCTGTGTTTTGAGATGTAAACCCCAGTACTCTGGTTATGTAACTGTTGAGTTGTATATTTGATTTTCTTATTTATTAATGAACCTTGTGGTTGGTGTACTCTGGGCGAGTGTCCCGTAGAGCTGTGGACTCCGGCGTGTAGCTGTTGAGCTTGTTCTAGAAGTTGTGTATGTTTCCATTCCATGCAGAAATTTGTTGTAAGGTTTTTAACCTATGAAATTATCACTTTATTGGCGAAACTCTGTCTGTTTCACCCCAGGAATTAAGTAAGAAGCAAGAAATCGTAGTGCTCCTGACCCTAGGGGCCGGGGGTGTTACATTGATGGTATCAGAGCAAGGTCCTGCGACCATAGGCCGCGACCTGAGTCTTACATCTCATGTAGTTGCCTTGGAACATGTTCACGATGACGTGATATATACCTGCTCTGTATGTATGTTGAGGGTCTCATCCTTTGATATGCTGCGGATCATCATCACACAATCGCACATGGACGATGCAAGTTATTGTCTGACGGAGATTTTTGTGAGATTCGTGCAGTCACGGTTTGGTTGCATTGCAAGAAGATCAATTATAGAAGCGGTGAATCTTATGAGATGACTTATGAAATTCTAGAGGGATAGAAGAAAAGGATTTGCATATGGTGTTCATTCATATTGAGAAGGCTTGTGATAGGGTACTTTGAGAAGTGCGTTGGAATTGTTGAAGAAAGAATTATTTACCTTTTTGTTATGTTTATTGAAGATATGTATGTGAGAGTGAAGACTAAGGATTGGGATATTAGGAAGAGACCTAAAGGACCTCCTTGTTGATATTAGGTCATATTGAGGATTGGCTTTAAGCCTTTCTACAATCGTCTTGGATGAGTTCACAAATGACATGTAGGATTAAATGCTGTCTTGAATGTTGTTTGTTGCCTATATTGGCATAATAGAGAGGCATTCAAAGGAGCCTAACAATATGTTAGAAAAGTAGAGACATACTTTGGAGTCTAAAGGTTTTAAATTGAGTACTTGGAATGTAAGTCAAGTGAATAGAATAAAGAGGCATGGGAGGAAGTCAACATTGATACGATGATACCGAAGATTAAGAAGTTTAAAAACTTGGATTGATCTTACAAGGCAGCGAAGATATCGATGAGGACATTGGTTTCGCAATATGAGGTTGGGATGACAAAAATGGAGGTATACGTTTAGAGTGTTGTGTTATAAGAAGATCCCAGGTTATAGGAGAGATGAGTAGAATCGGATTGATGTGTAGTTATGTAAGATTTGATGAGATCAGTAATAAAAGGGAAAGTATGAGTGATGCCTAAAGAGCATAAGATGAGGGGAGTAAGGCTTAGATGATTGGTCACATCAAGAGAAAGGATACAGCTGCACTTGCAAAGGTGTGAGAGCATGGCCGTTCGGGCTATAAGCGGGATAGAGCAAGACTTATTTGAGATCATGGAGTGCCCCGAGAGGTTTAAGGGCACCTGCCCACCTATCAATTTGAAAAAGAAGCTGAGTTCTGGTGTCGGGGTCAGGGAAACCTAGGGTAGGTGAACATGTGTTAACCTAGAACCAGCTGAAACCCTTAATGGACGCTCAGTATTACCCTCAGGACGAAAGAAGAGTTAAGGAGCGGGAGTTCTTATGCTTGAAGCAAGGAGAAATGAGCGTAATAGAATGTGCGGCGAAGTTTAATGAGCTGAGCTGATTTGCCCTAAACCAAGTGGCCACTGAAGAAATGAGAATGGACCACTTCGAACACGGATTAAGAGGGGGAAGTGAAACAGATAGTAGTAGGATATACTTATGGTAGTTCCAAGAAATGTACCAGAAGGTCGTGAAAACAGCCCGCATCATGAGCGAACCGAGATTGAGAATAGAAAGAAGGACCAAGTAAAGGAGGAATTTGGCCCTGGAGGATCCAATTCTCAGGGAAACAGAAACTTTAGGAGGTTTAAACATGGGATGAAACAGGACAAGGAAAGCAAGCCGCCCAATGGAAACCGAGGAAACATGTTAGCAAACGTCATGAGATGTGTATACAACATTTCATAACCTCTTCCTTAAAAACCATTTGCCATACGGATCATACTTGTAGCGATTGAGTTGTTACAGCGCAAGGGAGAACGCTCCCTGATGATTGCGTTCAAATAGAAATCCGAGGATGGGATGCTATGGTGAAGGCAAAATGGATAGTTAAGCGTAAAGTGACTTGGATTGTGAAAGAGATGCAGATGAAGTACATCCATTAATTCCTCCAAGTAAGTAATTTCGAGGACTAAATTCTTTTAGGGGGGGGGGGAGAGTGTAAGGCCCCCGTACCTTGTTTTCTGTCAAGTTGTTATAACGCCTTTTTACGTTATAATTTTTTTTATTTATTTAATGATACGAGTTAATTAATTATTGACATGCTTATGTGAGCGATGATTTTACTAAAAAGTATTTTTGTCGCCAGTAATAATAATATTATTATTAGTTTTGAAAGTCCTCCAATGATTTCTAATAAGTGCTATTAACGGTTACTAACGAGTTTTAAATCGATTACGAACCCGAATATACTTAGGTTGTAAACCTTAGATATAGTTCGATAATTATTAAATCGAACCTGACTGTTTCTGAGAACAAGTAATTGATGACATGTTATATTATCGATTTGGGTTTAGAATTCGGGTTACAAATTGGATTAGCGATGCCATATATGAAACAACTTGGGACCAAAAAATATAGAGGGAGGGCATTTTAGTCATTACGCGTGACCCCCCTATTCCTCCTCACGCTGCCGCGAGCCTCCCTTCCATTCACGACATCTCACACTCTCTCTCAGCCATCTTCTTCCTCCTCCTCTCTTCCACCATAGCCATGGCCTTCAAGCTCCATTTTCAGCGAATTTTTGCCACTTCACTGTGCAAAACCTACCCATCCGGCCTCCCCAACAACGTAGTCATCATTTGGCGTGAATCTGGGCAAGGTTTCGAATGAATCCACCATGTGTACGGTGGGTCTGGGTGGCGGAATGTGGGCACGAATGCATGCTCTGGTATGGCCATGTAATTTAGCTCCTAGTTATTTCAATTTTCTGTAAATTGGAGCAAAATTTTATACGTTCAAACACCCAATCGACCTTAAGTTGGTAAATGAAATTTTGATTTATTTAGGGTTCGAATTTGGTGATGTTTGGGCGTGAATAGGAGACTGACGTGCGTGGTGAGCAGGAGCCGAAGGATTGGTGCTGTTCGATCGCTTAGAACCGAGCCGGCAGCTTCGAACGATCATCAATTCGATTGGAGGGTTCCTTTCCTCCTAAATTATTACTATTTTCAATGATTTTAGCTAAATTTTGTTAGTGCATGTTGATTTTGACGTTAGGAATCAGTTTGGGTAAATTGAGAAATGAGATTGAGGAATTATGAACATGGTGTTAGTTGTGGGTTAATTGGATGTTGAAACTGCTGTTGGATTATTTATAGCTAGACAGTTTGGAAGTTCATTGAATTCTTAATAAGCAAATTGTCACCTTAGTGTTATCGCTATGCTATTTTATTAGCCCTGAATCATGTTATGAAGTTTGAAAATGCTAATCGGGCGAATTGAGGCATTAGAGAAGCATGTTGGTTTCTGCCTAGAAGTTGTCGCTAAATCAGTTCAACTGCGTTAATTTCTATATTGGGCTATCGTTGAGAATGTTATGCTTATATATGATGGTTTTATGAATTATTGGTTTATTTATGACAACATTAAACCGAGTTAGTAGTTGGATGGCTTGAGGTGGAACTGTTGAGAAATTTGAGGTTCTTGTGGTCGGTGTTGTGCGAGGAGGGAGTTTGGTTTGTGAATTATCGCAATCGTGTGGATTGCGAGACCATGTGTGGCTCATTGAATGGATTCTACCAAGTTGTGTTATGAAGTGTATGAATGTGCTATGTGTAAACTTCTCACCTCCTCGGTGTGCTATGTGGCCAATTCTTTCTAAAACTTATTACGTCTTCAAAAGAGAAAAGGACCATTTAGAAAGCTTGTTTGTATGATTTCGAACGCTTTTAAGTGCCTACCAATTACCTGTTAGTTGATTAAGATGTTTGTGGCCTAAAAGAGATCCTAAATCGTCGAACTATTCAGTGAGTGACTCGACTGAATAGTCGATAGGTTTAGGAAGTTTGAAAGTGAACTAAAAACTGAATTTGGAAATGTTTAAGCATTGGTTTGTTTATAACTTCTCCTCATGTTTAAAATAATTTATACGACCCGAAAAAGAGTACCTTAAGGTGGTAGTTATGAAGCTTAGCTTATTTGCATGCTTTGTGCTTACTTAAGTCCCTATTGAGTTTCGATCTATGATTTAGAAAACGTTTTACGTTTAAAAGAAGCTTTCAAGCTAAACGGTGAAGTCGTTTTTATGAGTTAGCAATCGTTTTACATTTATAAGAAGCTTTTTAGTTGGAAATGAAGTCGTTTTACGAACTATCAAACGTATTACGTCTATACGAAGCTTTCAAGTGAGAAACGAAGTTGTTTTTAAGATTTAGCGACCTTATTACGTCCATACGAAGCTGTCAAGTTGGAAACGAAATTGTTTTTATGATTTAGCAACCTTATTACATTCATACGAAGGTTTCAAGTTAGAAATGAAATTGTTTTTATGATTTAGCAACCTTATTACGTTCATACGAAGCTTTCAAGTTAGAAACCAAGTCGTTTTATGAATAGGCAACATTATTATGTTTATATAAAAAGCCTCTTAGCTAAAAACAAAGTCATTTTACGATTTAGTAAACTTGTTACGTTTATACGAAGCATTCAAGTTAGAAACAAAGTCGTTTTACGATTTAGTAAATGCGTTACATTTATAAGAAACTTTTAAGTTTAAAGTGAAGTCGTTTTAAGTATTAACCAACTTATTGCCTTTATAAGAAGCTTTTAAGTCTAAAAGGAAGTCGTTTTACGAGTTAATAAACGTATTACGTTTATACGAAACTTTTAAGTTGGAAATGAAGTCGTTTTATAAACTTGCAAACGTTTTTCGTCTATAAGAAGTTTCTTAAGTTAAAAACGAATGAACTATAAACATTTCAAAAGGTTATGGTCGTTTTGTTAAAAAGTAAGTTTTCAGCAAAGTAAGCGTTGAAAAAGAGATATGAAATACGACTTTAAAGACTAAAAACATGCTGGGAAGTTGGCCAGAGGGTGGAAACTGGACGCAAAAGGGCGTGAGCTGTTTCCCCCTGACATAAGTAAGTTAGGAACTGGACTCGAGATACGAGTTATTTTGGTGTGAGCTGTTCCTGGAAACTGGACGCAAAGATGGCGTGAGCTGTTTCCCTATAAAGAAATGTTAGGAACTGGCCTCAAGATATGAATTGTCTTGGTGTGAGCTGTTCCTAGGAATCGGACTCCAGATATGAATTATCTTGGTGTGAGCTGTTCCCCAGATAAGTTATAATGTGTGACGCATAAGAAAACCTTAAGGGGGACTGGACTCAAGATATGACTATCTTTGTGTGAGCTGTTGCCCGACAGAGGACAATATCGAAGTTTGAGTTTATCTACTGAGACGCGTTTGGGCCAAAAGTTAAGTACGTGTAACCCGGGGGCAATGTAGATTAAGGGTGACGATCTCACTTAAGGGCGGTGTTGACCTCCCTAGCCAGCACAATAAGATGTTTTTATGTTAGAAATAAGTTCCTGATGAAAAAGGAGATTTGGCTTTTTGCCACTCTAAACAGTTCAGAAAAGAAAAGAAGTTCTTTTAAAGTGACACGAGCCTCAAGACGCCAAGTAAAGCGTTTTTAAGAAAAGAAGAAAGCTTTCACATCTACGTAACCTGCATATCTTTGATGAATGTGTTCTGAATATTGTTTAACTGAAATTTCAAATAGAGTATAGTTACATTCTAGTAATGCATCGTACATTTAAGCCTTTCAATGTGCATATTTGATGAAAGATCGTTTCTTGCCAAGTCTTTCTTACCAGTTTAGATGTTTTCAGTAATCTTAGATAGAATTATAAGCTTTAAGGAAGTTGGCATGAACTATAAACCAATCTTGGAATATATGAAGAGTCACTGCGTTTTCACAAGTATGTTTGAAAGCATCAAACTCAATCCTTGTTGCTTGTTTGATTATGTGCCTAACTATTTGTTAATTGGGAAGCTTAGCCGTTTAAGGCCTAGAAAGGAGTTGAGGGGTTGGAATGAAGTTTCTAAGGGTGATGATCATTCCTTGGGGATTTTGATTGCCTAATATGGTAGTAAAGTATGGATGTGTGATATGTGGCTATTATTAGTATTATTGCTTGCAGTTGTTTTGGGTTTAAGGAGTAGGGGAATTCTCACTGAGCATGTGGTTGCTCATCCCATTACTCTTTCCCTTTTTTCCCCTGACTTTTGTTATGACAGGTGGAAGTCGAGTCACTTACGTCGAGCTGGAGTTTACCCCGGTTTTGAAAAAGAGTCATGTGTGCAAGATAGAAGTAGATTCATGTGTTTAATGATGTAATGCAACGTATTTCTGGTTTGTAATTGTTGTAAACTAAGTTTTTCTTTTTAGCTTGTATAATGCATATTGTTTATGAGTCGCTCTATATGGCCATGTGAGCCAACCATCTGATTGGTTAGATGTCATTAGATGAAATTAGTTGTGTTTTGGAATGTAAACCCTAGTACTCCGGTTATGTAACCGTTGAGTTGTATATTTGATTTTCTTCTCTATTAGTGAACCTTGTGGTTGGTGTACTCTGGGCGAGTGTCCTGTAGAGTTGTGGACTCCGGCATGTAGCCGTTGAGCTTGTTCTAGAAGTATTGAATGTTTCCATTCCATGCAGAAATTTGTTGTAAGGTTTGTAGCCTAGGAAATGAGCACTTTATAGGCGAAACTCTATCCGTTTCACCCCAAGAATTAAGTAAGAAGTAAGAAAACGTAATGCTCCAAACCCTAGGGGCTGGGGGTGTTACATTGATGGTATCAGAGCAAGGTCCTACGACCATAGGCCGTGACCTGAGTCTTACATCTCCTACAGTTGCCTTAGAACACGTTCACAATGACGTGATATATGCCTGCTCTGTATGTAAGTTGAGGATCTCATCCTTTGATGTGCTGCGGATCATCATCACACAATCGCACATGGACGATGCAAGTTATTGTCTGACGGAGATTTTTGTGAGATTCCTGCAGTCACGGTTTGGTTTCATTGCAAGAAAATAAAATATAGAAGCGGTGAATCTTATGGGATGACTTTGAAATTCTAGAGGGATAGAAGAAAAGGATTTGCATATGGTGTTCATTCATATTGAGAAGGCTTGTGATAGGGTGCTTTGAGAAGTGCGTTGGAATTGTTGAAGAAAGAATTATTTACCTTTTTGTTATGTTTATTGAAGATAAGTGTGAGAGAGTGAAGACTAAGGATTGGGATATTTGCAAGAGACCTAAAGGACCTGCTTGTTGATATTAGGTCATATCGAGAATTGGCTTTAAGCTTTTTTACAGTCGTCTTAGATGAGTTCACAAATGACATGTAGCATTAAATGCCGTGGTGAATGTTGTTTGTTGCCTATATTGGCGTAATAGAGAGGCACTCGAAGGAGCCTAACAATATGCTAGAAAAGTAGAGACATATTTTGGAGTCTAAAGGTTTTAGATTGAGTACTTGGAATGTAAGTCAAGTGAAAAGAATAAAGAGTCAAGGGAGGAAGTCACCATTGATATGATGATACCGAAGATTAAGAAGCTTAAAAACATGGATTGATCTTACAAGGCACCGAAGATATCGATGAGGACATTGGCTTCACAATATGAGGTTGGGATGATAAAAATGGAGGTATATGTTTAGAGTGTTGTGTTATAAGAAGATCACAAGTTATAGGAGAGATGAGCAGAATTGGATTGATGTGTAGTTATGTAAGATTTGATGAGATCAGTAATAAAAGGGAAAGTATGAGTGACGCCTAAACACCATAAGATGAGGGGGGTAAGGCTTAGATGATTGGTCACATCAAGAGAAAGGATACAACTGCACTTGCAAAGGTGTGAGAGCATGGCCCTTCGGGCTATAAGTGGGATAGAGCAAGACTTATTTCAGATCATGGAGTGCCCTGAGAGGTTATAGGAATGTAGAACCAGCTGAAAACCTTAATGGACGCTCAATATTACCCTCAAGACGAAAGAAGAGTTAAGGAGCGGGAGTTCTTATGCTTGAAGCAAGGAGAAATGAGCATAATAGAATGTGCGGCGAAGTTCAATGAGCTGAGCTGATTTGCCCTAAACCAAGTGGCCATTGAAGAAATGAGAATGGACCACTTCGAGCAGGGATTAAGAGGGGGAAGTGAAACAGATAGTAGTAGGATATACTTATGGTAGTTCCAAGAAATGTACAAGAAGGTCGTGAAAATAGCTCGCATCATGAGCGAACCGAGATTGAGAATAGAAAGAAGGACCAAGTAAAGGAAGAATTTGGCCCTGGAGGATACAATTCTCAGGGAAACAGAAACTTTAGGAGGTTTAAACATGGGATGAAACAGGACAAGGAAAGCAAGCCGCCCAATGGAAACCGAGGAAACATGTGAGCAAACCTCATGAGATGTGTATGCAACATTTCATAACCTCTTCCTTAAAAGCCATATGCCATACGGATCACACTTGTAGCGATTGAGTTGTTACAGTGCAAGGGAGAACACTCCCTGATGATTGCGTTCGAATAGAAATCCAAGGATGGGATGCTATGGTGAAGGCAAAATGGATAGTTAAGCGTAAAGTGACTTGGATTGGGAAAGAGATGCAGACGAAGTACATCCATTAATTCCTCCAAGTAAGTAATTTTGAGGACGAAATTCTTTTAAGGGGGGAGAGTGTAAGGCCCCTGTACCTTGTTTTCTGTCAAGTTGCTATAAGGCCTTTTACGTTATAAAAATTTATTTTATTTAACGATGCAAGTTAATTAATTATTGACGTGCTTATGTGAGCGATGATTTTACTAAAAAGTTTTTTTGTCGCCAGTAATAATAATATTATTATTAGTTTTGAAAGTCCTTTAATGATTTCTAATAAGCGCTATTAACGGTTACTAACGAGTTTTAAATCGATTAGGAACCCGAATACGATTAGGTTGTAAACCTTACATATAGTTCGATAATTATTAAATCGAACCTGACCGTATCCGAGAACAAGTAATTGATGACATGTTATATTATCGATTTGGGTTGAGAATTCGGGTTACGAATTGGATTAGCGATGCCTTATATGAAACAACTTGGGACCAAAAAATAGTAGAGGGAGGGCATTTTAGTCATTACGCGTGACCCCCCCTATTCCTCCTCACGCTGCCGCGAGCCTCCCTTCCATTCACGACATCTCACAATCTCTCTCAGCCATCTTCTTCCTCCTCCTCTCTTCCACCATAGCCATGGCCTCCAAGCTCCATTTTTAGAGAATTTTCTGCACTTCACTGTGCAAAACCTACCCATCCGGCCTCCCCCACAACGTAGTCATCATTTGGCGTGAATCTGGGCAAGGTTTTGAATGAACCCACCTTGTCTACGGTGGGTCTGGGTGGCGAAATGTGGGCACGAATGCATGCTCAGGTATGGCCATGTAATTTAGCTCCAAGTTATTTCAATTTTCTATAAATTGGAGCAAAATTTCGCAAGTTCAAACACCCAATCGCCCTAAAGTTGGTAAATGAAATTTGGGTTTGTTTAGGGTTCGAATTTGGTGAAGTTTGGGCGTGAATAGCAGACTGACGTGCGTGGTGAGCAAGAGTCGAAGAATTGGTGTTGTTCGATCGCTTAGAACCGAGCCAGCAGCTTCGAACAATCATCAATTCGATTGGAGGGTTCCTTTCCTCCTAAATGATTACTATTTTCAATGATTTTAACTGAATTTAGTTAGTGCATGTTGATTTTGAAATTACGAATCAGTTTGGGTAAATTGAGAAATGAGATTAAGGAATTATGAATATGGTGTTAATTGTGGGTTAATTGGATGATGAAACTGCTGTTGGATTATTTATAGCTAGACAGTTTGGAAGTTCATTGAATTATTAATAACCAGATTGTCACCTTAGTGTTGTCCCTATGTTATTTTATTAGCCCTGAATCATGCTATGAAGTTTGAAAATGCTAATCGGGCGAATTGACGCATTAGACAAGCATGTTGGTTTCTGCTTAGAAGTTGTCGCTAAATCAGTTCAACTGCGTTAATTTCTATATAGGGCTATTGTTGAGAATGTTATGCTTATACATGATGGTTTTACGAATTATTGGTTTATTTATGACAACATTAAATCGAGTTAGTAGTTGGATGGCTGGAGGTGGAACTGTTGACAAATTTGAGGTTCTTGTGGTCGGTGTTGTGCGAGTAGGGAGTTTGGTTTGTGAATTACCTCAATCGTGTGGACTGCGAGGCCATGTGTGGCTCATTGAATAAATTCTAGTTGTGTTATGAAGCGTATGAATGTGCTATGTGTAAACTCCTCTCCTCCTCAATGTGCTATGTGGCCAATTCTTTCTAAAACTTATTACGTCTTTAAAAGAGAAAAGGACCATTTAGAAAGCTTGTTTGTATGATTTCGAACGCTTTCACGTGCCTACCTATTACCTGTTAGTTGATTAAAATGTTTGTGGCCTAAAAGAGATCCTAAATCGTCGAACTATTCGGTTAGTGACTCGACTGAATAGTCGATAGGTTTAGGAAGTTTGAAAGTGAACTAAAAATTGAATTTAGAAATGTTTAAAGGATTGGTTTGTTTATAACTTCTCCTCGTGTTTAAAACAATTTATACGACCCGAAAAAGAGTACCTTCAGGTGCTAATTATGAAGCTTAGCTTATTTGCATGCTTTTTGCTCACTTAAGTCTCTATTGAGTTTCGATCTACGATTTAGCAAACGTTTTACGTTTAAAAGAAGCTTTTAAGCTAAAAAGTGAGGTTGTTTTTATGAGTTAGCAATCGTTTTACATTTATAAGAAGCTTTTTAATTGGAAATGAAGTCGTTTTACGAACTATCAAACGTATTACCTCTATACGGAGCTTTCAAGTTAGAAACGAAGTTGTTTTTATGATTTAGCAACCTTATTACGTCTATACGAAGCTTTCAAGTTACAAACAAAATTGTTTTTATGATGTAGCAACCTTATTACGTTCATATGAAGCTTTCAAGTTAGAAACGAAATTGTTTTTATGATTTAGCAACCTTATTACGTTCATACGAAGCTTTCAAGTTAGGAACGAACTCATTTTATGATTAGGCAACCTTATTATGTTTATATAAGAAGCCTTTTAGTTAAACACGAAGTCATTTTATGATTTAGTAAAGTTATTACGTTTATACGAAGCATTCAAGTTAGAAACAAAGTCGTTTTACGATTTAGTAACCGCGTTACGTTTATAAGAAACTTTTAAGTTTACAGTGAATTCGTTTTAAGTATTAACCAACTTATTGCCTTTATAAGAAGCTTTTAAGTCTAAATGGAAGTCGTTTTACGAGTTAATAAACGTATCACATTTATACGAAACTTTTAAGTTGGAAATGAAGTCGTTTTATAAGCTAGCAAACGTTTGACGTCTACAAGAAGTTTCTTAAGTTAAAACCAAATGAGCTATAAACATTTCAAAAGGTTATGGTTGTTTTGTTAAAAAGTAAGTTTTCAGCAAAGTAAGCGTTGAAAAAGAGATATGAAATATGACTTTAAAGACCAAAAATGTGCTGGGAAGTTGGCCAGAGGGTGGAAACTAGACGCAAAAGGGCGTGAGCTGTTTCCCCCTGAGATAAGTAACCTAGGAACTGGACTCGAGATACGAGTTATCTTGGTGTGAGCTGTTCCTAGAAACTGGCTGCAAAGATGGCATGAGTTGTTTCCCTCTAAAGAAATGTTATGAACTAGACTGAAGATATGAATTGTCTTGGTGTGAGCTGTTCCTAGGAACTGAACTCAAGATATAAATTATCTTGGTGTGAGCTGTTCCCCAGATAAGTTATGATGTGTGACGTGTAAGAAAACCTTGAGGGGGACTGGACTCAAGATATGACTATCTTGGTGTAAGCTGTTGCCCCATAGAGGACAATATCGAAGTTTGAGTTTATTTACTGAGATGCGTTTTGGCCAAAAGTTAAGTACGTATACCCCGAGGACAATGTAGATTAAGAGTGACAATCTCACTTAAGGGCGGTGTTGACCTCCCTAGGCAGCGCAATAAGATGTTTTTATGTTAGAAGTAACTTCCTGATAAAAAGGAGATTTGGCTTTTTGCCACTCTAAACAGTTCAGAAAAGAAAAGAAGCTCTTTTAAAGTAACACGAGCCTCAAGAGGCCAAGTAAAGCATTTTTAAGAAAAGAAGAAAGCTTTCAAATGTATGTAACCTACAGATCTTTTATGAATGTGTTATGAGTATAGTTTAAATGAAATTTCAAATAAAGTATAGTGACATTCTAGTAATGCATCGTACATTCAAGCCTTTCAATGTGCATATTTGATGAAAGAACGTTTCTCGCCAAGTCTTTCTTACCAGTTTAGATGTTTTCAGTAATCTTAGAAAGAATTATAAGCTTTAAGGAAGTTGGAATGAATTATAAACCAATCTTGGAATATATGAAGAGTCACTGCGTTTTCACCAGTATGTTTGAAAGCGTCAAACTGAATCCTTATTGCTTGTTTGATTATGTGCCTAACTATTTGTTTGTAGGGAAGCTTGGCCGTTTGAGGCCTAGAAACGAGTTAAGGGGTTGGAATGAAGTTTCTAAGGGTGATGATCTTTCCTTGGGGATTTTGATTGCCCAATACGATAGTAAAGTATGAATGTGTGATATGTGGCTATTATTAGTATTATTGCCTGCAACTGTTTTGGGTTTAAGGAGTAGGGGAATTCTCACTGAGCATGTGGTTGCTCATCCCATTACTCTTTCCCTTTTTCCCCAGACTTTTGTTATGACAGGTGGAAGTCGAGTCACTTACGTCGAGCTGCAGTTTACCCCGGTTTTGAAAAAGAGTCATGTGTGCTAGACAGAAGTAGATTCATGTGTTTAACGATATAATGTAACGTATTTCTGGTTTGTAATTGTTGTAAACTAAGTTTTTCTTTTTAGCTTGTATAATGCATATTGTTTATGAGTCGCTCTGTATGGCCATGTGTAAGACCCATATTCTTTGTTTTCCGTTAAGCTAACTGTATTACC
>JACYFF010031957.1:54058667-54100504 GCA_017589665.1 Selenicereus undatus
TATGTATGTATGTATAAGCCAAAATTGCTGATCTGGAAAAATGATGAAGGTGGTGACTATTGTACATAAAAAAGGAGTCACTTGGAGGATCATATGACACTACGATTGTCTCTATATGGGAAATAAGGGGTCAAAAGATTGAGAACCAGATTGCTAATGACCCAAACAGCAAGCCCTCTAAGAATTCTTCAACCGTGAGACTAGTGTTCCTTATTTTGGCGTTCCTGTTCCAGGCCCTGTAAAGTTTGCCTTCCGCTTGCGTCTTCAACCCCCAAGAAATGACATCGTCCTTTTATTCTCTCAAATTTTGTCCTCTATTAATTCAATTCGTTCCATTCTGACCACTATCTTGCTATACCCTCAGCTAATTGTTACTTTTTGTTTTAACTTTTTATGGACCTAGCGGATTTGGGGTCAATGTGACCCCTTTCGTCCTGTCACTACCGTTGGCTAGAAGTACTCCTTATATGCCCCTATGTTTGAGTTCCTTATTCCTGTTTGGGTTAGCCTGCCCTTTGGGCGAAGGACTATGTCTTGTTTGAAATCTCCCTTTTGTACCTATGATCCCTTGTAGTTGAAATTTCTATTTGGTTTAACAACACTAGCTGCTTTTCTTCCGTTTATTTCCATTGTTTTGAGGAAAGGCAAAGAGTGAGGGGCTATATTACAATATTTTGTTGGCAGAGTGTTACTATTGCCTCTTAATTCCAAGTAGGTGAGACATACGACTGTTAAAGTAACTCAGCGCTGTGACTTAGGGGAGCATCAGAGATACTGAGAGTTTACATTTTCTTAATTTATTTTACTCTTATATTATGATAACATCTTACGCTAGTTCCAATGGGAGTGTCGCCTTTCATAAGAATCGGAAATATTATTGAGGCCCTTGAGGGCTAAAACGTTTGAGCCCAATTTTAATGAAAGGTAGAAAGCTAAGTCAAAGTCAAGCCAGAGCAACCACGTGAGATGTAATGTTAGATAAACTGAAAACACATTCGGAATTATGCACCTAGTACAAGTAATCATGGGCAGATGCTTGAAACAAATAATTCTAACTAACCTCATCAAAATAGAGTTACTGTAAGATGCCAAGTGCATTTATTCTTATGTGATAATTTATTTCACACTAAAGTTGCAATACCCAAACTCACACTGACTATTGCATATTGAATCGGTTCTTTGATGCAAAATATACTCTAAAGTTCTCCCAGTAAAACACACCATAGTGTGGATAAAACATATTAACGTAAAATACAACACAAGGAAGAAAAGTGGTCACTAATAACTAAGCAAGTTGGAATTCAAAATTACCATGGACATGGATAGCTATCAACATCGAGCGTTTTATGCTACCAGGACACTTTGTTTATCAGGCCCACTGATTAGGCTGATCACATCAAATTAGCTACAAGAGTAAGGTGCAACAACAGCATCAACAGTTACTTTCACAAGGGAGTTGACAACATATATTTCCCTTTGAGTGAAAAAATTATTAAAAATATATTAAGAGAATTCACCAAAAGAGGAAAGAATCCATGAAAACAATTGCAAAACATACTCTGACAACACAAGATGAAGGGTTGAGATGAAAAGTGACCACAATGGCTATATCACTTTGATCCAACGACTCAAATGCTATAAGGAGGATATCTAAATAGTAAAATCAATTAAAGAAAAAAAGGTTATAACACTTAAAAGGAAAACAAGCACATTGTATTATGGTTATAACCTCTATGCTCGTCTCAAATTACTCAATTTTTTGTATTACTAGTTTGGCAGAGGTGAGTGAGAGTCGCTACTTCTGTATTGAGAGTGTAGTCAAAGAGTCTGGCTTAACTCCATCTTTTGGAAAAGAGCTAGGGTGCTATTGCGATATTGTGTATAAGCCATTATAAAGAGCTTAGGAAAAACACTATAGGCGATAAGGAGTTGTGAGGCTCTTGTTAGCCATTGTGCTTTTGAGAGTTGGGAACTCTAGAAGTTTGGGTTTGTGAGAGTGCCTTGAGAAAACTCTAACTATAAGTAAAGCATCAGAGGAGATTCACTAAACTGTCATTAGTGATAGTGAATCGTTTAACTCCTAAGGTCAAGGAAGGACCTTTAGGCGGGGACGTGACTCAATGTTGACTTGGGTGAACCTTGCGAAAATCCTTCTATCTATATATCCCTCTCCTCTTTATCCTGTCTAACTCCAACACTCTATATTTTGTCGTTATATCATACTTTATCTTGATAAGCTTGCTACATAATCATTTATACGTATACTCAAATAGCTTGCTTCTTGATTTTCTCAAATGGCTTTGAAAAGTACTAGAGTTTTGTTAGTCACCATATTCACCCCCTCGAGGGTGATTTGCATTATTCAAGTGGGACCAACTTTTACGAGGAAAAACTAATACTTTAAAAGAGCATGAGTTTCATAATTCTTTCCTTGATTATTAGTGTCAAATATTTCCCATTACCAACACAATAACCATATTGAGCAAGAAAAGCATTTAATCATTTGAAGAACTTCTAGAACAACTTATACTCAAATCGAGAGAAATCAAAAATTGTTATTAATTTTTCTTTTAGGATTTTTTAACTTTCAATTGTTTGGGTTTTTTTTTCCCAAAGAAAAACAAAATGCTTAATTAAACGTATCTGGAAAAAGTCCAATACTCCACACTGGTCCCTAGCTATGGCACTAGTAACTTGGTCGGACTGTAAGCACATGGTGGCATTGTAGCAAATGACGATCATCTCTCACAAAGACTAGGTCAATCTATAGGGATATGTTTCCTCAAGATAAGCTAAGCAGGTTGAAATATGAGAGCAAAAATTAAACTAAGCTACTGTCTTATCTAATGGATAAATAATTGAGGAATTTAGCCAAATCAAACAATTTACCAATTTAAGAATTAATCAACTTCTTCTTTGATGGGTAATTCTAATATCGACAATTGAATTCAAATATCTCTTTCAACATGAAGTGAAAATTTTTCAATCTAATCACCTGTCACTTCTCAAGGGCTTTCGGTCAATTTAAGATCATCAATAACAGGATTATTAAAGTTAAAGGGATTTCCTAGCGGCGAGTCTCTCTTAAAATCTCATACGCCTTAGTTGAATCGTAGTTTTCCAAAGTTTATTTCACCTTTCATCCTTCATCAAACATGTAGAATCAATGAAGTTTCCTACTAGGCAATTCAATCTTCAAGATTCAATAGAATAAACGTAATAAATTAAAAGCACTATTTAATCAAAGTAATAATTGGTTATCACTTGAATTCAACACAATTCCAAGATGAACAATTCAAAACTAATATGAAAAATAAATACTAATATAAAAAAACATAAATTTTATGTGATAAGAGAAGGAAGAGGACTCGCTCGACTGATGTGTGCTTCAATTGGTATATTCAAACACCCAATTCCGAATCCTTGCAAATCTTCACCTGTAACTCACTCTCAACTCACTCCAGTGTAGTTTAATTCTAACCAAAAAGTGGAATTTGTGATGGATCAATGCTAAAAGTTTGCCTTATAACATAGAAAACAAGAAGTGAATCGCAAAAAAAGGAGCGATAGTCAAACAGTTGTGCAGAACCCGGCCTACCACGGTCAGCCCATGGCAGGAACCATCGTTGTGGCCATCACCATGGGGAGCCCTTTATGCGCTCTGCCTTGCTGAATTTTTGAAGCTTGTCATCCTATGTTGACTATCTGGGCTGGCCCGAGTTCACCATGTCGTACAGCTGGGTAAACCATATTCCTCGTGGGGTTATGCTCAGTTCTTCTAGGCTCTTACTTGCATTATTCTTCATTGGTTTTTGCAACGGCACTCATGTTCTCTTACCTAATTTATAAAAATATCATCAATAACACTAAACTCACGTGTAAAATACAAATGGGCTATCAAGTTGCAAAATTATGCCAAAAAAAACCCCTCAAATGGAGAACAATACCTCTTAAAAACCTTATGCAAATTGGGTATCAATTCTCCCTATAAACAACACTAACCCTAGGTATTTGAAATTTTTTCGAGATTAAAACATGTAGAATTACATGTTCCTTTGAACAAAATCAAACCATCACATTGGGGCACACGCTTGGGATTGGTCCAAGTTCCAACTGCCTTTTACTACTTTAGGCCTATCTGGAAAGTTTATAACTGAAAGGTGTGCAACATTAATTGAGTGATATTTGCCGAGCCCGTTTATAAGCAAACAGTTTTTATACAATTAATTTACTTGAAAACAAATCAACAATAGCGTAGATTGCAGTGATACAATAACTATCCACCAACTATTAGTCACCCAGCCGCGCATTGACCACAAAAACAGTCGCACTAGTAGCTTTGTTACTCAGCACCAGTCCAGAATTATGTTGATCTGCTAGCCAGCGAGCCCTCGACCTTTTTCAGTCTCTCCTAGGACAGTAGCGCACATCCGCAAAGATTTTCCCACCAAGACCCTTTGCTATTATCCTAATTTGCCGACAAACCGTGTCTATGCGTTTTTAACTAAATAAATCAACTTGAACATACAGAAATTGACATCATGGCATAGGAACAAAAATTCAACTGCAAGTATGGGCTCACAAATTCGAACTCCCTTATCTCTCTCCATCAAGTTGCCCCAAGTATTAACCTCGAGTATTGCCATCAATATACATCAATCACTCAATTACAAATTCAACACAATTCATGTCACTTTCCTAGTAATTCATCCTAACTTTTTTACATAATCAATTTCTAAATTCCACAATTTAAACCCTAGTTTTGCCATAGTTACATAATACTTTATGGCTACGTTGAAATCCCTTAAAACTTGGGAATGGAGGATTACCGATGATAGTTCCAAGCAATTGACCTGAATTTAGGATTGGTTTAGACAAATTGCGATGACCCCTTATCCTCTTTGTCTTCCTAAGCAATACCTTGCTCTACCTCTCTGCTTATGCATCTACTATGTTCTTCTTCTCCAACTCTTTCTTTGACTACTCCTTCCTCTCCTCTCGTTCTTTCACTTGCTATGGTAGTGATGGGTGTGTTGGGGAGAATCCAAGAAGGGAGACCACTCTAACCAAGGTCCATCATAACAAGTCCAAGTGAGGCTCCATCCTAAAACCAAATTGGCAATAGAAGAAGTAGTCCACTTGACTTATATATCATGGTCTCTCTTCAAACTCCCAACATGGGACTTTTCGCTCATGTGTGATATTCTTAACAATCTCCCCCCTCACACATGAGTATCTTCTGAACCACATTAACGCACAAGCTCCCCCTTGAGTAGAAGTCTTAACCAAGTTGTCAAGCTACCATCAAGAGCACACTCACACTCTACTCCACAGAGTCTGCATATTGCGGCTCTACATCTAGCCTTCATGTAGTCCACTCTATTCCAGGAGTACTGACCATGCATTCCATGTGTTTTTTCACTCTTGGACATGGTGCTTTCTAATGATATCACCCAAGAGCTCATCCATGCCATCGAGCCACATTGCAGCAAACGTGTTCTCGTTCGATCAACACTTGTGTGTCACTTCACCAAGCTTGTCCATGGGGTCCACCATGCCAGACCTTTTTGGCCTAGCCGAACGCACAATTGGCTCCGATACCACCATTGGGTTTTAAGCATGTATGATCTGAAAATTATAAAAAATGTGATAAAATAAATAAAACTAACACATAGAAAATTTTAGAGAAAAAGTATATTTCCACTGTTTCAGGACAATATGCAAATAGCTCTCCCTCCCTACAAGTACCAGACACTTGAAAACAAATCTTCCCACACCCCTACCTGGTTGTGTTTTCTAGCAACTAATAACCAGTTGCTCCCTACACTCACCCACTCTCACCAAGCTCCCTCTGGCTATTTTCCAAAGTGATGTCTTGTGTAGTCTTTTGTGTTATATATCTTCCATCGGCTCCTTCTCTTTCTAATTTATAGAGAAAAATTGGCGAGTTTATTGCAACGTGTAACTCTTGTTTCACGTAACTACTCCCCATGAATTTGCCTCATAAATAGTTTTGCCACAAACTCTCTAACATCAACCGGCTATAATGCATTCTCTTTATTCACTATTCTTTTGTTTTTTTCTTTCCATTGATTTTTATCAGTCCCAACAATCTCCACCTTGATAAAAAAAAATCAATGTCGACGACTCCACCAAGCTCGATCCGCTAAGGCCGTCACCATCTTTAGCTGAAGAAGTAAATGTTACTCGCTTGCTCCTCGCTACCTATCTTCCGCTTAAGTCACTTTTAGTAGCTCTTTCCCTGCAACTCCATCCACCTGCACATTCCCTGCAAGTCTGTACAAGCCTCAAGGTATTTCTCTTTTCAGGACTACCGTACTTCCTTTAGAGGCCTTCAAATCTTCACCTTGAGGTGAATATCGATAGCCTCTCCCATCCAACGACCCTAAAGAAATCAAATTTCTTTTTAGACGTGGCACATGTCTGACCCCTATTACTGTCCCCACTATCCCATCAAACATGCAAATCCGTACTGTTCCCACCTTGGCAACCCAACCTCGTGTACGGTTTGCCATGTTGACGGTCCCTTTTCGCATCATTGATATGCATTAAAGTGCTCTTTAACTGAATACATGTGAAACGAACAACCATAATCTAAGATCTAATTTGACTTTCTTAGACTTTTAGTAGCTGCCAGAAATACATCATCTCTATCTAATAGATTTGAACCCTCTGCAACTCTGACTACTAATGGCTTCTCATCTCTTAAGGCCTTCTTCGTCTTTGGACAATATTTTTTCATATGACCTTCCTCATCGCAGTAGTGATATTTGAACTTCCGACCACTTGATCTTGGACGTTGGGACCCTTCCTCCTTCTCTCCCGACTGTATCCGTCTCTAACTAGACTTTTTTGTAACCATGACCACTGAATCATCATTTAAGAGGCTGTTGTTTGCCCCGTTGAGTCTCATTCATCAACAAGATAGCATCCACCTCATCAAATCTCAATGTCTCTTTTCCGAATAAAAGAGTAGTTACGATATTACCAAAAGATGAAGGCAACGAAGCCAATAGAAGCACAAATTTGCCTTCATCTTCAATGTTTACCTCTAGAGAAGCCAACTCTGTCGTTATCTTGTCTAGATATTGATTGAAGTCTGCTTCTTCCATCATTTGGACACTAAAAAGTCATTTCTTCAAATATAACCTGCTTATCAATGATTTAGATTTGTACTGGCTCTCTAACTTGTCCCAAATATCTATAGGTCTATCAAGCTGTTAACCTCCTAGAGAGTATTATTTGCAAAAAATAATAAGTTTATACTTATTACCATGTCTTTCAAATCTTCCCACTCCTCCTTTAACATCTTCTGTGGCTTGTCTTTTTCCCTAAGTTCCACCTGCTCATCATTTGTCATTTTCTCGATCCTACGAGTCTTCGCCCTCAAGGCCATAATTGTCCCTTCTCAGGTCAGCAAACTTTTCACCCGTTGTTGCCATAAGGTGAAATCACCACGGCCATCAAAAGGTTCAATCGAAATGCTCAAGCCTTTCACTGATGCCATCCCACTGTTTTTTTACTCCGATTTTTTCCTCTTACAACTTATAAACCCTCCTTCCTAGTGCAACCTGACTTTGATACCACTATTGGGGAGAATCCAAAAAGGGAGACTACTCTAACCAAGGTCCATGACAAGTGAGAATTCATCCTAAAATCAATTGACAATAGGAGAAGTGACCCACTTAGCTTATATATCATGATCCTTCTCTTCAAACTCCCGAGGTGGGACTCCTTACTCGTGTGTGATATTCCTAACAGGATCTTAGGTGTAATGCGCCTATGAAAAGGTTCTAAACCTCAAGCAGTCAAGCTCCTCCCTATCTTGTTGTTATGTTGTACCTACTGCATACCATTGCACTTAGGCGCCAATTTTTCTCATTTGTTTTGGATTTTCTAATTTTTTATTTTTTTTTCTTAATTCACTGAGGAATGTTGGGTTGGCCCAAAGGTAAAGTACCTAACTCCAAGACTTAATCTAGACTAAAATATTAAAACTAATTCAATTAATCCCACTTAGTAACTCAACAAAATCACAAAAGGAGTTATATCGCAATTGTCACACTAAAATCGCTTGTAAAATTTATCTAAAAAGTAAAATAAAATAAAATAATTATTCTATACAACCCTAAATAATTAGCCCAACCAAAAAAATTCTTAGTGAATATATCCCCTTCACTCGTAAATAGGTACAAATTGCTAATAATAGCAAGGTAGACAAGACTACAAGACTCCTTCAGGCATTTACCCTATTCAAAACTCTAAGTAAAGTTAGAGATGAACAAGATACACAACATTAAGATAAACTAAAGCTCTTAATATGACTCTTACTATTAACACTCCCCCCCAAAGATGAAGCATAGAGATCAGTAACACCCAACTTGTCATGAAGATAATCAAACAGATCTTGACAGACTCAGAATCTGACAGAGTCCATTTACTTAATGTGTTTGAAATGAGTCGTTTACTTCATGGGTCCGGTAGGGCCAGGATCCAACATGATCCCTATTTTTTGAGTCCAAAATGACACAAAATCGTAAAATATCCCATTTTACATTGAGTCCTGGAGTCTAGAAGAACTCTAGATTGTATAGGATTCGATTATTTTGGAGCCTTAAAATACTTAGACTTTTGAAGAATACTATTTTTCGTGAATCATGAAGGATCACTTTTGATTGAGTATATGACCTAATTAGAGTTTGTACTTGGTTCTCGGTTTGTTGTCTCTATAACCCGCATTTCTTTTGATCTATATACGGTTGCATTAACCCACCTATGAGACTAACTTGCCAATTGATTTTTGCAATTGAAGTCAAAGAGGCTAATTCTTACCAGTACGTCATCAATCAAACAAAACACCACAACCAAGGATACTACACGTCCTATGGAGATAACCCTAAATCAAAGATCCATATTTGAGTAAACTAATAGCAACATTAGTAGAGATTCAAACTTCCTTATTCACTACAACAAAATTGGGTTTTGGCAACGGGTAAAATTGTTGCTATAGGTGCATAAATCGTTGCAACAGGTCAAGTGCAACAATTTTGTCGACATTGCATTTTGTGGGCATTGCATTAGACCTAATGCAACGGTTTTTGGTTCCAAGGTAATGGTTTTTGTGACTATTGCAATAAGGTGTAAAAAAATGTTGCAATAAGCCTTACTATTGCAACAGTTACAAGTGAACACTAAGGCAACAATTCATTTATACATTGCAACGGTTTAAGTCAATATAAAGGCAAATGCAATTGTTATTAACTACCATCTGTTGACAATATCATAATATCTTATAAATAGTCTTTGCTAGTTATATCCAAACATTCCCGCTTTCCAATATATCCATTAAAAATTCAGATTTTGCATTAATTTGGCTTTAATCACTCACAAATAAGTGTGTATATACATAATACATCATTTGTACTCCCAAATTTGTCAAATTTATATGCAAACACCAAAATCCAATACTACGGACATTATCTTGCAAATTACCAAAAAAGGGCGAAAAAGAAAAAAGTCTTCAAAATAATCCTTTGGACCAAGCCTTCAATCTTCTTGCTTCTAGAGAAATACTTTATGCACATGCCTATAATTATAATAGTAAAATACATAGAAAAGAAAGTTAGATGGTTGTATAATATCATAGAAGAGCAAACATAATAATTTCAAGATGAGAACACGGTAAATGGTTCTATTTGTCTCTAATTTCTTCCCAAATTTACACTTTATATTGTATTCATTTATAGATACAAGAAAAACAATGCAAATTTATAAATTTATACAACCTCGTCTCAGTGAGCCTATATAATTTGTAAGTATATAACGATCCAATCACTCGGAGATGATATACCAAGCTATAGTTTTCCCCACTTATCGATCCACATGAACTTGCTTGTACAAAAAAAAGAGTAGACATTATCTAAAGATACTATATGGTTTTTCAGTATAATAGTCTCAAAGATTAAGTACATATAGTGAATGTTATGAAAATATAAACTCCTACATGGTGACATAAAAGTCGAAGAAAGCTTTGTTTTGAGTCTATTCTTAGTTGATGTAAAATCCACATGGCTAGTCTGCACTTAGTCACATTCTTATAAAATGATATGAGAACATTTATCATTGTGACAGTTAAAGTGTATAATCTACAAATGCCCTTTAATGAAGTAAAGACAATAGAATATGACTTTCAATAATCCAATAGATCGAAGACTAGAAACATCGAATTGTAAAGGAATAAGATCTAACACACTATGTTCTTGAGACACACGAAGTGAATTTGTGCCATCATAATCATAAAGTTTAGCAATGATAAACTTAAATTATAAGAAGTAAAACTCCATTCCTTAAACGTACTAACCAGGAAAACATAGAGTTCAAGAGATTCTAATTACCACAATATTAACCCTTTTGTAAATAGCACTAGCTGCATGCATATGACAGGACATAAACATAGTCCCCAAAAGGAGTCCCAATAGAACAAAAAAGATCACAAAATCCATGGCAAACCTAAAAGAGATACAATCTAGCAAGGATAATATGAATCCCCTTACATAGTATATAAATACATTAAAATCTTAAAATAGATTACATGTACCTCTTCGGTTGCACTATTCTCAAGTTATGAGACCATAGATCTGAAAAGCAAGAATAGCTATACGACTAAGCAATATCTTTACCTATATGATGGATGTGGCAGATCTAGAATGTAAAAACATAGAGAGAATTTGAAAGAGAATCAAGAGGAAAAGATGTAAGAGAAGAACATGTCATATTTTTAAGTATATGAATTGAAAGAACTCAGACAAGATCCATAATTAAGGAAAGTATTAGCATTACTAAGGCTTATGAAACTAAAAATTTTGGTTCACTCACTACTGACTTATTGCTAGTTCACAGGTTAACAACACAATGCATACGGCCCTAGATTACTGAAATTAAATATGTAGAACTTGAACACATTGCTCAATTGTTGAATTGCTAACAGATTCACGAAATTGCATTTCCAAGCATCAAAATTGACTTCACTAATCCCCAATCTATTTTGCAGTTAAACATGTACACACATGAAAAAAAATACAACTACAATCACTAAAGCAAACATTTAACCAGGTAATAAGAATCACTAGTAAGCATATACAACTAGATGACTAGAATCACTAAATAAAAAAAACATAAATGAAAACTAAAATTGCATTCCTTGGGCTCGGGGGAACTAGGCAGAAGCCATAAATGTGAAAATTTGAAGAGTATATGAGGGTCCTTGTGTAGATCTGGGCAATTAAATCACTCAATCACAACATTGTAATACTATCTTGATAACAACATAAGTAAATAAAAGTTCCACTAACAATTGCCTCACCAAATTAGGCTTAGGGTTTAAACTCTGTATTTTGAGTGGATGTTGCTTGTATGCCCATAACCATGGCCAATTTTGTTCCCTCAAACACCAATGAGAGCCCAGCAAGCGAGATACGAGAGGAGGGCAAAGGCAGACCTTGATTTTTGGCAATTACAAAAAAAAATCATAGGGAGGCTGCATGATGGTAGATGATGACAGGGAGCCCTATGGAACTCAAGTGAAAGTGATTGAGTCACTGGAAACTGAATGAGATGAGGGGGACTGAGGGGCAAGCATGAAGGTAGAAGTGTGGGAGATAAAGTGAGAGGAGGGAGAAGTGGAAGCAACAAACGAGATTTATGTGGTGGCCGGGGAGGATTATAGGATTACGCAACTCCCTTAAATCCTCAAAGCAGTACATTTCACTTCGTTATGACAACAGTTGATGGGTGTTGCTTAATAGGGCTATTGCAATAGTTGTTTACAATTGTTGCATTAAGTAGAAGTTTTAGGCAACTGTTAAAGAAACTATTGCCAAAAACATTTATTACAACAGTTTTTTGTAACGTTGCTTTGTGGGCGTTGCATTAAGTCGAATTTGTTGTAGTGTTAGTTTGCTTTTGTGCTTGAGTCAAGGCTAAAAAAATCTTATATACATTTGCTGACTGTCTCTCCCCTCTCTTTGTATACTTTTATCCACTATCCAATCAAGTTGAAAATCATTTTTTAATAAAAAAAATTCAAGAACCTCAAATATAGGAGTCAATAGGGCAAGTATGAGGTAGGTTTAGCCATACCCTCACCCATACCTATTTTCAAAATTAATACCAATCCCCATATCCGTACTCAACGAGTGTTGTAAAGTTATACCCATATCCATATCCACTAGGTATAGCGATATGTGGGTTTTATTCGGGTACATATAGACAAAAACTAGTTGTCCATTTTGTTCTCATATTTAATGTCAAATAGCCAATATGTCGCATTAACACCAAGCTTTCAACAACATATTACATCATGCCAAATATAATTAAAAGTTTGTCAACCGATGCAATAAGTTAGCACTTGATAGTTACAGTTTCTAACAAGTCCCATTGGAGCCTTGAATACAATATAACTCAAAGCAACTAGCAAAATATCCAAGTACAAGTAATTAGAACTTTAAACAAATGGGTATGGGTTTTATATGGGATGGATATGGTGTCCGTATAGGGTGGATTATTGATAAAACAAGTACAAGATAGGTATGAAGCAAGGAGGACCTATACCCATGCCCATACCAATAGCCATTTTAGCAATGCCCATCCCATATCCATTTGTTTGCCATTTTCAACACTCATATTCATGCCCACTGGGGTGGTTTTGCGGGTTCTAGGCAGGTATGAGTTTTTTTGCCAGCCCTTACCTCAAATTATGGCTAAAAGAAAAAAAAAACATCACAACTATAAGGCGTATGCATAGGACACAAGGCTCTTATTGAAAAGCTAATGATTCATAATTACCACCCCACCAATAAAAACATGCTAGTTTGCATCATCTTAGAAAGACAAATCTCTTACCACAGATATAACAAGTGCATGGTGAAATAGTAAAGTTCAAAGCTAACCTTCAATGGAAGAGAAGCTCCCAAGTACCACGGTTCATTTGGACTATGTTAGTGGCCCTCATTTTCTATGATAAGGGATTGGAGTTGTGGTCATATGGATGCTTAATGGGCTAATACCCTGAACTAATTTAGATGAAAACCATTAATCAGATGCTTACTAGTGGGTTACTTGCAAAATTAACAATAAGCAAACAAAAATATACAAAAATAATATGGAAGAATGATAATGAAAAAGTTAAGCTAGGATAAGAAATTTGGCTTATCCGTTCTCCTCCATCAGCATGCTTACATTAAACAACATTAAATAGGTGCAAATTGATGCCAGTAGAAAGCTACTGGAAGACTTAAAGAATCCACATAGTTATGCTATCTAAACTCTAAGTGCAATTAGAGACGAACTAGATACACAAGATTAAGATAAACCAAAACTCTTAACATGACTTCTACTTCTAATACACCCCATCAAGTTGGGGCGTAGAAATTAGCAACAACCAACTTGCCAAAAAAATATCGAAACTATCCTTAATGGACCCAGAATTTGACCGATCCCATTTATTGCATTTGTCTTACATAATCCATTTACTTCATGGTTCGAGGAGGACAAGGACCCAACATGATTCATATCGTTTCAATCCCAAAAGACACAACATCTCAAAAGATCCCATTTTGCATCGAGTGTTGAGGAAATATGAATACTAGAGGATTCGACTACTTTGGAGACTTAAAAGACTCAAGATTCTAAAGAATCCAATTTCCATGAATCCCCAAGGATTCAATTTTGGTTGAGCGTTTGACATTATTTGACTTTGTAGTTGGAGCTTTGTGTGTTAGCTTGGTGACCTAGTATTTGTTTTGATCTTTGCAGTTGGATTAATCTATTTCCTAGTATAACTTATTAAGTGATTTTTGCAATTGAAAATGAAAATGCTAATTAACTCTTATCAATATCTCATCATTTAGAAAAATTCTCATCCATGGATGCTATCAGTCTTATGGAGAAGCCTAAACCAAATATCGATACTTGAATAAAACGACAGTAAAATTAGTAGAGATTTAATCTTCCTTCGGTCGCTTTCATGCTTGAGTTAAGGCTAATAAATCCTGTATACACTTGCACAACTATCTCTCCCCCTCCTTTATGATACTTTTATCCACTATGTAATCAAGTTGAAAAGAACTTTTTTAAAACATTTTATTCCAAAAGCCTCAAATAGCAGAGAAACAACAAAAATGTCACGACAACCCTCATTAATAAGCTATGATGCATATTTACCCTCAATAACAAAACAAAAAAAATTGTTAGTTTTGCATCCTCTTGAAAAGACAAAGTCAGGTAGACTTAGGTTGGACATGGGAAGTGCTTCGTAAGAAATGCTAAAGTTCAAAGCTAATGGTTAAAATAAAGAAAGCCACCAAGAACCAATATTCACATGATAACACATTAGTAGTTCTCATTTTGGATATGGGGACTCAAGCTATGATCCTATGGATACCAACTAGTATGAAAACCATTAATCGCATGCTTACATGTGGATTATTCACCAACTTAATGGTAAGAAAATTAAAAAGAAAAAAAACAAAGGGAAAATAGAAGAACAATAATAAAAAAATTTAAGCTGTGGGAGAAATTTTCTCCAGGGTTGCTCACCTTACCTCGATATGCTTGCATGAACATCACTAAATACATAAAATTATTGCCAATAGTCAACTAGCACAAGACCACAAGACTCCTTTCTGCATCTGTCTTATCTAAACTCTATATGTAATTAGAGATGAATAAGATACACAAGATTAAGATAAACCAAAACTCTTAACATGAGCCCTTGCTTCTTATCGTCTCTCTCAAGTCAGAGCATGTGATTAACAAAGCCCAACTTGTAAACAAGATACTGGAACTATTATCGTTGAGAGACCTGAAATTCAAAAGATTCCATTTACTTCATGCATCTGATAGGATCTATTGGAATTAAGGCATGATACATCCATAAGGGGTGCGAGGCCAATAAGCATAACAAGTTGACTACATAAGCTACCTCAGAAATCCTGGTTCCCCAACTATCAATCTAACATAAAAAGAGGACTAGTCTACAAGGAAATACACATCAGAAATATCGAGGGTTCTCTCAAGTGAGCTTTTTGCACAAAGCCCTAGGGTTCTTAGGCTATGGGATTCTGAAGGTTCTCCGAATCGTAAGTTCTTTCCTCGATCAGTGATTCAAGGCCAAGGTTCGATCGTCTTTCGCTGCAGGATCAAGGTAAATTTGTTTATGCTTAATTCAACATATTGTTCCCTTAATTGGTACCAGAGCTCATCGGCTTGTTTCTTTGTTGGATTAGTTGCAGAGATTTCTTGAAATTCATGCCAAAGATTATGTTTATAATTAAGTTTATTGGCTTTTATACTCGAAACTTCATGCCATTATTTCATGTGCAAATCCTTGATGAATTTTCGTAAAATTCTAGATTCTAATACATCTTGAAGAGAGGTTTACTTTGGTATATTGTATGCATGATTTCATTGAATATATTGTGAATAATTAGGGAATGCAATTCTAGGGCTTATTGTATGTACAACGCTGATTTGAGTTCTTGAATCAATTATTTCTTTCAATTTTCTTAAAATTCATGCATGGATTGCCTTGCCCATTAGATTTAGACCAAAACCCCTTAATCCATTAGTCAATTTAATCGAAGCTTTGCCCAAATTTCGGTAAAGAAGTTGCAGTATACTTTTAGGGCTTAAGTCGAGTAGCAGAACTTGTTTTTAGGTCAAATTTGGTCACATTTTTACTCAATTGATGTTGAATTCATGTTTATCTTGTGATTTCGTATAAAAGCCTTCAATAATTCGACACAATCTAACTTATTTTAGGGCCAAATTTTGCAAACGATTTTTGCCGAAACCTAGGGCTAGGTTCGTGTGTTTGGCCTCGATTTTGATCCAATTGTGGTCATTATTTCTTTCAATTGATTTGTGAATTTATTACCCTGGTTATATTGAGTGAAAGCCCTCAAAATCCCAGTCCATTAGACCAAGAATTTGGTCGCTAATTTTGTGAAAATTTTGCAAATAGAAATTAGGGTTTTTGGTCGAAATAGGGGGATTTGATTTCGATTATTTTTTACCATTGTTTCCTGCACTTGATTTGTGCTTTATGTAGCCTGTAAAATTCTTAGTGAAAGCCCTCAATCTATGCTGATTATTGACTGGAAATGTGTCCGAAATTGAATGAAAGTTCACCGGCACTATTCTAATGTTAGGGCTCAGTATAAGAACTCGTTTTTGACCAATTTTTGAGCAAATTCTTTTCAAATTCATGTGATATTCTTGTTTATGATGAGATCATTAGCAAAACCCCCCAAATTATTTTGTGTTTTATGCCAGAATATGGTCGGAATAGTGCAAAATGTTCTCGGCACTATTGCGTGTTTTTCAAATCAATTTTTGCTCGATTTTTGGGTTGTTTTTGCTTGTTTTTAAAAATTAACAGTTTCAATGGATCCTAAAATTGGTATTCGATATATCAATTTGATGAAAATGACCTAAATATTCATGAACTTGCGGCATGTTCTTGGCCCAGGTGTTCGGCAGATCCGTTCTCAATGTTTTCGAGTCTGTGATGTGTGACAATGGGTGGGCATGAGGCCCTCTGCCCACGATTAGCTTCAAAAAAATTCATGAACATGTGGCATGTTCTTAACTCTACGTATATGACTATCTATAAGGGCTTACCATAGACTACTTTCACCCTTTTCGATTATCATTTTTGTTAAGTTTTTAATATAATTGTTATGTGAGAATCTCTTTGGAGTTATATTTAAGGATATCCACATTAGTATTTTTTTAATGAAATATAAATGTGGATGCTTTACTATAATTCATGAGATTTGACTGCATATTGTCAAAAATGCTTCATATGATGTAATCATTCTCCAAATTACATGTAAAAGTTGTGTACTCCTCCTACAAGTGTTAGGAGAGGACTTTGAAATATCTTGAAAAATATGTTTTTGAGAATATTTCAACATCTAAATGTTATAGCGACTTGAATGGATTGACAAAGTTAATTAAGTTTAACGTTCATACCTAAACAAGGATTGGCAACATCATGTGAACTTTCGACTCTAGGGTTTATGTTTGCTTATATTAACTTTATTAATCATAATCAAGTTGCATTTTTGTGTCTGCAAAAATAAATGTTAGACTTTCGTGTGCTTTTATGCTTATTGTAAAACTTTTGTGTTTTACAAGTATCATGTGGACTGCCTCCAAGAGTATTGTTGTAGAGCTTAACAAAGGTGAAAAGCTCAATGGTGACAATTATGAAATTTGGAGCATGAAAGTGCAATATGTGCTAAAAAAACCAAGAGGTTCTTGAGTCTCTGAATGCTCTCATGAATGAGCGTGAAGTAGGCAACACAACCTAGCATAGGGAGGACCGTGAAGCGTACGAAGTATGGAAAAGAAGAACTCTCTAGCTCCCATTACGTTGCTGAGCAACATGCATAATGATCTTATGAGGGACTTTAAGGTCCATAGTAATGCCAAAAACCTATAGGAAGCTATCAAAATTAAGTTTGGAACAGCCTTGGTTACCAAGCTTAGGTCACTCAAAATCAAGTTTGACACCTATAAGAAAAAACCAGATGTTTCTATGAAGAAACATCTCATGCACATGTCAAACATGATTAATGAATTGGCAGACGTGAGCCATGTGTTGATCGATGAGTAGTAGGTTCAGGTTGTGATATGTTCCCTGCCTTATAGTTGGGATCATATGAAGATGACCCTCACTCACAATGAGTATATAAAAACATTTGCGGATATGAGGTGACATATTGAGTTAGAGGAAGAACGGCAAGGGGCTGCCAAAATGATGGGTGCAGAAGTGCATGTGTCAACCTCCCACTCGAGAAATGGTTTTAAGTGTAAGAAAGGAGGGAACTGGTGGGCAAGTCTAGGACAATTAAGAAGCTTAAGCATTACCAACAAGGCAATAAAAGCATGGGAAAAAGAAGAATATAGCAAAAGTAAGTGCTTCAATTGTAACCAAATGGGTCATTATGCTCGTGATGGTACTGAACCTAAGAAGGTACGTAACTATGCTCATGCGAGTGACTTTAATGTTGCTAGTCCTATCTTTCTTTCTAAAACTAATCCTATGTGGATTGTATATTCAGGAGCCACAGACCATACAACGAGAGATAATGAAGCACTTCTGGACTTCCGATGCGTCCCATGCGGGTTGATATAGATATACATGGGACACAACACTAAGGTGGTTGTTAAAGGAATCAGAACAGGCAAGTTAGTCCTACGTGGTGGCTAAGACCTGGTCATGCATGATGCCCTATTCACTCCTCAGATTCGTTGGAATATTATTTCTGTGTTGGTTCTATTACATTTAGGTTTTGATTAGCATTATTATGACACTGAAGCTAGGTTGTTTTTGGAAAGAACATTTCTCGGTTCTGGTTTTGTTAGAGATGGTTTAATTGTTATGGATTTGGATGTTGGTTCTTTTAATCCAAATGTTAGTTTTTCCTTGTTTGCCTTTACGAGAATGATGTGAATATTTAGGATGCTAGATTTGGCCACGTTGACCAAAATTGTAGGCAGAGGCTTGTAAAAGAAAGTTTGGTAGTAAACATTGAGCAATTTGCTTGCCCATTTGTGAGCATTGCCTAGCTGGGAAATCAATAAGAAAACCATTAGGAAAGGCTATGAGAGTCGAACTTCCATTGCAATGGATTCATTCAGAGATTTATGATCCAATGAATTTGAAAACAAGGCATGGAGCTTCTTATTTTGTGACTTTCATTGATGATTTCACTCATTTCGATCATGTGTACTTAATGTCACATAAATATGATGCAATGAGAATCTTTAAGAAATATGTGAACTCAGCAGAAATTCATTTACACAGAAAGGTTAAGGCGTTAAGAACCGATCAAGGTAGAGAGTATCTATCTATTCTGTTTAATGAATATTGTGATGAAAAAGGAATAGTACATCAATTAAATATTCTAAATACTCCACACAAAAAAATGATGTTGCGGATAGAAGAAATAGAACGCTCCTTGAGATGGTAAGATCAATGATGGCATTGCTCAATTACCTATCTCCTATTGTGGAGATGCTCTTTTAATTGCAGCCTATGTTCTTAGCCGTGTGCCTACAAAATTAGTTACGACCACTCCATATGAGTTATGTAGAAACCCCGACCTAAGTGTTTTAAGACCTTGGGGTTGTGCAGCCTATGTACATGATCCCTCTTACAAATATGGCAAATTGGGCTCGAGAGGGAAGAAGTGTATCTTTATGAGATACTCTGAAACCTCAAAAGGGTACGTGTTCATGAGGCTGCAAGAAAGTGGGAGCGTAACTAAATTTAAATTGATAGATGCCACATTCCTGGGAAATGAATTTCCAAATAAGGGCGAGATAGGACAAAAATTATCTCCATTTGAACTGAAGGACCCATACCTATTAGGATCCCTTCATTCGAGTGGGAGGATTGTAATAGATTATGATATGGTTCGTTATCAAGATCTCGCTCCATCATCATATGCGAATGAATGTAATCCTGATCTTGTTCCAAGTGGGAGTGAGCCTATCGATCCAAGTTCAAGTGAGAGTGAAATCGATTCATATAGGAACGATTTAAGATTTGATGAATCTCAATTAAGAAGAAGTAACTGTAGAAATATTCCTCACCATCGTTTTGACATTAAGGTGGGAGAACTCTTCACGGCACTCCCAGCAGAGGAAAATAAGTGAAGAAATGTAAAAGATGTTCTTTCGAGCCCTTCAAAAGATAGATGGATCAAGGCAACGGAAGATGAGATAGAGTCAACGAAGGTTAACAAAATGTGGGAACTAGTTGACGTTTTAGAGGGAAGCAAAGCTATTGGCAACAAATGAGTTCTCAAACTCAAACACAAGACTAATGGCATAGTTGAGAGGCATAAGGCCTGACTAGTTACAAAGGGGTACACACAACAGGAAGGAATTGACTATGATGAGGTTTTCTCTCCTATTATACACTTTTCCTTTATTCATTTAATTCTAGCTATGGTTGCCAGTTGGGACCAAGATTTGCATCAAATGGATGTAAAAATTACCTTTCTCAATGGAGAATGAAATAAAGAAATTTTTATGGAACAACCTGAAGGTTTCTTCCAAAAAGGCCATGAACACAATGTTTCTAGAATTCTAAAGTCTATTTACGGCCTAAGACAATCCTTAAGGCAGTGGTATATTCACTTTCATAGTGTGGTCACATCTAGTGGTTTCACTATGATTAATGATAATCGTTACGTTTATACCAAGAGGAATAAAGGCAACTTTGTAGTTATGTCATTGTATGTCGATGACATACTGATAGCTAGAAATGATACAGAGCTTATTAATGAGGTAACAACTTAGTTATCATCTAATTTTGAGATGAAGGATATGGGTGCAGAGTAAAGATTTTGAGAGACCATTCAAACAAATTGTTATCTCTTTCTCAGAAGAATTACATCAAAAAGGTTCTTGAATGGTTCAACATGCTAAGATGTAAGCCTTTGATACTCCTATCAGCAAGGCCAAAGCCTTGAGCAATAGAATGTGCACAAAAACTCTAGAAGAAAAAGCACAAATGAGCAGATTCCCTTATGCCAATGTAGTTGGTAGTCTAATGTATGCCATGTTACACATTAGACTACATATTTACCTTGCAATTGGCCTGGTTAGTAGATATCAATATGTTGTAGGCTTGGCACATTGGAAGGAATCCAAGAGGATCAAGTGGTACATGAAGGGAACTTTTGATTATGTGTTGTGCTATCAAGGCAATGATCTACACCTCAAGGGATACATAAATGCTGACTATGGGGGACATTTGGATGATAGAAAATCTACCTCAGGATATGTCTTCTTGATCAGCACTAATGCTATATCATGGAGTAGCAAGAAGCAATCTTATGTAGCCTTATCCATGATGGAGGCTGAATTTGTGACGCTCTCGACAACAATGTAAGAAGTTGTTTGGTTGAAGAGGTTCTTAAATCACCTAATGGGTGAGGTGGATAGTACTAGTCTAGTGTTGGTCTACTGTGACAGTCAAGCAGCAATTACATACACCAAGAGCCTTAAGTATCATAGGAAGACCAAAGACATTGACATTAAGTTCAGGTTTGTCAAAGACATGGTAGCACACAAGTAAGTGGATGTCAAGTATGTTTCTACGAAGGGTATGGTTGTAGATCCCTTAACTAAGCGTATTGCAAGAGATGTGTTTGTTGAAAACACTAGCACTTAGGGACTTCGTAGGTGATAAATGTACTTGACTTGTTTTGTTCTTTTGTTTTTCCCACATATTTCTAAATGATTGTTTAACATTTTCATTTTTTAAAATAAGTTGATTTGCATAGACTAGTTGGAATGTTCGAATGTACATTCTTATTTATGATGCTTATTGAACATTCTTGAATGAAAAGTACATTGGGTAGACTTGACATTAGGCCTTTCACACGGGTAATCGCATCCATTGATTAGAGTATCGATGGGAGTTGCGACAAGGTAAAATTATCATAAGGATAATTATGAGAACCTATTAACTTAAAACCATGAATGTGGCCTTAATAATGATGAAAGGTCGTTATACCATATAGGTAAAAATAAATTTTACCTAATCTACCTCAAAGACGCCTGATGTGAGTTCAAGTTAATGAGTAGATTTGGCAACTCCGTTTAGACAATATGGCGTCCAAATATCGTTTGTACAACATTTTGGTTAAAGAACCGAAAGACAGATGCTCCATGGGAAATGAGAGAATGCTATAGGAGATGTTTCATACCATGTGTGCACGACGAGCAATCGGGTCAATATAAGTTAGATCTCTACTTATATTTGTGTGAGATCCCATAAGGTTATGGCCTTATATTTGTACCCTCAGGAGTCCAATAAGTGACATGAGACTCGATTCAATGTTTGTTACCTTAGTGTGTTGCCAAATAATCATGAATGATCAGTTTGGGATGACATTTCTTGAAAAATGAGTTCGATTCGATCGTAAGTCTCGTGAGATGAGGAAGATCGTTCATGGAATCTATGAATTTCTATTGACCGGTGCACTAGGTATGACATATGGGTCATAATTGTGAATACAAAATATGATGATTTGATGAGATCAAAGTTAGACATCTTAATGAGATTAAAAGGACCTAAGGTACTTGTATACAACTAACTACTGACGTGTTGTTCTCGATGAGATGCTATATATTCCTAACAGATGTATAACATAGATCTCTCAAAAGTATGCTAGTTGCACGACCTATTTGCTCAGTATGCAGATTGTACAGAAATAAAGAAAAATAAGGTTTTCTTAAGGTGAAAATAAGCACTCCCTTATGTGTGCATAGGAGATGTTAGACTTAGAGCATGATACACCCATAAGGAGTGTGAGCCTAAAGAGCATAATAAGTCGACAACTTCAGCTACCTCAGAAACCCTTGTTCCTTGACAGTCCATCTAATATAAAAAGGGGACTCGTCTAAGAGGAAATGCACATCAGAGACATTGAGGGTTCTTTAAATCTGCACAAAATACTAGGGATTTTAGGCTGTGGGATTGCAAAGGTTCTCCGAATCACGAGTTCCTTCCTTGACCAGTGATTCAAAGCCAAAGTTCGAGAAGATCAAAGTGAGACATCTCAATGAGATTAAAATGATATAGGTGGAAATAAGCACTCCCTTGTGTGTGTGTGTGTGTGTGTGTGTGTGTGTGTGTGTGTGTGTGTGGCATATGTTGGACTTAGGGAATGATACACCCATAAGGGGTGCGAGCTCAATAAGCATAATAAGTCGACAGCTTCAGCTGCCTCAGAAACTCTAGTTCCTTATCTATCCATCTAATATAAAAAGGGGACCAGTTTAAGAGGAAATACACATCAGAAATATTAAGGATTCTCTAAAGTGAGTTTTCTGCATAAAACCTTAGGGCCCTTAGGTTGTGGGATTGTAAAGGTTCTCCGAATTGTGGGTTCCTTCCTCTACCAGTGATTCAAAGCCAAGGTTCGATTGTCTTCGACTACAGGATTAAGCTAAATTCATTTATGCTTAATTCAATATATTTCTCCCTTTAAGATCTATTTACTTGACAGGTCTAGTAAGACTAGGATCTTAGAGGATTTGTGTTTTTAAGTCCCAAAAGACACACGATCCCAAAAGATCCAATTTTGTCAAGTGCTGAGGAACTTTGGATCCTAAATAACTTGGTTATTTGGTGTCTCAAAAGGCTCAGGGTGTCGAGAGTCCAACTTTTTATGAATTTGAAAGGATTCAATTTTGGTTGAGTGTTTGACATGACTTGACTTCGTACTTGGTTCTCAGTTTTTTATCTCGTCGATGTGTTTTTGTTTTTATCTTTGTGGTCGCATTAGCCTATCTCATAGTCTAACTTAACAATTGATATTTAAAATTGAAGTTGAACAAGCTAGCTTTTGTCAATATCTTTTTCAATCAGATTAAACATCTCAATCAAGCATAGTACTAGTCTCATAGAGATGGCCATAAACTAAAGATCTATATTTGAATAAAACTAGCAGCAATTTTAGTAACTTGACAATTGATATTTACAATTGAAGTTGAAGAAGCTAGCTTTTGTCAGTATCTTTTTCAATCAGACTAAACATCTCAATCAAGCATAGTACGAGTCTCATAGAGATGGCCATAAATTAAAGATCTATATTTGAATAAAACTAGCAGCAAATTTAGTAGAGATTTAAACTTCCTTAGTTTGCTTTTGTGCTTTGGTTAAGGCTAATGAAAATATTATATACACTTGCATGATTGTCTTCCCCCTACCCCATAGTAGTTTATGAACTATCCAATCATGTTTAAAACAAGTTTTTAACGTACACAATTTTCAAGAACCTAAAAGCGTATAATCAGAACAAAAATTTTGGGACCATGAAAGACGTGCGCAGGACGTGAGGCCCTTGTTAACAAGCGATGATCCACATTTATCTCCTCCCAAAAAAAAAGGTTAGGTTGCATCTCTAAAAAAGTTAAAATCATGTAGATTTAACTGTAAGTACAAATAGAGATGGACAAGGTATGCAAGATTAAGATAAACCAAAACTCTAAATATGACTTCTACTCCTAGAACCCCGCCTCAAGTTGGAGAGTGGAGATTAACAATGCCCTTATTACGAACAAGATACGGGAATTCTTATTGACAAACTGTTTACTTCATGCATTCGATAGCATCCATTTGCTTCATTGGTATGACAAGATAGGGATCCAACAATGTCCATCTTTTTTAGCCCCAAAAGGCATATAATCCCTGAAGATCCCATTTTGTGTCAATTCCTAGTGGCTCCAAATACCAAAGGATTCAATTATTTTGGTGTCTCAACAGACACTCGATTCTGAAGAATTTTTCATAAATCCCAAATGATTCCGTTTGAGTTAAGCATTTGACATGGCTTGACTTTGTACTTTGTTCTCGATTTTGCACTGACCTGTGGTAATTATGCTCTTTGCTACAAGATTGACCCATATTGTAGCCAAATGTATGAATTGGTTTTTGCAATTGAGATTAAAGAAGCCAAGTCTTAAGTATCTCATCCATCTAACAAAACCTCAAGCAAAGGTACTAGTAGTCCTATGGAGATGACCCTAAACCAAACATCTATATTAGAATAAAACTAATAACAACATTATGGAGTTTTAAACTTCTCTTAGTTTGCTTTCGTGCTTGATCCAAGGCCAATAAAAACCTTACATGCACTTGTATGACTGTCCCTCCCCTATCTTAGACTGCTTTTATCGACTACCCTAATCAAACTAAAAATAACGTTTTTAATATTAAAAAAATTTTAAGAAACACAAAGATTATAAACAAAACGTTTGTGAATATGAGGCACATATGTAGGACACGAAGCCCTTATTAGCTAGCTATGATCCGCATTTCCCCCTATTAAAAAAGGATAGTTTACAACATGCCCAAATTTTCAACATGATACTAGAATTGTCTTCAATCGGCTCAAAATTTAGTAGAGTTCGTTTACTTCACGGGCCCAACATTATGCATTGACTTCATGTGCCTGGCAGGACTTAGATCCAACAAGATTTGTATTTGCTGAGTCTTAGAAGACACAGGTCCTAAAAGACCACTTTACATCCAGTCATGAAGAAATTTGAGCTCGAAGGGATTTGATTAATTTAAATTCTCAAAAGATTTAAGATTCAAAAAATCTAATTTTTCATGAATGCCTAAGGATTTAATTTTGATTGAGTGGTCAATATGACTCGACATTGCATTTGGTTCTCAGTTTGTCGTCTCGCTGGCCCATGTTTGTTTTGATCTTTGCAGTTGCATTAACCCATCTCATGACTATTTTAAGAATTGATTTTTGCAATTGAAGTTGAAGAAGCCAACTTTCAAAAGTGTCTGATCAATCGAGAAAACTGTGCCCACCAAAGATACTACTGATTCGATGGAGAAAACTCTAAACCAAAAATCCATATTTCAATAAAAATAATAGCAACATTAGAAAAAAACGTAAATTTCTTAAGTTTTCTACCGTGCTAGAGTCAAGCCTAGTAAAAATCCTATGTATAGTTGCACGATTGTCTCTCAACTTCCCTTTGAATACTTTTATGCATTATCCAATCAACTTTAAAAACAACCTTTTGAGTATAAAGTTTTTTTAAGAGCCTCAAAGAGAATAAATAGAACAAAAACTTTGCAACTGTGAGACACGTGTGTAGGACATGACGCCCTCATTAACAAGCTATGATCCTCGATTAGCCCCTATAAAACAAAAGGTTTGTTTGCATCTTCTTGAAATGGGAAAATGAACCAAACTAAATGTGGATATGAAAAATTCTTAGTTAGAAAAGCTAAAGTTAAAAGGTAATGTCATAACAAAGAGAAGCTGTAAGTAAAAATGTTCACTTAATCACATGTTTGTAGTCCTCGTTTTCTATCTAGGGACACAAGCTATGGTCCGACAGATGCTTCATAGCCTTATATCTTGAACCAAATAGGATGAAAACCATTAATTATGTGCTTACAACATAGGTTACTCATAAAATTAATGGTAAGCAAAGTAAAAAAAACAAATAGAAACTAGAAAAACAATAATGAAAGAACTTAAGCTAGGAGAGGAATTTCTCTTAGGTGCTCTCTTTCTTCAGTATGGTTGCATTGAACATCATTAAATCGGTGTACACCAACCAAGATGATCAGGAGACCTAGCCTGAGGCCACACTGTTAACTGAAAGGTGAGTGCCCTATAAATGAGAACTGACGGGGTCACTGATTAAGTGATAAATCACTCAGTAAACTTATTCATTGATATACTTACTAAGACATTATAACTTTGATAAATGTGTTCTGATTTCTACATATACATGCAGTGGATGTACCTGGGGTGTTTAAAATGCAATCTCACTTGATAATATTTATGCACAATGAGAAACGATAGACTAGGTCCTGATTTTGCTTAAGAAATGTAATGGTATGTATATGTAGTTAGTAAACAACAATTTTAGTAGAAATGGATTAAGTAAATGGCATTCATAACTCAACACTTCAATATAAGATAAATTACACTAAGATGATTTGAAAGTTAAATAAATTAAGGTACTTTAATTTGAGGTGAAACAAATTGGAGTAAAATAGACCAAAATAAAATAATTGAGGTTATAATGGAAAGACTTCAATGGCCATAAATGGGATATCGGCTTTTGATATTTATGAAGCAATTTCTAAGGGTTTACGACTAAGAGGGATATAGTTGGGTTCGAAATTGCTTTAATCACACCAGCTTGGCCGAACAACCACTGTTCTTAAGTCATTATTCTCTCTAGTTCTCCGCTTTCATTCACAAGCCCATTTAAGTTAGTTTTCCAACCCAATTGAGTTTTTAATCGCAATCAAAGTTGTTAAACTCACCGAACTCTGTATTTTCTTTGTAATATACATAATTATTTGGGAACGTTTGATTAAGCTCCCAAAATTCTAATTCACAATTTCTCGATATTTTATTACAGCTTCAAGGTCCACCTTAGAAAATTCGTATCTTCACCCCCGACCTCAAACTGAAACACGAAATCCTAATATTAAAAACTTAGGAAGTCCTGCAACACTTTCGTGCGTAGTGCAAAACACAACTACCACAACATGGCTTCTAAAATGGGGCTTAAACAAAACCGTGCATAGCTCTAGTTTATCATACGCAGTCTTAGTAAATCGGCCATAATGTTTTTCATAAAACTTAGAATGAAGTGATTCAGGAGGCATTTGAAAGATCACTCATTGACCTACCAATCTCCCAAAAATATAAGTTTTTGATGCACCAATAAATACCAGTTTATTTCTAAAGTGCCCCTATTTTTGGATCTATTTCCAGCCCCATGTGTTTTTTTTTCCTCCACATAATCACTGAAAATGCTCCCATAAACTCATTTACTGCATAAATAAACCCTTCAATTACCTAGCAAGAGGGCGAATCTAAGAAATCAAATCACCATGTTTGCTCAAAGGGAAGATGAGTGGCTCTATGAATATTGGGAGTGGTTTAAAGACTTACTGTGGCTATGCCCACGTCATAGACTCCAGCGATTGGATGATTGTGCAAACCTTCTATGATGGGTTTACTCAATCGGTGAGGTCTACTATAGATGTAGCTGTGGGTGGCATGTTGATGAACAAGATGGTGGATGAGGCCTACAACTTAATTACGGAGATGGCTCTCAATAACTACGAATGGTCCAATGAGAGAGGCTAATCCAAGAGTGTTGGAGGTAAGTTAGTGCTTAATGCTATTACTTTACTAAGTGCTAGATGCTATGTCTCAAAGATTGGAACGATTGAATGTTAATGTTGTTAGTTCAAATGTCCCTTCCCCATCATGTGAAATATGTGGTGTTGTTGACCATTTAACTGTAAATTACCAAATTGGAAGTCTGTTTGCCCAAGACACTACTGACCAGGTAAACTATGTCAATAATTTCAGCCCTAGACCGACGAATAACCCGTTTTTCAATGCATACAATTGGGGTTGGAGGAATCATACCAATTTCTCCTATAGATCTAATGCCCCTTTTATCCCTCAATTGAATGCTAGACCACCCCGTAGGTTTCAAAGGCCATCCTATCCCCAACAAGCATCTCAAAAGTCTAATTTAGAGACCATGATGGAGAGAATGCTTTTAGAGTAAGAAAAGTAGGATGAGCATATTAAGCAATTAGTCTCTGAGGTTGGTGTGCTTACTACTCATAATAAGATGTTGGAAACTCAAATTTCCCAACAAGCTACCTCTTCATCTACACCACCAGGTTGACTTTCTAGTAAGCCTGAGTCTAATCGTTGTGAACAGTGTAACTATGTTATTTTGAGAGGAGGATTACAGTTTTCTTAGGGTGACAAGGTGCACAAAGCCGTGAGTGAGGAAAAAAATGATGAGCTTGAGACTATAACTTTTGGAGAGGGGAGCCGTCTAGAGCTTCCTAAAGCATTTTCCCCTCATCTCAAAGATCCAGGTAGCTTTTCTATTCCTCGCTTGCTTGGAAATGTGAGCATTGCTATGTCATTATGTGATCTTGGTTCAAGTGTTAGTTTGATGCCCTGTTTCATTTTCCAAAATCTTGACTTAGGACAGTTGCAACCAACACCTATTTCACTCCAACTCGCAGATGGTTCCATGAAGTGCCCTTTAGGTATTTTGGGGGATGTTACCGTAAAACTAAGTGATTTTTACGTACTTGATGACTTTATTGTCCTAGGTATAACTGAAGAAGCTTGTGCCTAGATTATTCTAGGGAGACCCTTCTTAGCCACTTCCAGTTGTAAGATACATTTGAGAAGCGGGCGGTTAATATTTGATGTGGAGAAGTGTCATGTTCAGTTTGCTTTGTTTAAAGACTGAGATTTTTCCTCCTCTTCATTTGCTTATGAAGAAGAGATGGATTTTCATGACAAAGAGTCATATGATTATTTGTGTCATATTAACCTCCTATGCTCGATTGTGTTGATACTAAAGGCCCTGACCTTGACTATGCTAACATGGAGATGCACTTATGCCACCTAGTGTAACCAAGGATGAGCCTTATTCTACTAATGAGAGTTCTATGAGCAACTATTACAAGTTTGCTTAAGTGATGCTGTCTTTATCTCCTATAGATGACATTGAGTATGATTTTGACTTAGGAGTTGAGTTTGGTAGTGTCACGTCTGATGGAGGGCAATACAGGTTCGTTTTGGATAAGGATCGTGCTATTTGGTGCTACTTGATAATGAAGAAGGATCTCCACCTGAACTCTTGAGATGGTACCTTCTATTGCAAGGGTTCAACTTCGCAATCTATTATAAAAGAGGTCGGCCATTGTGGGGGGCAATTGAGAAGCCCCGTACCCACACACTTTCTAACCCTAAGCCAGCATAAAAGTGAAGATCGAGCTCTCGACCTTTAAAAAGTGCTTCTTGGGAGGCAACTCAAGTTTTCTCTTTACTAGTTTTTCTTTTTGATTGTATGTAGTGCATTTCTTATTTTGAAAAAAAAAGAGAAAGAAAAATCAAAGAGAGTAGAAAAAATAAAAAGACAAGATAAAAAAAGAGATGAAAAAGAAGGGAAAAAAAGGGAGAAATATAGGAAAAAGTAATAAGAGAGTTTTAGGGCTCCAGACAGAAGCTTTCACAGACCCCTAGTGGTGTCTAACTCGCTTCGTGGAGGCCCTGCCAAGAAATCAAAAAAAAAATTTAGAACAGAGCCAACCACGGACCATCCACGGTGGTCCCCACAGTCCATGACAGGCCTGTTGGTTCGTGGTCAAGGGTTTTTCACGCCCTTTGACCCTACATTTTACTCATTCATCTTCATCCTCGCTTCTTTCTATCTCTAAACTCTATCATTCTCCCTCTACAAACTCCATTAATACCCACCTTCCCACCCTCAATTTTTAACCATTTTCCATCAAATTTGTTCCACTTTTTCCTAATTTCTTCACGTACCTTCCAATTCTCCTTCAAAATTTCCTTTTCTACTCTTCTTTCTCTTTCATTCATCTCTACCCATAACCATTTTCTCCCAGATGCTTCAAACATTTCGATTACACCTCCTAATCTTCCAAATTTTCACCTTTTCTTCCATAATTCTTCCCTAATATCTCTTATTTTCATAAATTTTTCATTTCAGTACCATTCTCATGCATTTTCTTCATAGGTAGGATTTTCAAGAACCCGCACCCATCCACATTCCAACCATGGCTGCTAAAAAGAGAATGGGGATTGCACTAGGAGTGTGGACGTCAAGTCAAGCTCTCCAACGAGTTTCCCGAAGCTCCACTACTGCATGAAACTGAGGTAACCCGCCTAACCCGCTTGGTTTAATTAATCCTCACCATGGTGCTACATATAAGGCTTTTAGTCGTAAACTTGTCGTAGCTACTTGATATTTTGGAGAGGATTTGTGGGTTTAGTAGATGATATTTGTTGGTTGTTTGCTCGTGGGTGTATGGCTCAATTTATTAAGAATTGGGACCATACATGTCGTGAACGTACTTTAGAATTCTTGAGTACATTGCATGCTGAAGTCACGAGTGGTCCTTGATGTCAAGAGGGTTATATTTCATTTTCTTTGAATAGGGAGTTTTAATGAGGTAAATTTGAGTGCTTGTAATAGCATATTTGGTTTTTCACCTAGTTTGGATTTAAGCCAACGATATATGCCCAGGGAGTTTAACCCTAATGTCGTTTGGTACACCTTAACTGGTAATTACAACTATGATGTGCATTATTATTCGAAACCCTTGTATTAGAGTAGCCCAATGTGTCCTTGCTTGTGGTTTGTTTGCTCAAGAGGGCAGTTTGAATGTACCTCGTCTATCTGAGCTATATTTCTTGCATAGCATGCTAGAAGGGACATGAATTGACCCTGGTTTGCTTTTCGCCAATCAACTGAGTGCAGCTCTACTAAGAGGATAGTAATTGGAGGCCTTATCACCCCTATCGCTAGGTCGGTACATATTGAGCCTAACCCTGATGGTTGAGTGTAAGGTTCAGAGAGATTAGCCTTTACTACCTTTGAACAAATAAAATTCTATACAATGGAGGGTGGTGGGATTTGTTGGATTATCCTGCCAACAGGCTTGTGCCACTTCCCAATGTTAATCGTAATAACCTTTTAAACCCAGACAATCTTTCATATATACTAGGTGATGAGGAGCTAGTTCACCCAACACCTCCTTCTCCTCCACCACAACCATATTTAGGTGCCTTTCATTCCTCTTGGCCTTCCTCAGGGTTGGTCTATCTAAGAGGAACAAGTCTTCTTACGGGCTTATGTCCAATCTAACCATGCAACCCTCCATGACTTTGTTTAGGAGTGGCATGATGAGCTCTGTGGGAGAATTGCACCTAGAGCCAATATTTCTAAGATTTTAGGGATTGTTTAGACACATGGCGTGATTGGCATATATCTCAACCCCACCCTCCTTCTCCTCCTCCTATTTTTTAGTTGTGTTTCCCCCTTCTCGATGACTATCTGTGCTTGCATTAAGGACCATGCTTCATTCAAGCATGGGGGACTTAAGTTGTGTGTTTATTTGTCGATATATGTATGATGTCGTTATGTGATTAGTTTGCATATTAGACCATGTGTTTGGGTTTAATGAGAGCATTCTTAGTTGAGCATTTATTTATTTATTTATTTAGATTCCTTTGCCTAGTTTTAGTTTTATATTGGCATTTTCAATTTTTAGTTGCATTTTATGTTTGGCATGCATATAAAAAAAACTAAAACAAATTGAAAAATTGAAAAAAAAATAATCCTTAAACGATGAGTCTTTAGACTAAGTAGTTTTCTTTGGCTTAATTTGACCTTTTAGTTATGCCCAATTGTGTATAAAATGTTTGATAATGGGTTTTTGAAATGTTCTTCTTGATTTTCCTATCAAGTTCAATGTGAATTGATGGTTTAAATGACACTTTGAATGAATATTTGGTATGTGAGATTAGATGAGCTAGTTGAACTTTGGTAGTTGCCCTGTGAGATTTTGAGCTTAATTGGACTATTTTCTCAATTTTAGTCTCATGTTCCTTCTCATGTGTGACTCTTCCTAGATTTCAAATCTCTAGAACTTACTTTGTCTCTTATTCTAGATCACATTTAGCATGTGCATTTAGGCAATATGATTGAGGCATTCTTTGGAACTTATGAGCTAAATTGACCAAAAAGCCACCGTTGTCATGTCTTATTTATCTCTAGCAACCCCTTTTGAGCCTTGACAATGTTTATTAATGTAAACCTCTAATCTAGCCCTTAGCCAAATACATGTCTACCTTGTTTAGTCAAGACTAAAGGGTTTTATTTCTTCATTTAGGGTGGTTTGAGGTGATGTTGTGAGATGTGGCTTATTTGGATCCATTTGGGTTGGTTATTGTGAGTTGGATTGAGAAGTGTTGCAAGGTGTTTAAAGCCCTATGCCATGATCATTCTTTTGGATATGTAAAAAAATGAAAAAACCAAAAAACAAAAAAAAACAAGAAAATGAAAAAGAGGAAAAAATATGTGAAATAAAAAGGTTTTGGCATCGATGTTATTTGGAATGCCTCAACATTTTCTCTCATTTGGAATCAACTAGAAGGGATAGTTTATATCTTTTATATGTGTTGAATTGAGTAGTTCGTTTTGTGGCTTTTGGCTTTTAGCTTCACAAATCCCAAAACATTTGTTCCCTTCCAAACCTTTATCCTTTAACCCCATTACAACCATATTGAAGTCCTCATGATTGTCTTGTGTGTTTTGCATTTTAGTGATGGCAAATTTGAGAATTTTGTCAAGTTTATGGTAGGTTTGATTATTTGGAATGATATTTGAGAGAACCGTAATATATTTTGAAACACATGAGTGTTGAGTGCTTCATTACTCGAGCAAGGTTCTCCCAGTTCTTTTTGATTAAATCAGTCCATGTGTCACTATGAGTGTTTAGTTGAATTAAGCAATTGATTTAATGTTTGATGAGATAGTCTCTAATTCTATTTTCGAAAGATTCATTCTCTTATCTATTTTATAAAGCTTTCAATCACTGTTTGGCTAACTTCTTAAGTCGATTTGGCTATTAATGCTGCTACTTATGTTTACCTAAGGAGGTTCATCATAGTTGTGCTTTCGTTAGTTTCTTGGGGACAAGCAATCGTTCAAGTATGGGGGAGTTTGATAAGTACCCATAGATCATATCATTTTTGGGTCATTTTGATGCGTTTTTAAGGGATTCATGAGTTTTATGCTTAGTTTTTACCCCAAAAATCCCATTTTACGCTTAAGTATAGTGCTCTGATGACTTTTGCAAGTTTTGAGGCCATTTTGATCAAGCATTGACCCTTAAAAGTCATCCTTATGATTCACCACAGACGCCCCCAATCACCATGCTCGTGGAAGAAAGAGAGGAATAAGATAAGTTCAAGACAGAGGCCCCCACGAACCTTTCGTGGTGGTGGCCACAATCCATGGCAGGCCTAAAACTGTAGCAACTCTTTGTTTTCCTTAGCTTATGCGACTAAGAATCAATGGTGGCTGCTATTTAAAGTGTGCTTAGCTGCTTGCAGAAAAAAAAACCCAGCCTATCTCTTTAGAAATCTCTCAATAGTTTTGTAATTTTTATCACTTTTTGGAGTAAAAAGAAGATTAGAAGAAGGATGCTTGCATTTGGAGACTTGAACATTGAAGAAATTTCCATGAAACTCCATTTTTACTATGTTTTCTCTTCCCTTATTCTTTAAACTTAGTAGATTAGTTTTGTTTGGTTGTTTTCTTTATTGAACAATTTTGTTTGCTTTTAATCATCATGAGTGAGTAGTTTCTCTACTCTTGGGATTTGATATCCAAGTTAAGACATGGATACTTAATCTTCATCAATAATATGCTTATTCTTCTTTGGAATGTTTCAATCTATCATGTCTATGAATATTGTGAGTAGTTTTGGACAAATTAACTTGGAAATATCAAATAGTTGGATGAAGTATTGAAAGGAGAAATCCGCCACGGGATCAGTAAGTGTAGACTTAACATAGTTTCTTTCGAGAGAAAGTCACTTGTTGAGAGGAAGTTTGACAACATAGATCTAAATTTTAGGGAAAATCAAGAACACCTTTGAAAGAATGGTAGTATGCTTAGTCTAAATAGTTCAATTCATTTTAAAAGAAAGGATCGGATATTATATGAGTGTCATCCTTTGCTTCATCCAAATTACAGTAGTCATAGACATTACCAATCAAATTCGGTTTATAATTGGCTAAACAAATTCCAAGGAGTTTTTAGTTGACAGAACTCTTAAGTCTGTGATAGATTTATTTATTTAGAAAACTCCCCAAAATTGAATTATACTTGCTTAGCATTTTTACAAATGATAAACCTAATAGATTGCGTTGGTCCCTATGGGAATGATATTTTATCCAAACTGCAACATCCATGCGTTCGTGGGCTTGTCAATCACCAACCTCATCCTATTTGTTTTTGAATGTCCATTTTGGCCCTATATGAAGTTATTTCTCAAGTCTAGCAATCATAGTCCAAACTTTGTTTCTTTCAAACTGATTAAGTTGTCTTGTATGGCAATGGTCCAATTAGGTTTCTAAAGACCCTCTCAGGGACTCTTGGGTTCAATAAGGGACATAAATGAATGGTAATTAAGTAAATGCTTGAGTGATGATCGAGTTCTTACCGCACTATGGATGTCAGATATTATGTTTTCAATTTGATGGGCAGATTGATAATTGAACTTGTGTTTAGTTATGACAGTTCTTCTCTTCAATTTGCTTGAGAGTCAGAAACTCTATTCTCATCATCCTATTCTTGTGGTAGGCTCTCACATAACTTTTTATGAGCTACATGTTGCATTTCCTCTTTATCTTCATTAGCAATGTTACTATTTAGCTGAAACCCTTAAAAAGAAGATATGTCCATTGTTGTTCTTATTAAAAAATAACATGAATGCTTTCTTGAAAAGCTTTGGTGTTTTCTACTGTAAATGTTGTATGTTGACTGTGGGATGAGTAACCCACAACTATACCTTGCTCACTTCTGGCATCAAACTTGCTAGATTGTTCTCATGATTGTTGTGGATGTAACATTTGCTTTATACGTCACGAAGTAAGATCTGTTTGGTGCCTTTCCCTTGAACAACTCCTAGGGAGTTCTCTTTATGATCAATCTGATTAGGCATCTGTGGAGAACATAGCTAGTTGTGTTAATAGGCTCTACCCATTGGAAGATCACTGTTATAAATTATAGCTCTAGCCATGTCTTTAAGAGTTTTTCTTTTCCTTTCAACTACTCCATTTTATTGAGGAGTTCATAGAGGTGAGAAGATGTAAGTTAGACCATGTTTCTCATAATATTCAATGAGGTCTTTTGATCAAACTCACTTCTATGATCACTTCAGATTGATGTCACCATTAGACCCTTTGATACTTACACTTGCTTGATTAGTCTAATAAATTCTTTGAAGGTTTCAGTTTTATCCTTCCGAATCAGAGTGCATGCGCAACCGGATTAGTCATTAACAATAACAAATATATACTCGCGACCACCTATACTCTAAATTCTAATAGGTCCACACAAGTCCACGTGTAATAATTATGGGGGTCTAGATATTGATACACACTTGATTGATTTAAAGATTGCTCTGACTTGTTTTTCCCTAACACATTCATTGTTGACTCTATCCTTGGTGACATGGTGTTTAGAGAGTCCTCTGATTACATCATTTTCGAGATTTTATCAACGGTATGCATGCTTTTTGCATGTCCTAATCTTCTATGCCAAAGCCTGAATTCATCATAACTCACCTCAACAAAAGCAAGATTCTTTTATTTGATGTCATCTAGACATATAATCTTAGTGTCACCTATTCTAAGTCTAGTAAGTGTGATTATACTCATGTTAGAGTTAGTGACATTATATTTAAATGAGGAAAAAACTACTTTGTTTCCTTTATCAAGCATTTGAGAGATACTCAATAAATTAAGCTTTAGAGCCTCTACTAAGTGTGCATCATCAAGTGAGATAGGGAACTTTTATTGACTTTGCCTCGCCTTGTGAGTTTTCTTATCCTATTTCTTCTAAGGTGAGTTATCCTTTATCTTTCATTTTGATTTTAGTAAAGAGTGATGTATTCCCATTCCTGTGCTTTGACCTTCAACCATTCTAAAACCATATGCCTTCCTTAATCTTTAGACACACCTACAAAAAAGAATAAAAGCCTTTCTACTGCCTGTAACTCATTCTTGGGTCCCTATGTGGTGAGATAATGTTTGCCTTCCTTAGGTCCCTAAGTTTGTTTTTTTGCTCTTCTTCTGTAAGAAGTGTTCTGATTGCTCTCTAATATAGAGTTAGAGTGATCTTGAGGACTTCTATGGAGTTTAGGGTGTTTGGATATGTCATTAGAGTGTAAGTGCCCACAATATCTATATGGATGTTCATTGTGGTGGTGACTTTCCCTAAAGCTAGATCCTCTATTGCTCCTTCTTTGGTGCCTAAAGCCTCTATCACTCCTTTCCGAGTTGAGATTTCCATCATCTGTTATGGAGTTTCTGGAGTGTCCCTGACTTCTTTTGATGTTTGGACGTCTCTAATATATATTAAGATAGTCAGGGTCTCTTGGTCCTTCACTGACAAAGTCTCTTTGCTTTCTCTAAAGGATTCCTGAGGCTCTAAGCTTGCCAGCTTGGACTACTTAGGTCTATCTTGTTATAACGCCCCAAATTAAACATATTTCATTGTTCATATTCTTCTTAATAAATCACTCAATTGTAATCTGATGAATCCAATGATAAGGGCATTACCGTCGTCCGAAAGGACAAGGCTTGAAACATGAGTGCTATATATAACACAGTTAAGCATAATCTCAATCATACACATTCACACATGATCATCCATTCACAATCAAGTGTTAACCAATGTAAGGTTTATAAACCATAGTAAGATAATTCACCATGTAATCTACATCTTCATCCACAGAAGAATTCAAAATACAACGTTAAAGTATGCATATACGGAATTACTTCTGATCCATCTGGATTTCCCTGCTTCACTTATTCTCTTCAGCTGATTTGCTGGCATGAGGGCAATACTCTGAGCATTTGCCTAAAACAAAACATGAAAAACATTTCGAACTGTGAGCCGAAACTCAATACATGCGTTCCTGAATTGTTAAATGATCATTGAACACTGATTGGGCCCGCTTTGCAATTCATTTTAAGTTAAAACAGTGAATGAAATAAATGTAAAACTGTATTGCTAGTTATTATCTGATAGTGAACCCCTTGATACTGTTACGATCTATGGACAGGTGTACACCTGCCAAGCCGATCGGGGACCTGGCCTGAAGCCGCACGGGTAACTGAAGGGCGAATGCCCTGTAGATGATAACTGACGGGGTCACTAATTAACTAATAAATCACTGTGTAAACTGATTCATTGATGAACTTACCAAAACATGATAACGTTGATAAATACACTCTAATTTCTAAATATACAGGCAATGGACGTACTTGAAGTCTTTAAAATGATATTTCACTTTATAATACTTATGCACAATGGAAACGATAACTAGGCCTCAACTCTGTTTCATAAACGTCATTGTAAGTATGTGTAGTCAGTAAATGATCCTTACTCGCCTAATTGAGTAAGTAAAAATATGTGTAACAGAAATTGAGTAATAAAATGGGATACATAACTTGTGCATTTCAAATAATAAAGTAAATCAGTTAGAGTTATTGAACTTAAAATACAACAAATTGAAGTAAAATAGACCAAATGAAAATGATTGAGTAATAATGAAAATATTTTAATTGATATAAATGACACATGGTTTGCTGATATTTCTGAAATGGATAAAGGAAAGTGTGAAGCTTCTGAAAAGGATAATAGAATGGTTAATGCATCTGAAATGGATAATAGAAGGTTTAATACTCCTGAAATGGGTGACAAATGGTTTATGCCATAAGGGGTGCTGCGAGGTTCATAAAAGTTCATATAACACCCTAACTTGGTCCAAAGGACACTGATTTTGAGTTATTAATTTGCTCACTTCCCAAATTTCATTTTCATACTCATGTAACTTAGTTTTCAACCCAAGTAAGCTTCTGTACATAATCAAAATGAACTCACTACAATTTGCAATTTCCTTGCAATACCCATAATTATATAGAAACTTACAAAAAAAATAATTCCAAATGTCACGGTTTCTGTATTCACTCATATTACCGTTTGATGGTCTACATTAGAAAATCCATATCTTTCACTCCTAACCTCCAAATGAGATATAAAACCCCAATATGAAAATTTCAAAATGTCCTCTAAAACTCTTATTTAGGACACAAAGCATGATTCACTTAATAAGGTCCCTAAAAGTAGGGTAGAACACAGACGTGCACAATTTCTGATCAATCTGCGCAGTCGTAACAAAATGACCATAACTTTTTCCACAGAACTCGGATTAAGGAGATTCAAGAGGAATTTTAAAGAGAACTCATTGATCTATCCGAACACAAAAAGTACAATTTTTTAGTGACCCAATCAATACCAGTTTTTCCGTGAAGTTACTGTTCCAGTTCAGTTCCCAGTTTCGATGCATTCTGCACAGTCTTGAGTAAATTGGTCATAACTTTGTCCACACAACTCAAAATTGATTAATTCCAAAGCCTATTGAAATCTACCTCATAAAGATATCACTACACCAAAAATCATGAATTTTGGATGTGCCAAACAGTACCACTTAATTCCCAAAGTAGCCCCTGTTTCAGATCTGTTTCCCAACTTTAACTCACATATTTTCAATCTTTTCTTCACGTAACTACCCACTAAAATCACTATTTAACTTATATAAATCAGCATAAACATCTTGATATTCATTACCAATGCTAAAGATCACAAAATCTCATTTAAAACAATCAAAATTCAACACTTGAACATGAAGCTTGCATGATTAACATAAAACCCTAACCCTAGCTTCAACTCCAACATGATCCATCACCAAGATGATTCTTAATTCAATAAAAACAACATGATCCATCATCAAAATAACCAAAACAAGAAGCAAAAACCAAAAATTCAAAGAACAAGATTGAAGTCACTTACTTTGAGCTTGAAATAAGTGGAGGTGGAGATGGTATTTGGTGATTTTGAGAGTGAAAGATGATAGCCGGTGGAGGGAGGTGGTTGGGGATTGAAATCCTTTCCGGAGAGTGGCTGGAAAGTGGCCGGAAAACACCATAAAAGCTGGTGGGGGCTGCTGCTGTGGGTAGAGAGAAGGAGGAGAGAAGAAGAGAGAGAAAGTGCTTTGAAAATTACTTGGTGCAAAATGAACCTTAGGCAAATAAATTACTTGGCTGAAAATTAAGCACAAAAAATCAGCTTTTGCTAATGATGATTAAGGCTTAATGATGGTAATTAGATAAGCAAATGGGTTAGGAACTTGTTAGGCCGAAATTGGGCTTAAATGAGCTCAGGTTGGAAAAAAAATATCAAAACGGGTGCGATAATTAAATTTGTTTTTTTTAATATGATACCATGAAAAATAATTTAATCATTTAAATCATAATTATTGAGGCCTAATATCAATTTCTCCGAAAAATTATTTTCGGTAAATGAAACTCGAATTGCAAAGTGGAGCCCGAAATGATTTTTTTTTTTTCAACTGGGATGATTCAATGAGATAAATAAATATGAAAAATAAATAACATCGCTTAATTAAATAAATGAATATGATTTAGGGTCGGGCTATTACACTTATGAACACTTTTACCATTTGAAGTTTTGTAAACACTTTTACCATTTGCAGGAAGTTTTGTAAACACTTTTACCATTTGAAGGATCAAACTCTAATCCTTCTTTGTTGAAGGAGATATGTTGTGAACCAAGAAGCCTTATAAAGTTTTCTTACCTATCGTGAACTTTCAAACAGTTTTTGGAATTTTCTCATTTCTTTCTTCAAACAATCTACTTCATTTTCAACAATATAAACCATTTTGTTTGAAATGTTCATAGAGATCATAAACAAATTATTGCTCTTTAAGGTAGCTTCTTAGTATCTTGTCAAATCATTATCTTCTCTTTAGAATCTCTAAGTTTTGCTGAAATTTCACCATAGAGTTCTAGTCCACAAAGCTTTTGAATTTCTAAAACATTTTTTTCTTTTTCAAGAGATTATCACGAAGGTACTTGACTTTGGCTTAGTGAGAGACTTCATTATTCATATTATCGACAAGAAGTTCAATAAGATCTTCTTTGGAAAGAGATTGAAGTTGAAGTTGTACCAGTTTAAAGGCTGGTGGCTCAAAATTCTTATATGAACAGTTCCATATCAACTTCTTTTGCACTGCTGGCTCTTTTCTAGCTCTCTCTCACTTTCGTCAGAGCTTGTGTAAGAGGCTTAACTTACCATAAGGTTTAGATTAGCTGTCTCTTCATTCTCATTGTCCTTATCATTGGAATCACTATTTGTGCAACTACAATTGCCCTTTTTCAGTGGACTTCTTAGTTTCAATTGGATTCTTGAGATTTGGACAATCTTTCATCATGTGACCTACTAGTCATCCACCAAAGTATGTAATGTGATTGTCAGATTTATGCGGTAGAGACCCGTACCTTTTAGCCTGGATGAGCTTCCTTTTTTGAACATCTTGTATTCAAGGTATTATTTCTTCCCAAATTGCATAGCGATCATGGCCATTGTTACTTCTTCATCTTCAAAGATTTGATCTTGATTGTCAGAGTTATCCTTGGTGGCTTTCAATGCTGCTCCTTTGCTTAGTGGATCGTCTAATCCCTTTCAATGATATGCCTTATGGGTGAGTAGCCTCCCAAGCAAATCATTAAAATCGAGAGGGCCTTGAGATGTTGGGCTTCTTTAATAGCCGATACCTTTGGTCCCCATCTGGACATAGGATGCATCTTAGAATTTTTCTAACATTTGCTCATTTCAATATGCTATTCTAAGCGATTTGAGATTGTTTAGAATCTTTATCAATCGTACACACATTTCTTTGATACATTCGTTTGGTAGCATCTTGAAGAGTTCATATTGATGAACATAGATGCTTATCTTGGTTTCTCTAACTTGACTTGGTCCCTCACATATTGTAACCATTTTGTCCTACATATCCTTGGTTGTCATACATGCTAAGACTATATTGAACTCACTTGGATCGATTACACACACAAGTATGCTTAAAGCCTTGTGATGCTTCTGGCTTTTGGCTCTTTCTTGCTCTGTCTATTCTTCTTCTTCCTTTGAAACAATCTCTTCACCTTGGTCATTTTTCTTAACTTTCATAGATAACAGTCTCCGTTTTTTACTATATTCCACATTTCTATTTCTTGACCTTTTAAGAACATCTACACAAGGTTTTTCCTAGTAAGCAAAGTTGGCTCCTTTCAAAAACTTAAGTCTACTGTATGATCTGTCTTGACCCATTTTTGAGGCACCAAAAGCATCCATGATATTTGGTCACTTTTATCATTAGATCACTTGTAAGTAAGACAAGCTTTGATACAAATATAAATGAGGCAAATCACCCTAGACTGGTAGTGAATAGGGTAAGTAATAAGACAGTGGTAGTTTTTGAAAGTAACTAGATCAAATTAAATGCTCGTGGATTAAAGCATATCTAAACAAGGTTGACATAATTTAATTAAGCTAAGTCAAAGCTCAAAGCTTGACAATGAAATAGAGTTAAAAAGTAGAGAGGTAAAGTAGAAATAGTGACACAAGGACTTTCTTAAGGTTCACCCAAATCAACCTGTACCTACACCCCTGTCAAAGGCCCTTCCTCGATCATAGGGGTCAATCAAATCACTATCACTAATGG
>JACYFF010031957.1:54125931-54211937 GCA_017589665.1 Selenicereus undatus
ACATTATTAAATAAGTTTTATGTAAAATTTCAACGTATAAGTTTTGATAGAATTACCATGACATGTATTGCTAAAAGAAATTAATTATCATTTTTCACCATAATATATTTAGTTTTGTAGTCAATATATTATGGATGTCACACAAAGGGGGATTTATCTCATAAAATCTTACGTGGTGTCAGGGTTAGGAAACGGGTTGTTAGATGCCTACCCTCTAAAGAGAAAGTTTTGCTCTTGAAACTTATATAATACCTGTAAACAATTCTAGAAATTTCTTTTTCATTTCTTCTTTTGTCTCCAAAGTAGCTTCTTCTATTCCATGATGAGTCCGCATTACTTTAACTAATAAAAATTCTTTATTCCATAGCTTCTTAACCCTGTAATCAATTATCTGCATTAGTACTTCCTTATATTCAAGTCCTTCTAGCCATATGATTAGCATTTGACGGTAAATCACATGAGAGGGATCATATACATATTGTATCAATTGGGAAACATATAACACATCATGGATATGTTGTGGTTACGAGGCAATACTAATTGGTATGGCACCGAGCTAATTTTTCAAATGATCTCATAAGGGCTAATCAAGTGGGGGCCTAGTTTATTTTGACCTGGAAAAGCTTTATCCCTTTTCTAGGGGAGACTTTAAGAAGAACCTTACCACCTTCTATTGTCGGCATATGACTTTTGTCAATCTTGTTCTGCTTTCATATTCCTTTGGATTATTTGAGTAACTCTGTCATTTCATGTACCTTTTCTAGTCCTATGACAATAGTTTTGGCCAGGTCATTCCAACAAAGTGGTGTTCTGCACTTACGTCCATAAAGTGCTACGAATGGGGTCATATGTATACTGACTAGATAATAGTTATTATAAGAAAATTTGATCAAAGGAAAATATTCTTCTTCCCATTGTCCTTATAAATCAAGCGCACCATCTTTCAACATGTCTTCTAGAATTTGGTTGACCCTTTTCGTCTAGTCATATGTTTTTGGATAGTTGCACTACTAAGCTATAATCTAGTTCCCATTGCTTTTTACAAGGCTTTCTATAAGTAAGACAAAAACCTAACATTTGTATCAGAAGCAATGTCCATGGGAACTCTGTGAAATCAAACTATTTCCTTGACATATAGCTATGCCAAATGTTTAGTTGTATAGGTTTAACTTAAATGTGCTAATTCAGTAGTCTATCCACTATGATACCTAGTGCTTTATTTTAGTACAACTGATAGGAAATCCCATAACAAAGTCCCATTTCCATATTGATATGTCTAATGTTCTTAATTCCCTTTCATTCGTTGATGCTCAACCTTAATCATTTTACACGTGAAACATTTGTGTATATATTGGGCTATGTATTTCATCATATTTGTTCAACAAAACATTTGTCGTAGACCCCTGTACAATTATGTACCACTACGATGAATAGGTTATCTTAACTTAGGTGCCTTTTTTGAAACATCATTTCTAAACTTCCTTTATGCGATAGATGTCCTTTTATTATATTTTTAAAATTCATTGGTTATTAAAATGAAATCCTGGGGCTTTTCCTTTAGTAACATCTTCCTAGATTTTCTCAATTTCCTTATCATAAGCCTGGGCTTGCTTCATTTCTTTCAATATACAGACTACGCTCGAAGAGAGTTTAGTTTCAAGTGGTCTTCATATACCAATTCGATCCCCAATTTATCTAAGTCCTTTTGGACCTCAGGAGGTACTTTTCCCACATGATTGGTTATGTGATAAGTGTTCCTACTTAATGTGTCCACTATCACGCTAACCTTTTCTCTATGAATTCTACAGTCTGTTTTGCCTCAAATTCAACTCCTTTTAAGTAAAAGGTTATTTCAAACTCTTATAGCATGTAAAAAATATCATACGGTACCCTATTGATGGAGTCCTACCAAGCCAAGACCTTGTACAGGATCAAACAAGTCCAGAACGTCCAAGAACAAGGTCCCAAGTCCAGAAGATGGCTCACATTTTGCAAGAAACACAAACTGCAGCAACCGGGTTTAAAGGCCAGAATATGCCCGGTTTTGTTCACCTCATAACTTAAGCTACATTGTGGCTTAAGTCTGATATTTTTGCATTTTTGGAATCCCCAAGATGTCTACTTTCAGGTCCAAGCATTGAATTCCAATCATACCTAAAGGAAGTAAGGAGATCAAGGCATTTGGTTCAACCAGCCAGTTTTGATCCGAAACTGCACGGTAAAATATTTTAGTGGATTTTACCTATTTAAACATGATTTAACCTTGATTTCTTTGCAGGGGGTTTGTACACACCCTAAGGTTTCCCCCCATGGCCTAAAATCTAAGTCATGATCACTTTTGCTAAGCTTAATTTAGGTTTGAAAACAGGGTTAAAAACTACCCCTGAACCCGGTTTGAGGTAGCTGACCATTTTTGCCTTTAGCCGTGGGTTTACTCCTTTCTAGCTAGATTGGCACACGTCCCAAGGCCTTTAGATAATCAATCATCGACTGCAAAAGGGATTTTCTTAGAGAAGAGCAACCAATGGGAAGCAAGGCAGCAAAAGAGTTGTCTCTTGAAGCAAATTGGCCAGCCGAAAAGGGGAAACCACTTTACGGCTGCTCCCCTTTCCTTTTGCTAGCTTGCTGCTGTATTAAGCTTTAATTACATGTAATCAAGCCTATAAACATCATTTTATTTGCTTCCTTTTTCATTTTGATTGTAGTTAGCCCAAGTCAATCAAGCATTATAACCGGGTTAGCTTAAATCGTGAGCATTAGCTTAACACGTTTCCTTCCTAGGAAGGAAACCTTAGATGCTTGTGTCCTTGCTTGGTTGCTAGCTAGCTTACCTTTAAGGCCTTGTACTCTTCATTTTGTAACCAGATTTTGACGTTTGAAAGAAAGAAATGAGAGTTTCTCTCTTGAAAACCAGAATACTATAAACTTGCTTATCCTTAACTAGGCTGGTTAAGGTGTTGTTCAAGCTTAGTCCTAATCTTGTTTAATTGGTGATTTATGTATCTTAATCAAGTTTAGGGTCCCTAACCTTAGTTTTGGTGGTGTTTCTGTATCCAAAATCGAAGTTTATCTCTATCCCATTCATCCATTTCAGTCACGGGTTCTTAGAGAACAAGAGAAGAACCGTGAGTCCATTGCTTATCCCATTGCATTTCATTGATTGTAAGCTTAAATCCTTTGAGCTTTACATCATATTTGGTATTAGCGCTGAGTTTCGCCTTGGCCTGGTATCCTTCCCACGCATCCAGATTCATTCCCACATTTATTTCTCAAATACAAAGCCAATTTTGTTCTACACTCAAACTGGTTGCAACATAATTGCTAGTATGAGTTTAGAAGAGAAACTTGATGCTATTTTGAAGAGTAATCACGAGATTACTTCTTCTAATCAAGAACTCAAGAGTTCTAACCAAGAATTGAAGGCTCAGAATAAGTACCTACGCAAACAGTTGGGTACTTTCTTGAAGCAAAAGCAGAAGATGTGTGAGGAACCAAACTAATCAGAACCACGGAGGCAAGAACAAGTGTTTAGCCATACCTTTGATTCATCTAGTAAGGATGAACAAGTGAGAATGGTTAGGCCAGACCCACAGATGCAAGCAAGCTCTAATGAATTTAGAGTTGAAATCCCTGAATATGAAGGCAAGCTTGATCCAGAAGAGTTCCTAGATTGGTTACACATGGTGGAGAGAGTGTTTGAATACGAAGAAGTTTCTGGAGACAAGAAAGTGAACTTGGTGGCCTTGAGACTACGTAAGTATGCTTCTCTTTGGTGGACTAACTTATGTGCAAAAAGAGTTAGGGAACATAAGCCCAAAATCAGAACTTGGAAAAGGAGAAATCTAAGCTAAAGGCTAGGTTTCTTCCACCTACTTATGTACAAGATTGCTATTCTCAACTTTATAATCTAAACCAAGGCAATCTGAGTGTTGAAGAATATACAAGAGAGTTTGACAAGCTTGTGATTAAATGTGATCTCCAAGAACCAGAAGAACAAACAATAGTTAGATACTTGGGAGGACTTGATCCTAGGTATTCTAATGTTGTAGAATTGCAAGCTTATACTACTTTTGATGAGGTTTGCGTGATAGCGCACAAATTTGAACAACAAAAGAAGGCTAGATAGTCCTTTAAACCTCATAATCCCAAGCCCTTAAACCGGAACACACCCTTTAACAAGGGGAGTTCTAACCCACCTCCTAAGCCTACAACTCCTTTCCCTTCCAATCCACAAAGAACCCCAACTCCACAAAAGGCCCCAGCACCCCCAATTAGACCTAATCCCAATCCTATGAGCACTGGAAGATGTTTTAAGTGCCAAGGATTAGGCCACATAGCCTCGGACTACCCTAACCGAAAGGTTATCACTTTGGCCAAATGGAGAGCCGTGGATGAGCAAGAGAAAGAAGAGGAAATTGAAGGTGAAAGTGAAGAAAACCTTGAAGAAAACCTAGAGGAGGTTGAAGAAGAAGTTGATGAGGGTGAGATGTTGGTTTTGAGAAGAGTCTTGAATAGCCAGAAAGGAGCTAAAGATGAGCAAAGAGAAAACATCATCCATACAAGATGCACGGTTCAAGACAAGGTTTGTTCTTTGATTATTGATGGTGGGAGTTGTGCTAATGTAGTTTCTCTTAGCATGATTGAGAAACTAGGCTTGTAAGCTATGGTCCATCCCCATCCATACAACATTCAATGGCTAAACCAAAGCAAGGGACTCCAAGTTAACTCACGGTGTCTCATCTCCTTGTCCATTGGTAAGAGCTATCAAGATGAGCTTTGGTGTGATGTAATACCCATGGATGCATGTCATGTTTTGTTGGGCAGGTCATGGTTGTATGATAGAAAGGTAATGCCTAATGGCTTCCTGAATACATACTCCTTTTCTAAGGGAGGAAAGAAGATTACCTTAAAGCCGTTAGCACCATCCGAACTCCTCAAAAACAAACCCCCAAAAGGCCTTGATCATTCTAGTTGTTTGCTCTCATTTACTGAACCTTTCTTAAAGGCCTCATATCATGAGTTTAGGGCTTTTAAAGAGTGGATTATAAACATCCAAGATGAACCAGAATCACCCACGCCTACTCACTCCATTGCCAAAGCACTCATACAAACTTTCTGTCACTTATTTCCAGAGGAGATACCTACGAGGTTACCTCGTAAAAGAGATATCCAACATCACATTGTTCTAATTCCTGGTCCAATCCTCCCTAATAAGCCAGCTTATAGGATGAACCCAAAGGAAACCAAGGAGATTCAAAGGCAAGTTGAAGAATTGATGTCAAAGGGGCTTGTACGTGAGTCTCTAAGCCTTTGTATTGTACCTGCCTTGTTAGTTCCTGAGAAAGATAGCAGCCAACGAATGTGTGTGGATAGTAGAGCCATAAACAAAATCACAATCAACTATAGGTATCCCATACCTAGACTTGAAGATATGCTAGATGAGCTACATGGCTTGAAAGCGCTCTCAAAGATTGATATGAGAAGTGGATATTACCAAATCAAAATACGTAAGGGAGATGAATGGAAGACGGCATTCAAGACTAAAGGTGGCTTATATGAGTGGCTTGTTATGCCATTTGGTCTTTCTAAGGCTCCTGGTACATTCATGAGGCTAATGAATCAAGTATTCAAGCCTTACATTGGCAAGTTTTTGGTAGTCTACTTCGATGACATTCTGATTTACTCCAAGGACGAGCAAGCACATCAAGACCATCTGAATCAAGTCATGCGAGTCCTGGAACGTGAAAGGTTATATGGTAATCTTAAGAAATGTACTTTCTTTACCCAAGAAGTTACCTTCTTAGGTTACATTGTTTCTGGAAAAGGTATAAAGGCATATGAGAGCAAGTTGGAAGCAATACGGTCTTGGCCTCAACCATGCAGCATACATGATGTTCGAAGTTTAATGGACTAGCTTCCTTTTACAGGAGGTTTATTCGAAATTTCAATACCATAATGGCCCCTATGACTGAGGTGCTTAAGAGTACATCCTTTAAATGGAACCTCAAAGCACAATCTGCCTTTGAAGAAGTGAAGAAAAAACTAACTCAAGCACCGGTCTTAGCCTTGCCGTGTTTTGAGAAAGTTTTTGAAGTTGAATGTGATGCATCTGGAGTGGGAATTGGAGGTGTTCTTACTCAAGAAGGTAAACCATTGGCCTTCTTTAATGAAAAATTATGTGACTCAAGGAGAAAATACTCCACTTATGATAAGGAATTCTATGTTATAGTTCGATGTCTGGAGCATTGGAGCCATTACTTAGTGGCTAGTGAGTTTATTTTGCATTCTGATCATGAAGCTTTGAAGTACATTCAAGGCTAGCATAAGCTTAACTCACGCCATGCTAAATGGGTTGAATTCCTTCAGCCATTCCACTTCACCATTAAGCACAAGTCTGGAAGATTAAATCAAGGTGCAGATGCATTATCAAGGAGACATCTCCTTTTGTCTCAACTAGATGCTCTTATTCTTGGTTTTGAGCATCTCAAAAGTTTATATGCTAAAGATGAAGACCTTGGGGGATTGTATTCTATGTGCTTAAAGCACCTCAAGGGGGATTTCTTAGTCCAAGAGGGCTATCTATTCAAAGGAGTACGACTGTGGATTCCTAAGTGTAGCACTCGTGAGCTCTTGATTAGAGAAGTTCATGGTGGTTCCTTGGCTGGACATTTTGGTGAGTCAAAGCCCTTAACCATGTTAAGGGAACATTATTACTGGCCAAGAATGGAGAAAGATGTTCAAGACATCCTAAGAAGGTGTGGAACATGCCAAGCAACCAAGAGTCACACCCTACCTCATGGCTTACACACCCCACTACCCATACCTACTCTACCTTGGGTGGATGTGAGTATGGACTTCATTTTGGGTTTGCCTAGGACCCAAAGGGGCAAGGACTCAATATTTGTGGTGGTAGATAGATTTTCAAAGATGGCACACTTCATACCTTGCAACAAAACCAATGATGCTACATACATTGCGGAGTTATACTTCAAAGAGGTAACCAGATTGCATGGTATTCCTAAGTCCATTGTTTCTGATAGGGATACAAGTTCTTAAGTCATTTCTGGATTAGTCTTTGGAACAAGCTTGGTACTACATTGATGTATATTACCACTTGTCACCCCCAAACTGAGGTGACTAATCAAACCTTAAGTACACTCCTAAGAGCTTTAATTAAACCTCATGCTAAAGCTTGGGATTTACTCTTACCACATGCTGAGTTTGAATACAAAAAAGCTCCTAGCAAGGCTATTGGTCTTTCCTCTTTCACGGTGGTATATGGGATTGATCCATTAAGTCCCATTGATCTAACTCCACGGCCACAAGACCAGAAACTAAGTGCTGATGCAGCAGCAAGAGTAGAAGAGATTCAGAAGCTCCATGAATCGGTAAAGGCTAGAATTAAGAAGACAAATGCATCCTATGAAGCCCAAGCCAACAAGCATAGGAGAAAGATTGTGTTTCAACGTGGAGACCTAGTATGGATTCACCTAAGGAAGGAAAGGTTTCCTTCTAAAAGGAAGAATAAACTCATGCCTAGAGCTGAAGGTCCATTTGACATCTTAGAAAGAGTAAATCAAAATGCATACAAGGTTGATTTACTAGGAGAGTATGGACTTTCAGCCACGTTCAATGTGGCAAATTTGAGCCCCTTCTATCCAAATGATTCCCAACCAGATTTGAGGATCAAATCTTTTCAACAAGGGGAGGATGATGAAGTCCTACCAAGCCAAGACCTTGTACATGATCAAACAAGTCCAGAACATCCAAGAACAAGGTCCCAAGTCCAGAATATGGCTCACATTTTGCAAGAAATACAAACTGCAGCAATCGGGTTTAAAGGCCATAATATGCCCAGTTTTGTTCACCTCATAACTTAAGCTACATTGTGGCTTAAGTCTGATATTTTTGTATTTTTGTATTTTTGGAATCCTCAAGATGTCTAATTTTAGGTCCAAGCATTGAATTTGATTCATACCTAAAGGAAGTAAGGAGATCAAGGCATTTTGTTCAACCGGCCAGTTTTGATCCGAAACTGCACGGTAAAATGTTTTAGTGGAATTTACCTACTTAAACATGATTTAACCTTGATTTCTTTGCAGGGGGGTTTGTACACACCCAAAGGTTTCCCCCCATGGCCTGAAATCCAAATCATGATCACTTTTGCCAAGGTTAATTTAGGTTTGAAAACCGGGTTAAAAACTACTCGTGAACCCGGCTTAAGGTGGCCGGCCATTTTTGCCTTCAGCCGTGGGTTTACTCCTTTCTAGCTAGAGTGGCACACGTCCTAAGGCCTGTAAATCATCAATCATCAGCTACAAAAGGGATTTACCTAGAGAAGAACAACCAATGGGAAGTAAGGCAGCAAAGGAGCTATCTCTTGAAGCTAATTGACCAGCCAAAAAGGGGAAACCACTTTACGACTGCTCCCCTTTCCTTTTGCTTGATTGCTATTGTAATTAAGCTTTAATTACATGTAATCAAGGCTGTAAAAATCATTTGTTTTGCTTCCTTTTTCATTTTGATTGTAGTTAGCCTAAGTTAATCAAGCATTGTAACCGGGTTAGCTTAAACCGTGAGCATTAGCTTAGGTTAACACGTTTCCTTCCTAGGAAGGAAACCTTAGGTGCTTGTGTCCTTGATTCGTTGCTAGCTAGCTTACCTTTAAGGCCTTGTACTCTTCATTTTGTAACCAGATTTCGACATTTGAAATAAACAAAGGAGAGTTTCTCTCTTGAAAACCAGAATACTAAACTTGCTTAGCCTTAACTAGGCCGGTTAAGGTGGTGTTCAAGCTTAGTCCTAATCTTGTTTAAGTGGTGATTTATGTATCTTAATCAATTTTAGGGGCCCTAACCTTGATTTTGGTGGTGTTTCTGTATCCAAAACTCAGGTTTAGCTCTATCTCATTCATCCATTTCAGTCACGGGTTCCTAGAGAACAAGAGAAGAACCGTGAGTCCATTGCTTATCGCATTGCATTTCCTTGATTGTAGGCTTAAATCCTCTGAGCTTTACATCACCTATACAGATAATGTTTCCAAACGTTTAATATAAATACTACTGCTGCTAATTCGAAGTCACGGTTAGGGTAATTTTTCTCGTGAGGTTTCAATTTTCTTGAATCATAGGCAATGACTTTGTCTTATGATATTAGTACACACCCAATAATAGTTTTTAAAGTATCACTACATATCGCAGATTCTTTATCAAAAGCAAGCAAAGTTAAAATGGGAGCAGCAGTGAGCATATACTTATGTTCCTAAAGGCCTTTGCGCAACCATCATTCCATTTAAAAGATGTACTTTCTTTAAGAAGGTGAATAAGGGGCAATGTTATCCTTGACAAATCGTTGGTAAATCTTACATCCTATCCTACTATTCGCGACAACTTTGAATCTCGGTAACATTGGTGGGTTATGGCCATAACCTCTAAGTTGGTCAAACACGTCATCAATACGAGGCTAATAGACACTTAATCTTGATGGTAACTTTATTTAATACACTATAATCTATAAATAACCTTAAAGTTTTGTCCTTATTTTTCACAAATAAAGTTCGTTCTCCCCATGATGACACTATATGTATCCTTTACTCAACAATTCCTCTAGTTGTGTCTTTATACTTTTAATTCTACAGGGTTCATGTGATAAGGAGGTTTATAAAAAGGGTTGAGTTAATTGAACAAGTTCTATCTCATAGTCTATTTTACTTTTTGGGGGTAAACCTAGAATTTCATTAGGAAATACATCCACAAATTCATTTACTTTGGGAATATATTCCATTCCTATCCTTTTCTCTGGTTTTTCTTCTAGGAGACGTAACTATCCTAAATACTCCATCTCCTCTATGTGCATCAAGGAGGATGCGATCTAACTCAATTCACATTTGTCTCTTTGCACGTACACCCATTTGCCCTTCACATCTTCCAAAGTTAACTTCTACTTATAACAATCAATTTTTTCCTTGTATTTCTCTAGCTTATCCGTACCTAAAATGAAATCAAATTCAACTAGTTCAAACTAAAAATACCATTTTCTTTATCTCAAGCACATAATTATCCCGGTAGGTTCCTTGTACTAACTCATATCTAGTTGAGTTGAACCCATAATAGCAACAAACAAATGCAATCCATTAGATCAAATAGCATATGGAGAACAGTTAAAAGTCAGTGTATCCGTCATAGCTATTCCAGTAGTGGTTGCATCCTTGTTAATCACAAAAAGGTTGTTCCTATCATTGGTGCAAGATCTTGCTTCATGTCTCCAATAGTATCATTGGTTGCATCCCTATTTGTAGATCTCTTTCGATAATTTCTAAAGAAATGACAAGTTTTTTTGCACCTATAACACTTATCTATGCCTATCCAACAATCATTGGTAGGATGATTGCTTTGTGTACACTTGGAACATCTTGGTTCCGAAGACCCAGGCTCTTCTACCTTTTTAGGACCAAACATCTGCTTCTTTTGGGCATGCCCTTAGTTGCCTTGTCATTCCACCTCTTCTTTGATGGCAGGCCATAGTTCTTAACTCATTCACCAATATTTCTATGTCAGCAAGACGCTCATATAGTTTTTGATAGTTGCTAATTTCTTGCTCAGCAAGATTCTTTTGTATATAAGGAGCTTTTCTCCCCCCAAATCTAACTATTCTTATTTTATCGGTGGCAACATATTGTAGAGAAAATCTTGGTAGTTCATTGAACTTGCTCATATATTGCATTATAGATAAGTTGCATTGTATCAATGCTAAGAGCACTTTTTACTTTAATTTTGAAATAGGGGTGAGGTAGAAATTATTCCTTAAGTGTTCTAAAAATTGTTCGTATGAATCTTCTCGCACATAGTTTCCTTCAATGGTACTCTACCACCAATTTGCTTCCCTTGTAAGCTAAAAAACCACTATTTTTACCATCTTATGGTTGGGTATTTCTACTACATCAACTATTTTCTTTGTAAGTCTATAAGAATGCACCTCCCTAGGGTTAAGGTGTCCCACAAATGGCCCAGCTCGTTGGTAGGTACCTTTATGCTTTTTTTCCTAAAAATCGTAAATTGGTTCATCTTTTCATTTTTTTATAGATCAAACAAAATTGGACTAAAGAGTTAGAGGAGAATAGGCCTTGGGCCTTACTAGAGAACTCGACTGAGCTTCATGGGTAGGACTAGGTCCATCTCTTCATGTGCTGCGTCCTGGTAATTTCCTCAGTGTGACCAAGAATCTGAATGTCAGTGTGATTCGGGAACCTGGGTGGGTTCCTCAGTGAGATCAAGTACCCGATTTAGGTCCAGGCATATTCTACTACCTTGGCCCAAATTTGTTTTTTTAGTCTAGAAATATATGAACATATACCTAATAAAATAGTAAAAAATATTAGTCTTTTACTAAATAGAATCGTCAGTGAGGTTTTAGGTAAACTTACAAACCACAACACCTTTCGAAGCAGGCCATATTATGGTGACATTAAAGGGACACCGAAGGGACAAAGTGAAGCTATTTCAAACGGGTTTTGGAAAGCTTCCGAACAATTCCTTGTACGGGGACCATCCTGACTCCTTGATGTGGAACCGAGGTTCAAGATTCTAGGGCGATGGTGTGGTGACAGGATGAAATGCATCCTTTCACTACCCATCATCACTGACGCCCTCTACTAATCAATACAAAAAATTAAAGCTTAATCATACTAACACACATTCATATGAAGCATTAGAATTATTCTCATAGTCAAGGTACAATGTCATTAAAAAAAAAGCAAAGAGGCAAAATTATTCAAAATATTAAAGCAGACATGGATGAAACTATCTTAATTATTACATCTTTGCTAAACTATAATCAACCAAATTTTGTGAAAAGTAGCAGAGAGAAAATCAGAGATAGTTATAAATTATGTCCTTAGGATAACTCTACCTAAATCCTTTGAGAACCTCGCTGAAGGAGGTTTAAAAAATGGATCTAATTACTCTCTCCTAATGCTATCTCTCTCTTTTTAAAGAAGGTCTATACTCTCTTTTTCCTTAACCCAATACCACTCTCAATGGGGTTTTTCACGTACCACTCTCAATGGTTTTTCGGAAACACCACCAACCTAGGGTCAGCCCCCCTTTTTATAGCTGTTAAGGAGGCTATGTGCTTTAGACTAGGACACGAAAACCTAATCCTATTCCAGTTAAACTTCAAGCTATCTTGGTAGACTGGAACTCTAATTAATTAACCGTAATTAATTTAATTAGGCCCAAAATCATAATTTGCATTCAATTTTATCAAACTCAGCATAACAGGAGTGGTTTCGGCCAAAATAATGAGAGAACCCATGCGAGCTCTATCTCTAGAGAACCCAACTGGGTTCATGTGGAGACTTGCCCATTAGGCCAGTTCTCCCCACGTTTTGGCCTGTTTTGCTTTTCTTATTTTTTTATTTTAAGACTACCAATTCGCTAGGCCCTTAAATATTCAAATTGGGCTATTGATTTCATCATTAGGGCTTATTAAAATAGAATTCTATTTTTAGGCATCTACAAAGTCTAATCTATTTTTTTTTTTAAACAAGGGGACCTATAGTCCCATCATATGTCTATGGCCCTTGTTTGGTTGCTTTTTTCATAAGTTTACTTCCCTTTCCTTAACTGGAAGAAAGACCTTGTGGTAGTCGGGCTAGCACTTCTTGGATTATATATTATAATAGAATTTGGTAAGGCTTATCAGTTTCCTCATTCCCATGGTTAGGAGTTTTAATATGAGCTTGATGGCTGGGATGGAAGGATGATGCACTGTTAGATTCTTATGATGCCATAGGCTCATAGAGGAATGGATTGTTATGCCCATTCTTAATTGACATGGAGTAAAAGAATTTTCATTAGCCCATAAAACACATACACATAAGGTACTCATGTAGATTCAACTATATTACATATATTGCATTCCTAACATAATAGCAAATGTATATTCAATCTTAGATCGTTTTGCACACCCAAAAACCGAATATTCATAAGCATGACTGAAATATATGCTAGCATGTCTAAATTAATAGGCAACATAGCTAACCTAGTAAATTAGCTTTACACAACCACACATATACTGCATTCATAAAACTCAGTTATTCACATATCACATATATCATTTATATTATCAACACCTTTAAACTTGTGAACATTTAGTTCTCATCTTATGGGTCCAAATTAAGGGCGCCCTTATTCTATTCTAAGATGTCCGAATCACAATCATAGTCGGCGTCAATATCTCTATCGTGTACAAAACCATTGATCACACCATATGCTCCACCATTGCTTTTGCCACCATGATCATCATAGATCTTTTGAGTTCCAAGACCATAAAAGATCCCCTACTTATCACTAACACCATTGCTAAGTCTAGAATTCAAAGGGGGTATTAGGGCCACAAGGTGAGTTAGGGGGCACATGAGGAGGGGTAACATGGGATTCCTAATTCGACCCATCTAAGCTAGTAAAATCACTAGGCTCATCTAGACCACCCAAGCTAATAAGATCTGAGGCTTCTATATAGATTGGGCATCAATAGGTGGGTAAGGGGGAATTTGCATGCCCCCTCGGTCTGCACTGCAGAAAGACATCAATGAAGCATTTCATAGGTAAGTTCATCCTCGCAATGAATTCTCTAATTGGAAGTTCTTGTGTATTACATTTCTAGGACTTGCCCCACCTCTCAAAATGACTTCTACGATTCACCAAATTTTTAATGATATGAAATCAAGTTACTTGTCAAGGAAATTAACCCAAGGTGCTCATTTGCAAGCCCACAGAATAGGTGGTGAGTGCAGTTAATCTAGTAATGAAATTTAGTGTCTGGTTGACCCACATGGTAGGATGTGGCAGTAGTGAGGCAATGGAAGTAGTCACCTACTTTTTCACTTAGTTCCAATCCTATTTGATGACATACAAAGATTGCATATATGGCTTAAATCTAGATTATGGAAGTAAGGCTTTTTTTTTTTGCTGAACTGTGAGCAAGACATGAAGTATCTAAGTACTTTATTTCAATAAGGTCAATTAAGTCATAGTTTGACAACGACATCAAATTACACATCATGCTTTAAAACTTGACCCTTATCATTAGGACCTTGCATACATAGTAATCAAATAGGAGATGCATTATTGACCTTCCTTTCCATTCCGTATTTTCTGATTCCATATAAATCATTAGAAATCTATAAGGAAATGAGAACAAAATTAGCATAAGCTTGTCACCCCAGCACATATAGAAACTAAGTAAATAACTTGATTTTCAAATGACATAATAAACACACCCAAACCATTAGATTTCATGATGCAAATAAAAATCCTTTAAGTTTGGTTAGCAATTTGAGCTGATAATTGCGTTACGTTTACATATAATTAAGCTCAAACTCATAGCATATACAAGGCCTGAGAGATGCACCATTAAACATAGCATGTTGAATCGAATCCTAATTGTCCAGTACATTACTGAAATAAAACACAATCTCGATCTATGTACTTGTATCTATAGCCTTGTACTAAATGGGACTTTGGTGATGAAAACATGAGAAAAGCACAATCTCACCCTTAGTCTTTCTTTCACATGTGAAGAGTGTTAGCAATAACATACCCTGATTAATTCTCTTTTAAACTAGGCACTAAATCTATACATATAAACACATGTACTATGTAATTTAATCTTACATCCTCATCTTTTTAAACCTTTTATCTTATGTTTTCTAGAGTTTTCTTAATAAATGTGCACCCATCAGTAAAGCGATTAATGATGAAAACCCTTGATTGAGACTTTATAATATAAGCACTCGATGTTTATGGCCTATATGGGCTTATAAAACTTGTGTTTCTATCTTATGGTACTTACCCAATACTTTTACCCATCCATGTACTTAATGCGCTAAATTTGTTTCTTTAAAATTTTTTGAGAGGAGAAAGGAGAGAAGGTTAATACCTTCTTGGTGCTTGATAAACAATGGGATAAGGAGAGTTTTAAGATCTTCCAATTAATCTCATGCAAGAATGCAGTGTTGGCTTTATATTTTAGTTTGGTCTTTTAGCCACTGAATCTAATAATATAAAAGCTTTGTCCTTTCTCTTTGTTTGGTCTTCTTGTGCTCTTCTCGACCGAGATATAACTTTGCTCTCTTCACTCATTCTTGCTTTGTTTTACTTGATGATGAAAGTTATGAAGATGGAATGAGAGACTTATACGTGGAGGAGAAGGAAGGCAATGAGAAGATTCTCTTCTATGGACATTTCACTTGCTTGATGCATTTTGTATCGACTTTTGCTCCTGGTTCAATCGTAGGGTGAAACAAGGTTTTCAGCCCAATCCTTAGCCTTGCTTAAGGTGTGAGGTCCTCGTGTCCATATGATGTATTATCCTCTTTATATTTTGCTATATGAATTTACCTCAATTTTTCTTTACTTGGCCAAGGAACTTTCTTCTTTTATCCATGTATGAACCCACCAATTTTATCTTCAGAAATGCTAAATGATACTTGACTTTGCTAATATCAAATCGTATCTTCAAACTTTATGTGACCATTTTAATTTTGAATGTCAACTCATAGAAAATTGCCATCAATAGCTAATTTAACAATGACATACCTATGTACTTCAAATGGGTGGATCGTACCCATATAACTAAATGGCTTGCTTGAATGTAGACACATGCCCCTGTGTTCCTTGATGTTTGTTCATTGGCTTGGCTTTTTCAATCCTAACTTTCTTTGGGTGAAAAATCCCAAATGTTTATCCAAAATGTCAACCCTTATGAGGTAGGGTTTTTTTTTCTAGGACAACATCTATGTGATTAAGTTAAAGGCTAGGTGTATGAACCATGACTTGATGCACACAAGTCAAACGCTAGGTATATGAACCATAATTTGAAATATATGCTCATGGAAATGGTTTTCCACCCTCCCTTGACAATATCGAATGTCAATTCTTAGGGCAATAGCTAGTGTAGATGATATAATCTAGCGAAGCTGGTTGTCTTACCATGGTAGTTGCATGTATCCTCTTTTCTTCACCCTTTGATTTCTCATGCCAACTTTAAGGAAAACCTTTTAATGTCAACTGTAATTTAAGGTCATAAAACATCAAATAAGGAGGCTAAATGACCAAGTTTAGCTAGTTTAAATCGGTATCTCAAATTTATAGGTACATATCTACATGCAAATGTATTTTCATATAATTCCTTCTATAACCTTTGAGGTCCCTACCTTATATGTACCTTATCTTATAATTTTAACATAAAAATTTATCACACACATTTTGATAAAATAGCTACACCATCTATCGATAAAAGGCATAATTTGTCATTTCTCACCATAAGATAACTCAATTAAAAATTCAATATGCTTTGGATGTCACTCATATGGGTCTTTGTCACACACAATCTTACCTAATCTCAGGACTAGGAAATGAGATGCTACATCTCCCTTAATATGGCATCCATAAATACCATAATGGGAAATCACATGTCCACTTATTAAAGGTATTAGATAATCAAGGTCAATATCAATTAGGTGTATGATTCACTTACTCAGTGGTGTGAAATTTTCTTATGAAAAACATGCATAATCATATGAACATAGCTAATTGAAATCAACTTCTCATGTAATACCAACATTTTAAGACTAGCTTAAGCGATTATAAAATCATATATTGACACATCGAAGACCATGACCATTAGGAACATATGAACTAGCTTCCTATCCATGTAGCCCTAGAGAGCTCAACTGACATAATCAAGCATGGTTAGGCATGCATTGCCTAAGTATATTCTTTAACCAATAGATGTGTATGATCGCTTTTAACATAATAGACATGATAGACAACATGAAAACAAAATTGTTGTCTAAGGATATCCATTTAAGTAAGATAACATGCATTCATTAACATCTAAATATCATGATAAAGCTTAAACAGTTAAGGGATTATATCATATAAGCATTTATGTTGCGATAGTAAAGAAGGTGAGGTAGGAAGATCAAATCGCAATTGTGCCTCAACATTGACACTCTGACATATGATGGTAAAGTCATTGTCGGTGGGTTCTCTAATGTGATCGATTAGTATTGCTAACATGTCTTTGATGTTGTATTGATACTTCACAAAATTTATTCTCTTTGACAAGCACTCTGAACTAGATGACATCAATAGCTCTGATCTTGATCTACTGGACTTTAGCTTCATCCCCACTATGTCTTTTCAATTACGCCATACCTTGATTCATGCCTCATCATTCCTCTTTTTCTTTCTATTTTCATTAAATTGAAGTATTGGAGCATAGATATGTAACACCCCTATCCCCTATGGTTAGTAACGATGTTGATTTCTAAAATTCCAGAACAAAACGGACAAAGTTTTGCCTAAAAACTGACTATAAGCTAGGCTTACAGCCTTACAGTCAGTACATGTAATTAAGAAACCAGAGAGGACATATCCAAATAAGCTCGATGGCCACACGCCAGAGACCACAACTCCACGGGCCACACGTCGATAGTACGCAAACTATAAAGCTTAAGAAAAAAAAAAAAAAAGATACAACTCAACGGATGACACATTCGGAGCACTGGGCTAGCATCCCAAAAATAATTAACTTTAACCAAACTGTTGAGTTTTTATTTTTAAGTTTTGATGATAACAAATCCAAGTGTAAAAATTTGTCCAAGTAATGTTGCTCCAAACACGATCTCCAAACAGGCCTAACTGGTGTTTGTAATCCTTATTGTATTAACTGGTTTGCTACATGTGAGAACAAGTCCTTAAAACAGGTTTCACGTGGTGATTCTTTATTAAGTCAAGAACGCGATCTCGACAGTTGATTGTAAGGCATGTTCCTGAACTCTAGCAATGCAAAGAACAACCCCAGCAAACAAGGTGGCCTTGGTGTTCACAGCAGCTCTACAAATCTTGGACAAGATGACTGATTCAAAACAAGAAGTCTTGGGTATATAGGTTTTATTTATTTAGACTCTTGTTAATATGCCAATATTGAAAATGCTTTTAAAAACCTCTTGAATCGGTATTCGCACTAAGTACTTCAGAACACCAGTTGCGAACAACCCTGCAAACAGGGTGTTTCTGAACTGAAGTGGCCATACCCGGTTATCTTTGAAAATTTATTTCGGTTGGCCAAGATCTCCAGTAAACCTTCCTTAAACTCCAAGGTTCCTATTTTTCTGGAAAAGATATTTCTTGAAAATATTGTGGGAGATTTGCGAAAATAGGTTTTTTGGAATTTGCCAAAACTAAAAGATTTCCTTTGCCCATATTTTCGGATATGATAAAAATTCCAAAGCTGAAGATTTCTGGTTGCTTTTTGAATCCTCTTCACGGCTATGGGAAGATAAGGGTTATCTCTTAAGATAACAAATCCCTTATACTTTGGGAAAAAATTGTCACTAGCCGTTGGGGAGTATTTTTCTTGAAAAATCATTTTCCATACTTAGCTGATTCTCTTGGTTTTGACTGTTGGAATTTTTGTTTAAATATAGCATTTTACTCCCATTGAATGAGACATACACACGAGAGAATAGCAAGAAAAGAAAGCAAGAAAAATCTAGAAACACAACACACGCAAAAAGCAAAATTCAAAAAGTGGTTTTTCTAGTGGAAAGAATTTTTCGAGCTACACTTGAGAAAAGAAAAACTGATACAAGTTGTGTTTAAACCAAGCTTTCAATATATTGGCATACTAGGACTTCATTGTACCTTACATCTGCTTAAGTCAGAAGCACCCAGTAAGGTGTCTTGTAACCCTGATCTTGAATCAGAAAAGTGAGTGAGTGGTCCTCAGTCGTGTGGACTTTGGACGTGTCCAATCTGGTGAGATTTGCACGTGGTGTAATCTGCCTTAGAGAAGGAGGTTACGTGGTTGCAAGGTGTAACAAGGTGTGTTACAATTGTAACGAGTTAAGCCCGGTTTAGTGAAGTGGTTAAATCCTACACGAGGTAGGTCGTGGTTTTTCACACCTTAGTTGGGCTAGAGGTGTTTTCCACGTAAAAATTGTGTGTGCTTTATTTTCCGCATTTATCTTGGTGATTTCCGCATTTGCAATATTTGAGAACACCCTCTACAAACAAGTCACAAGGGTGTTTGTTGTTTACAACGCAAAAATCAGACACCACACTCCACCCCCCTCTTGTGCTAGAATACTCACGATCTTAACACAAACCAAAAATGACTAACTACTCAGATGGTTGGCGCATATGGCGATTCAAAGTGACTAATAAAAACTGTACAATACATGAACCAATATGTTTAGCTTACACATGCTTAAGAACTTATGAATGCATCACAATACATCATTAAACTCGTAAGTCTAGGTTTATATACATATGACTCCTTTTCAAGAAAATGGAAGGTTCTGACTTGGTTCAGTAAACCGAGAACTTCTAACTGTCTTTTCAAGAACTTGGGGGAAAAGGGAAATACACAAGGGGTGAGCTACCACACACTCAATGGATAATCCTCATCTTGAAAAACAAAACAGTTGCATACAATATTTTTAAGTAGCAATCACACAAAAATTAGTATTTAATATCAACATATTAAGTATACAAGACTATCTACATCAAATAACACCTTAATGACACCCCAGAACTCCAAAGGCATCCCTTCCTATCTTTAGTCCAGCACTCAAAGTCTTGTGCTTGACTAACCCCCAAACTGTGTATCTTAGAAATGATAGCCACACATTATTCTTACTTAACGTCAACATGTTAAGCATACATGACTTCAATAGCAAGCTATCTCTTCCTAAGACCTAGGTTATTTGGTTCATGGTTAACACTTATCAAGAGTTCAGTTAGAATTACCACAGAAGTTCTTTCGGAAGGAGAACACATAAGGAGGCAAGAACCTTCACTTAAACCAAATTAAGCACTTATAAAAACAATGTCTTCCCCAAAAAGTCAGTTGGAATTCAAGACAAGCCCCTCTGAAGAGTACATGCGCTTCTCCAAACATCTGCGTTAACATAGTCCTCAAACGAGGAGTTTTCAACTCATTATAAGTAAGAAATCACTTTATAGGCATTGAAATCACATGTTAGTGATATCTTCAAGTGAGTCTCATTGCTCATGACTCATGGCATGCCTGGGGCCTCTCATAGTTAGTTGAATTTTACCATCGTCAAAGTCTACTAGAGTTCCCACTTCTGGGTCTGCTCCCTAGGAATTAGGGTACTCACATATTGGGTTTGCTAGCTAAACTGTGTCCATCTAATCAACACTATTCTCCTAGCCTAAAATATTTTCAAAATGAAAGTTTTAGTTGCATCTGAGCATGTAAAATGGGTCTTGTTTGCAAAACTCTGACTATAGGTAACCACTATGGCCATAAAAATTAGCAATTGTTGCCCCTTGGAAGACCACTGAATCATGCTCTTCTAAAACAACTTGATTCGCTCATTTTGATGAGCACTTAAACATCTCAAATGCAACTTGTTTTCATAATCTATAAACAATTCAAGTGAATAAAATTTATCAAACCGCTGCACCCATATTAATTGTACTTGACCTTAGTGAGGAATTAATAGCATGTACTAATGTTTCTAAGCAAGGAATTGGGTGTGTATTAATGCAAAATGATAAAGTTATTTCATATGCTTGGAGGCAATTGAAGCCATATGAGAAGAATTATTCTAAAAACATGATTTTGAACAAGTAGTTGTGGTAATCACACTTAAAATTTGGACATGTTATTTATATAGAGCATCTTGCAAGATTTTCACTAGCTATAAAAGTTTAAAGTAGCTCTTTACACAAAACAAATTAAATTTAAGGCAAAGAAAATGGTTGGAATTGATAAATGATTATGAGTTGCAACTATCACGCTAGAAAAGCAAATGTGGTAGCATATGCCTTAAGTGCAAAAGGTTATCATGTAGCCAATCTTACAAGTAGAATGCCACCTAAAATTTTAAGGGATTTATAGAAATTAGGAATTAAACATCCATAACAAAATATGGGAATATTAATTTCTTTTAAGACATAGTCGATTTATTGGAAGAAATTAAGCATACCCAAATTATGAGGAAGTACATAAAATTAAGGCAAGATTGAAAAGAAATGGCACCTGGGTTTCAACTTGTTGATCAAGGGATCCTCTGATTTAATCAAAAGACATGTGCTCCACATGAAAACCTTAGGCTTGGTATCTTAAGATAAGCACACAACTATAAATGTTTGATAGATCCAAATGCTACAAAGATGTATGTCAGTTTAAAGAAAACCTTTTATGCACTATTATGAGGAAAGACATAGCTCAATATGTTGACAAATGTCTTACATGTCAAAAGATTAAAGCAGTGCCTCAAATATTAAAGGAAGAGCTAAGACCCATAGAAATTCCTTTATGGAAATAGGATCCAACGTCAATTGATTTTATTACAGGAGAACCCATCACAAGTACGAAGAAAAATGTTGTTATAGCTTATTATGGATAGACTCACTAGGTCTAAACACGTTCTACAATAAACGAGACTTGGTCTGTTGAACAATTGGCTTGCATATATGTAAACGAGATAGTGAGGTTATATGGAGTCCCAAAGCACATTGTTTTAGATAGAGATACAAGATTTCTATCCCACTTATGGAAAGCAAAATAGAAAGTCATGAGAACCAAATTATAGTTTTGTAGTGTCTGCCACTCTTAAACAGATGGATAAATGAAAAAGGTAACTATGTCTTAGAAGGCTTATTGAGCATTAGTGTGCTTGATTTTCAAAAATATGGGGAAGAATATATGCCTTTAGTGGAATTCTCTAATAATAATAGTTATCAAGCTGCCATACAGATGGATCTTTTTTAGGAGCTATATGGGCGTAAATGTAGGACACCTCTCTGTTGGAATGACCTAGCATAAACGATTATTACAAGCCTTGACATAGTACAAGACTGAATAGAGCAAATTAAACTGATATGGAGAAATATGAAGGCAGTTCAAGATAGGCAAAAGATTTATGTGGATTATAGAAGAAAACCTCTAGAATTCCACAAAGGCGATAAAGTTTTTGGATCAAGGGTGTGCAAAATCGAAAAGGGTGCACGAAAGACAAAAGGATCCAAAAGAAGTCTGCAAAATTCACTTAAAGCACTCACACTCGCACCGTAGAAAAATCAAATTGGGTGATATGTTCATTCTAAACATAAATTTACAAACCTAGAAAGGATCTAATCATTTCAACTTCATGACTCAAAAGCAAAGATAAGGTTCCCTATTTATTATATCCCTTTTGGAAGCAAACAGTTGCAAAGATTTTGAGGCATTGATTTTATGATTTGAAAATTAAATCATAAAGACATGAATTTAGGCAAAATTGAATTTATTTTAACGCACAAATAGATAATAAAATGAAATCCCCAATTTAAAAATTAAAAAAAACTTCATGTTTCTTAGGGCCTATCATTGGCTTTCTACCAATGGTAATGCCCCCAATTTCTTCTCTGTTTATCATCTTTACAGTATTTCTTCTCATAATAAATTATCATTCTTTGTATGCAAGAGTTTCCCTTTACCCTCCTTTGGGGAGCTGATTTTTTCTCGCTCTTGGGAGCACTGCTATCAAGTGAATTTCACATTGTTCTACTTGTATGTTATTAAATTGTTAATTGATAGTAAGATTGGTCTATAATTAACATCAACTCTTCATATAGGCTACGAGAGTAGATAAATGTTTTCAAAGGGAAAGTTATAAAAGGTTGATGGATCTCCTCATTAGAGGATGCATTAAGAAGCAGTTATTAAGTAGAAGAGGAGTGTTTGTTTTAATTAGTTTTCTCAATTGAAATGTTTGTTTTGTTATTGTAGTTGTACATTTATTGAGTATTATGACAATTGAAATGTTACTTTTGTTATGGGATTTGCTTTGTATTATTTTGCTTTGAGCTTAAGAACACCCTGGCCTATTTTTATCAAAAATTTGATCTTATTCCCTGCAATACTACCCTTTCATTCTTGTGGTCTCCTATTTTTTTGTTGGTTTTTTCAATCAAGTATTAGATTTTGCTTTATTGCAATTGATAAGATTATCATAGTTATTTGAGAGATTTTGATCAAGAGCACGCATTATTCATGCCTTACTTGCCTTTTGTTATTGTCTTCTCTCATATTGTATATGGACTTTGTTAAAGTATTAGGCATTTTTCTTGTTGAAATTGAAAATGAAGTCTACAATATTTGTGAGACTTTGGTTGTGAATAAGTTATTCTCATTATGGGAAGTTAATATAATGGGCTTAACAAATTATGTCTGTGAGACTTGGGTTTTTTTCTTATTTCTCTCTCTGAGGGAATGATGATATGCGTTGCCAACTTGAGTTCTTAGGAGACTATTTTTTGATTTCAACTATTTGTAAATTTCAACAGAAAGGGGATAATGACGAGGATATTAACCAGTGTATAAAAGCGGGTTGGCAAAAATGAAAGAATGCTTCAGGCATGGTGCGTGATGAGAGAATACATGTACGATTAAAGGGCAAAGTTTACCGTATGATAGTTTGATCATCTTTGTTGTATGGCTCATAGAGTTAGCCAATAAAAAAGACCCAAGCTCAGAGTTTGTTGGTAGCAGAGATGAGGATGACTAGATGGACGTGTGGTTATATGAGGATGGATAAAATTAGGAATGACATGCTTAGAAACAAAAGTTGACCTAGCGCCCATAAAAGATAAGATGAGATGGACCAAACTTAGATGGTTTAGCCATGTGTAGAGAAGGAGTACATGATGATCCTGTAAGGCAGGGGATGAGTAAAGAAGAGTTTGAACGAGGTAGTTAGACAGGACTTGAAATTTTCAGGGCTGACAGACGACATGACTCAGGATAGGAGTCTGTGGCAAGATAGGATTAAGGTACTAAATCATATGTAGCTAGCTTCTTAGTTGCCCTTTGGCTGTTGTATGGTATAAAATATCAATGTGTGATTGTTCAATCATAAATTATGATATTTTATACCCTTTTATTATCTAATAATTGCTCGGAATAAATTGATTACTTAGGATTTTAAAAAATATTTTGTATATTTTGTAAGAATTGGAGACAACTTGAGAAGAATACTAAATAATGCTTAAGAGAAGCTTAGATCAAGCCAAAAAGGGGCAAAGGAAGCAACGAGGCCCAGTCCGTGTGACCCAACTTGCAGGCCCAGTCCGACCGACCCAATCCACCCTTCTCATTCAATTTCCCCTCTCTTAAATAGACCGACCCTCTAAACCGAAGCCCAGCTCACAAGCCCAGCCGGGCTCTTCTTTTCCCTTCTTCCTCCTTCATTTTCCTCTTCCCTTCTTCTTTCCCTCACGCGTGGGCTGGCCCAGGCACGCCTCAGTCGTGGCCCATTCCCAACTGTGCTTCTCTTTTTCTTTCTCTGGCCCAACCTAGCCGGGCCTCCTCACTTCTGCTTTGACTTAAAAAACGCATGTCGTGCACGTGAGTTCCAACCTTTCTTCTTCTTACCTGCTCGCTACCCAGAAGACCACACGCATCATCTTTCATGGCTGCCATTTCATCTACCCAACCATTTTCGTCTCTCTCTATTCATCGTTTACCCCTTAATTACTAATCATCAAGTCCGCCGTTTTCAAGGATTGAATTCGAAGAATTTACTGAAGCAACGAGGAGTCGGCGTTCTTGGAGGGCTTCAAATGGGGGTCGAAGCTAGAACCGAAAGTGAGGACAGAAGTATATTAGTGTTCTAAGTTTTTTATTGTTTTTGTTCTATTTAGCTCTCAGCTATAGGTTTTAGTTTCACCAATTCTAGTGTAATTCCCATATTGGGTTGTCGTATTCGAGTTATAATTCTAAAATGTGGTTTGGAATAATATTCAGTTTAGGCTAGAGCTTGATCTAATTCATTGAACTCGAATCACTTTCTTCTCTGCCTTGATTCTGGTATTGCTATTGTGAGTTTTGTTGTTTGGGCACATGGGTTTGTTCACTGCGTGAAGACTCCTCTAAGTTCTCTTCTTCCCCTGTTCTTCCCTATTTTGTATGGTTCCTAGTGCTCAATTTTGAGGCTCAAGTCGATTGTCCATCCTTAAGTTCTTTACCGGTGGTTTAACCTCTTAATCTTGTTGCTGTAAGATTTCAGCTCTCATTACTAAGTTCCTCGATTTTATTTGTGAGTTTTGTCAGGTGTTTGTCTACTGGGGAGTTTGTATTGAGTGTTGGGCTAATAATGTTACTACTTGCTGCTCTAAGTGCAATCCTTTTGGTGTTAGTGTCTAGTATTTTCCTTAGCCATTATTTCAAATTTCTTGTAAAGCTAGTTCAATAAATTTGCACCAGTTTATTTTAGCGTAGAAAATTTATTCTTCTAGTGTGATCTAATCTCATATACGATCTCCGTGGATCGACACCTGAAGTATTGCAGCGATAAACCGTATACTTGTGAAAATTACAACAAGTTTTTGGCATTGTTACTGGGGATAGTTTTGTAAAATTCGGTAGCGTCGAGTCGTGGTTTAGTTATTCAAGTCATTTGTGTCACTTTTGTTTTAGTTTTATAATTGTGATATTTGGTTTTGATTGGGTCATTTTTTTATTTTAAGTAATTTAGTTTATATTACTGTTGATTTTTGAATTAAACCAGTATTTTGATTTTTGTTTAGATTAGTTTCATTTTGATTTTTAGAGGTTATTTACTACTGAAACAAGAGTACTAACCAATTTAATTTATGAGCAGCAAAAAAAAACGAGGCAGAACTGATCAGAAAAAAAACAACACAGTGTAGGATTTCTATCATTTTCAGAATCTGTTCGAATTTTCTAGAGCATTTCTGGTGTATTTTTGTTGTGCTGATATTTTTTGTGGATTCAGAAATTTTTAGAGTTTGTGTGAATTTTCTGAACTTTTTGGGACCGTCTGAAATTTTCTGTGAATTTTTGAACTAATAATCTATTTGCCATATTCTGCACAGTTTGGGGACAGAAACAATTTGAAAAAAATATATTCATGTCCCTTGTGATTGTGTTGAATTTCCTATGCATAGAGTTCTAATTTTAGGAGTTTTTTTCTGTTTTAATTTTAGTTTTTAGAATTGGGTTGTTTAGGTCTTAGTTTATTTTCTTTTTTCTGCTAGTCTATTTGTGTTTTAGTTATTGTTTTAGATTAGATCATTTTCTGTTTTTATATTATTTTTAGGGTTGATTCACTTTTTGATTTTGTTTTGTGTTTTAAAAGAAAAGAAAAAAATAGAAAAATCCAAAATCCCAAAAAAAATTAGAAAACGAAACAGACCAAAAATATATCCTTTTGTGAGGGTATGGGATTTACATGACTAGTTGGATTAGAGACCTTGAAAATAATAGACTCCGACTGTGACTTCCCCAAACCTGAGTCCAAGCCTAAATTAGAAAAAATGGCGTAAGAAAGATCTTTGAGTGATATTTTCTATCCTCCTAGGACTGCTTTGCCATCTTGTTTCACTATACCTAACCCTAAACCGAATATAACCTTCGAATTAAGACCTCACTATACTCAAATGCTCCCCAAATTCACATGTTTAGAGGATGCTTATTTATTTTTGAGGGAATTCGAAGAAGTATGTTCTATGATGCATTTCCCTAATATCCCTATTGATGTTGTGCGAATTAAATTGATTCCTTTTGCTTTGAAAGATTCTGCTAAACGTTAGATGTATAGTTTAGTTGCTAATTTTGTTACTGCTTGAAATGATTTTGCGTGATTGTTCTTAAGAAAATATTTTCCCAATGCCAAGCCTGGAATGAAATCAATCAATTTGTGCAACTAGATACAGAATCATTTTGGAAATACTTTGATAGGTTCAAAACTTTGTTAGCCCAATGTCCCCATCATGGTTTAGACCAAGCACGCTTGTGCCAAATTGTGTATGAAGGACTTGACCAACAGACTAGAACCATGGTAGAGTCCATATGCAAGGGTACCTTTCTTTCTAAGAGCGCCACAGCTGCTTGGGAATTCCTTGAGAACTTAGCTGAGAGAACCATGTAGTGGGAAACTGCTTGCGATGACAGTTTAAGTTTTAAGTTTTAAGTTTGTAAGGGATGGGTTGCATTCTATCTCTGATGTAAGTCACTTAGAGTCTAAGATTGTTGTTTTGGAAAACATGTTGAGGGGTTTGTCTCCCCAAATTCTCCAATTATCTCAGACTTCTACAGTTTCTTGTTCTCACTATCAGACCTTATATTATTATTTGAGTGATTTTCCTTATTTTACTCACCAGTTAGCAACTGGATAAGAGTAAGCGAGTATGGCCTTCCAAAGACCAAAGAACGACCCCTTTTCCCCTTATTACAATCCAAGATGCAGAAATCACCCTAACTTTTCTTGTAATAATGGACCAAATGATGCGGTTCCTAACTCCCAGCCTGGAGTGTTTCCTGAAAACAACTCCCAACCCATTTCTCATCCCTCAAATTCCTTTTAAAGAGCGACTTTTCCAGGTGTCTCCGATGCACCTAGACCTCTACCTCCTGTACCTCAAGTTCAACCTCCCCCTGATTATACTGACATTGATAAAATTGAGAAGAGAATTAACAGCAATGTGGAGAGAATGGTTAATACTTAATACTAATATAGAGAGAGTGATAAGAATGATGACTAAACAGTTTTCCTAGTTAGCATCATCTTTTAGGGAGTCAGGTACTATTCTAAGTCAACCTGAGGTGAACCCTAAGGGTCACACATCCTCTTCTTCTAGTGCTAACCCTAGTGAGCCGGTGAGAAAAGTGAATGCAGTTATATCTCTTCGATCTGGTCGAGAAATTAATAACCAAGTGAGAAATCCTAATGAATGCTGCAAGTATCCTCACCAATTCTTTCAAAACTCTTCTTCTTCTCCTTCTTCTCCAGAAACTAGTTCATCCAATACGCCAGGGGATGCTACTGATGGTGTCCCCAATGATTCTGATACTTCTTTGCCTCCTGAGTCACCTTCTAAGAAATATGAGCTTAAAAAGAAAGAGTCCCCTGATTCAGTTAACCCTTCACCCCCTAACGATTCTTCTTCTCCTTCTTCTATTGAGAAAGTCCATATGCCTTTACCTACTTTTCCCCATAGGCTTAAAAAAAAAGATCAAGCTCATGTTGAGAAGAAAAGAGAGACCTCCTATCAAGTCAAAATCAACATTCCTTTACTTAATGTTATTCAGCAGATGCCTCCATATGCTAGATTTTTAAAGGATCTATGTACCACCAAGCGAGCCACTAGTGTCCCTAAAAAAGCTTTCTTAGCCTCTGACATGCTTAGCCTTTGACACTAGTTCTATTCTTTCTCACTAGATTTCAGTGAAGTATAAGGACCCCGGGTGCCCTAATGTTTCTATAGTCATAGGGGACCAGCTTATTTATAGAGCTTTGCTTGATTTAGGGGCCAACATTAACTTGATATCGTTCACTGAGTATGAAAGGCTAAGGTTAGGTGAGATGAAACCTACTAAGATGGTCATTCAATTAGCTGATAGATCTACCAGGTTGTCCAGAGGTATAGTTGAGGATGTGCTCATTCGAGTGGGTGAATTTGTTTACCCTATGAACTTTATTGTGGTTGAAACTGAGAAGGTGTCCGACTTAGCTAGTCAAGTCCCTGTGATTCTACGGTGTCCTTTCTTGGCCATTGCCAATGCCCTCATTAATTGCAAGAATGGCATGATGAGACTGTCTTTTGGCAACTTGACATTAGAATTGAACATCTTTAACAAACAAAGATAGCCTTTTGGTTTTGATGATATGGAGTTTTCTACTCTTAACTGGGTAGACGATTCTGTATTCGATGATGACTTTGGTGATATGTTCCCTACTAAGTATGAGTCATTTCTTATTAATGATGAGCCTGAATATGATGTTTTCAAGTTTGATGACTTGTGCTCTGCTGCTGATTGTCTGCTTACTGCTGTTTCTGAATCTGCTCATGAATTTATATCCCCTCAGGCTCTTGAATTGAAACCTCTTCTTGACTCTGTTAAGTATGCATTCCTATGACTTGATGAATCATTACCTGTTATTACTGTATCTGACTTAGATCGAGACCAAGAGGACAAACTGATTGCCTTACTTAGAGAGAACAAGGAAGCTATAGGTTGGACTTTAGGGAACATCAAGGGTATTAGTCCTTCTATTGTGCAACATAGAATTCATTTGGAGGATAATGCTAAGCCCTACTAAGACCATCAAAGATTTTTGAACCCAACTCTCCAGGAGCTAGTTAGGAAGTAAGTATTGAAGTGGTTAGAGCATGGGATTATTTATCATATTTCTAATAACGAGTGGGTTAGCCTTGTTCAAGTTGTTCTTAAGAAGACCAGCATTATCGTGATTAGGAATTATAAGAATGAGATAGTCCCTACTTGAGTTCAATATGGGTGGCGTGCATGTATAGATTGTAGGAAATTGAATGCTTCCACTAGGAAAGACTATTTTTCCCTTTCTTTCTTGGACCAAATGTTAGAGAGGTTGGTTGGACATTCCTTCTATTGCTTTTTAGATGGATATTTTGTCTATACCCACATCTCTATTGCTCCTGAGGATCAAGAGAAGACTACTTTTACCTGTCCATTTTGGACATATGCCTTTAGGAGGATGCCATTTGGATTGTGCAATGCGCCTGCTACCTTTCAAAGATGCATGATTTCTATTTTCTCATATCAAGTTAAGCAGTGCATGGAAATTTTTATGGATGACTTGTTTTTTGTTTAGGTCTTCCTTTAATGATTATCGATCTAATCTGAGAAAAGTTTTGGAAAGGTATAGGGAGAAAAACCTGACTTTGAACTGGGAGAAGTGTTACTTCATGGTTAAAAATGGGATAGCCTTAGGCTGCATTATTTCTAGAGATGGGATTGAGGTAGACAAGGCTAAGACTGATCTGATTGTTAATCTTCCCCCTCCCACTTATGTGAAAGAGGTGAGGTCTTTCATTGGATATGCTGGCTTCTATCATCATTTTATTAAGAACGTTAGTAAGATAGTGAAGCCCTTGACCAACCTACTAACTAAGGATGTGTCATTTCACTTCTCTGAGGAGTGTCTTATGGCATTTTCTAAGTTTAGGGAAGCCTTATCCTCTGCTCTCGTCCTCCATCCTCCCATCTGGGGAGAACCATTTGAGTTGATATGTGATGTGTCTGATTATGCTATTAGGGTTGTTCTAGGACAATGTGTTGATAAAAAGCCCCATGTTATCTATTATGCTAGTCACTCTGAATGATGCCCAACTGAACTATAATGTTACTAAGAAAGAATTCTTGGTTGTGATCTTTGGCTTTGAGAAATTTAGACCTTATCTGATTGGATCTCATGTGATTGTCTATACTGACTACTCTACTCTTAAGCACCTTCTTTCTAAGAAGGATGCTAAGCCTAGACTTGTAAGATGGATCTTGCTTTTGCAAGAGTTTGATTGTGAGATTAGGGATAAGAAAGGTTCTGAACACCTTGCAGCTGACCATTTGTCTAGGATTCTCTATGATAGAGAGAGTGAGTCCAGTATTTTTGAGTGTCTTCCTTATGACCAATTATATGTTATCTCCTGATCCTTGGTGTGCTGATATTGTGAATTACCCAGTTACTGGTAGGATACCTGAGGATTGGACCAAGAATGACAAAGATAGGTTCCTCCACCTTGTGAAATTCTTTATTTGGGCTTATTTGTTTAAGTACTGCTCTAACAAAGTATTTAGGAGGTGTATTCCCAACATTGAGGTGAGGAGTGTCATTTCTTTTTGTCATGACCAGGCATGTGGGGGGCACTTTAATGGGAGAAAAATTACAGCCAAAGTTCTTCAATGTGGTTTCTATTGGCGGACCTTGTTTAGGGATACTTTTGAGTACTGTAAGAGTTACCCTATGTGCCAACAGTTGGGTAGAATAAGCAGGAGATATATGATGCCACTGAATCCTATCATTATGGTGGAGATTTTTGATGTGTGGGGTATTGTTTTCATGGGACCATCAGCAGATCAAACAGATTTTAGAGAAGACAGTGAGTAGAAATAGAAAAGATTGGGTCGACAAGTTTGTAGATGCTCTTTGGGCATATAGGACGACTTTCAAAACTCCCTTGAGTATGTCACCTTATAGGGTTGCTAATTGTAAGCCTTGTCATCTCCCTGTTGAGATTGAGCATAGGGCTTGGTGGGCCATTAAGATGCTTAATTATGACTTGACTAAGGCCGGTGAGGAGAGAAGACTACAACTAAGTGAGCTTGATGAGATACGAGCTTAGGCTTATGAGAGTGCTCAATCTTACAAGGAGAGAGCTAAGTTGTTTCATGACAAAATATTCTTAGTAAAGAGTTTTCCCCAGGAATGAAAGTACTCTTGTATGACTCTAAGCTCCATTTATTTCCAAGGAAAGTAAGTTCCCGATGGATGAGTCCTTATATTATATCACGTGTTTTTCCCTATGATGCAGTTGAAATCTAGGACCCTGAGAGTGGTGTCATCTTCAAAGTGAATGGCCAGTGATTGAAGCACTTTCTAGAGTTGCCAAGTAAAGAAAATGTGAAGTCTCTGATACTCCATGCACCAAGTCTTGATCAGTGATTATCATGATAGCTCGGGTGTACTTAGCACCCGACCTAGTCTGCTTAACATTTGTTTCCTTCTTTCTCTTTCCCTCCTTTTACTTTTCTTTTATTTTTGTATAGTTGGTTACTTTTCTTTTTTTCTCTTGTGTGTATATGTTGTACATTTGTTTTTCAGTCATGTCCTTTTTTTGTATTTAATGTTTTTGTACATTGTGAGATTTAGGTGTTGGGTGGGGAAACTTTGAAAATTTTAAAAAATTGAAAAACAATGAAAATATTTGAAAATCTAAAAAGATTTTTGTTTTGCTTTTGAGGAATGTATGTGCTATTTCTGATTAGCTATATGCTCTCTGGTACTTAAGTTGTTAGGTTCTATATAGATGTGGCGTGCATTGATAGAACTTAGTCCTAAAGTGTGATGTTTGCATACGATCTGAATCCCCAACATTAATTCTAAGCAAGTTTGACTTTGGTAGATGAATCTCTAAGATTTTGAGCCTTCTAGCTAATTCATCATTTTTAATCTTACATTGTTCTTTCATGTGTGCCTCTTCCATGGTTATAACTCTAGAACTTGCTTTGATTCTCTTTGAAATCACATTTAGCATTTGCATTATGATAATATGACATAGGCATTCATTTGTTTTGTGAGCTACATAGCCAAATTGTCACCCTTGCGTTGAATGTTTTACCCTTTGTTATCCCTTTGAGCCTTGACTTTTTTTTTGTGAACCCTCCATTTTAACTCTTGGCCCAAACACATTTTCCTATACCTAAGCCAAGGCTAGTGGGGTAACACTTCAATATTTGGTGGGTAGCTTTTGGGTATTTTATGAATTGCTGATTGATTTTGGTATATGTTGGGATGAATTATGGTGACCATTTGGCAATTGAGTTGTATTGTTCTTGTACATGCCAATCATTCATTTTCTTTCATGAACAAGAAAAAAAAGAGGAAAAAAAGCAAGAAATATGAAAAAAATGAAAAAGTTTCCGTTGGAAAAAATGAAAAAAAAAGTGGAAAAAATAATTAAAAAATTCGAGTGTTGTGAATAAGAGTGTTTGGCATGGATGTATCATTGTATACTCATTTCCAATTGTCAAATTTAATTGGGGTGTGTTCATATTTTGTGTGTTTGAGAGAGTGTATGCTCATTATAATTTATGTAAGTGTTGATTGCTAATTAGCTATAGCTTTTGGCTCCTCATTTCCCAAATTGTTTGTCCATCTCCTAACCTTTTACCCTTAGCCCCATTACAACCCTAAAAAGTCCTCTTGATTATTATATTACATATTGCATTTTAGTAGTAGAGAATTGAGAATCTTACCAAGCCTATGGTAGTTGGTTTGATTGGAAGGGAGTTGAGCGGACTTTGTTATATTATAAACACTTGAGCGGGAGTGTTTCACATATCTCTAAAGTGAGGTTCTACCAGTCACGCTTGTACATAATTTTCAAGTGGGGTGAAAGTTTCTGTATATATGTCATCAGTAGGGATTAAGGGTTCTTGATGTGTACATTGCATTTATATGTGATCTAATGCTTTGGTTGCTTAAGTGATGTGGTTTAGTAGAATATGTATATGTTTTTCTCCGGTGTTGTATATATAAATTTTTGTGAAAAAATTAGAAAAAGATTTTCGATTTTCTGTTTTTTGTTTACTTTTATAGATTTTGTGTGTATATCTTCTACAATCCCTTATGAGACCTTACTCGTCCACTACGGGTAACCTAGGGGTTTAAAGGGCTTGTTGCACATGCTAAGTGCAACCGTAATTCCTACAAAAGTAAGTTAAGATTTTAGTTTCTTTTTCTAGGATTTTTAGTTTTATTTTACTCGAGGACGAGCAAATCCTAAGTGTGGGGGTATTTATTCAACCATAAATTATGATATTTTTTATCCTTTTATTATCTAATAATTGCTCGGAATAAATTAGTTACTTAGGATTTTAATAAATATTTTGTACATTTTAGAATTGGAAACAACTTGAGAAGAATAATAAATAATTCTTAAGAGAAGCTTTGGATCAAGCCAGGAAGGGGTAAAGGAAGCAACGAGGCCCAGTCCGTGCGACCCAGCTTGCAGGCCCGGTCTGAGGGACCCAATCCGCCCCTCTCATTCACTTTCCTCTGTCTCAAATGGACCGACGCTTTAGACCGAAGCCTAGCTCACAGACCCAACCGGGCTCTTCTTTTCCCTTCTTCCTTCTTCATTTCCTCTTCCCCTCTTCTTTCTCTCACACGTGGCCAGGCCCAGGCACACCTCAATTGCGGTCCATTCCCAATTTTGCTTCTCTTTTTCTTTCTCTGGCCCAACCTAGCCAGGCCTGCTCACTTCTGCTTTGACTTAAAAAATGCATGCCTTGCACGTGAGTTCCAGCCTTTCTTCTTCTTCTCTGCTCGCTACCTAGAAGAGCACATGTATCATCCTTCATGGTTGCCGTTTCATCTGCCTAACCATTTTCTTCCCTCTCAATTCATCATTTACCCCTTAATTACTAATCATCAAGTCCACCGTTTTCAAGGGTTGAATTCAAAGAATTTACTGAGGCAACGAGGAGTCAGCGTTTTTGGAGGGCTTTGAATGGGGGTCGAAGCTAGAACCGAAAGTGAGGAGAGAAGTAGATTAGTGTTCTAAGTTTTTCATTGCTTTCGTTCTATTCAGTTCTCAGCTATAGGTTTTAGTTTCACCAATTTGAGTGTAATTCGCATCTGGGATTGTTGAATTTGAATTTAACTTCTGAAATGTGGTTTGGAATAATATTCAATTTAGGCTCAAGCTCAAGCTTGATGTAATTAGGTGAACTCGAATCACTTTTTTCTGTGCCTTGATTCTGATATTGCTGACGTGAGTTTTGTTGTTTGGGCATATGGGTTTGTTCACCTGTGCGAAGACTCCTCTAAGTTATGTTCTTCCCCTGTTCTTCCCTGTTTTTTGCAGTTCCTAATGCTCGATTTTGAGCCTCAAGTCAATTGTCTAGCCTCAAGTTCTTTGCTGGCAGTTTAACCTCTTAATCTTGAAGTTGCAAGATTTCAACTCTCGTTGCCAAGTTCCTCAATTTAAGTTCTGTCTTGCAAGTGTCTACTAGGGAGTTTACATTAAGTGTTGTGCTAATAATGTTATTACTTGCTGGTGTCCGCACAATCCTTTTGGTGTTAGTGTGTGGTATTTTCCTTAGTTGTTATTTCGAATTACTTGTAAAGCTAGTTCAATAAATTCACAACAGTTTGTTTTCCTCAGTTTATTTTAACATAGAAAATTTATTCTTCTAGTGTGAACTAATCTCATATACCATCTCCATAGATTGACACCTCAAGTATTGCAATGATAAACCTTATATTTGCAAAAATTACAATAGTGGTACAAGATATTTTCTCTATTTCATGTATGTTGTGGTTTGTATGCTAGTAGTACCCTTATCTTGTAAGAGTACTTAGCCTACAAGTGATTGTTAAGGTGTATTACTTTCCTATAAATATCGTTCTTATGTTTTTATATATAGTTACTTCCATATATTTTTTAGCATTTCATAGTTCATTCCCTATTGTTTATCATTAGTTCAACTTTAATATATTTTCCCAAATTCATTTTATGTGGTTCTCTAAGAATCAGCCTCTCTATAGGTAGGGGTGTCCGTAGAGGTAAGGTTGCCTACATCTAGATCTCCCTAAAACCCACGAAAGCAAGACCCACACTGGGAGGTAGTGGTGTTGTTCTTGCCAACTTGTCATAAACATTTATTATTAATATATTTTTCTCTATATTTCTCTTTGGTTTTATCTTGAGCTAGTTGCTTCCTTTTTGTATGATTTGTGCACTTGCCCTATTACTCCCTCCATGTATATACTAAATTTCCTAGTCTTAGGCTTCCCTCGCATGCCTTTTTATTTAGTGTGTGTCATCAAGATCTTGATCTTGTGAGAAAAATTAGGTCTCTACTTCTTCACATGACATCTAAAATTTATTTGCTTGATTATTCACCCATTCTCATCCATCTTGTGCTGTTTCTCAATGTCATTTATTGATGAGGATGATTCCTCAAAACCCAATATCATAATCACTTAATCAGAACAAAGTCAAGAGATCCTTCCCCTTAGATTCAATCTTAAGTAATCAATGTGATTGTGAGATTAGAGCCCCAAAATAAGAACCCAAAAAATGCTAAAAATTTCTTGCCCAACCTCTCTCTTAAAGGCTCAACATCACCTAAGAGAAATCTTAATAAGAAGACTCTCAACTAGCACTCTAAGAAGAGACAAATATTAACGAGATTTCAGAGAGAAAATAGTCTTTGCCTTTTAATTCATCAATAACTGAAATATGAGAATTACAATGGGGGAAGGTTCATAAATACTCAAAAATATGAAAAATGATTGTTACAATAGTGAGCAAGTGAACCAATAAGAGTCCTACAAATTATCTTAAGAAAATAGATCCAAATTCTAAAGATAATGACAAAATTAATGAACTAGAAATTTCAGGATATTTCTCCCATCTTCTAAGAAGCTTCTACAAAGTTGCACAGGACAAGGAGAGTGCCGCAAATGGAATCTCTTCCTTGGTGAAGTATATCATGTAAGGAAATGCAAGGATCGTAGCTATTAGTCCCTCAAAGTAAGCAATAATCCAGACTTGACCAAAATTGGATTTGTTACATGGTTCAATTAGTCTTGACCATCTCTCCCTTAATTTTAATCTAACTTAAGTTTTTAGCACAAACGGATAAAATATACACCTTAGGAAAGTAAATAAGTTAGGTCTTGCATAACCAAAATTCACCAAATTCACCAGGATAATGGACCAAAAAACCTATATTGTCGTAAATGAGTTTTCATAACTTTATGGAATGGAAATACGAAGGACTACTGGAAATTATTTCATATTCCTAAGCTAGACTTAACCCGCTTCCCTATGATCTATTAAATGCCTAAATTGGACCTTGTTTAATGAGTGAAAACCCTTAGTAAAGTTAAGACTAGTGCTGAATTAGAAGAAATCATGATGTAGGAGGCTTGGATTGAAATTTGGCAAGGGTGAGGGTGGAACCAATAATTGGCATCAGGTTTGGTATTATGAACCTCCTCTTCTTGGAAAGGACTTTGCCTCAAATCCTCAAAGAAGCCTTCCTTATATGGAGCAAGGTCTCCTACATTGAAAGTAGCTCTTACATTTATGCCACCCAGAAGTTCTAATTTGTAGACATTGTTCCCAACTCTATCAAGCACCTCGAATGGACCATCTCCATAAGCCATGAGTGTATTTCCCTTCCTGATGGGAACCTGTCCTTCCTCAACTTCAACCATATCAAGTTGTCTGGATAGAAAAGTTAAGGCTTCCTATGCTTATTGCCTCTAGCCTTATAAGAGGGATTAACCTTCTCTATTTGAGCTGTAATTTGCTCATATAGATTGTTCATTTCGTTAGCTCTCCCTTAAGCCTCAAAGCTAACCCTATGGTCAATGGTAAGAGAAAGAAGATCTATAAGATTAAAAAAATTGACTCCAAAACAAGCTTCAAAGGGAGAGTGAGATATAACATAAGTAGGAACCTAGTTGTAAGCAAATTCAGCATGTAAGAATTTTAAATCCCGTTCTTTAACCCTTTTGCTCACCAAACTTCTAAGCAACATGGATAAAGTTTAGTTGATGATCTCCATTTACTGATCGGTTTGAGGATATCAAGCAGTACTAAACAGGAGCTTGGCTCCCAATAATTTCCACAAGCACCTCCAAAAGTGAGATAGAAATTTGGTGTCACAATTGAAGACAATACTTTTTGGTACCCCATGAAGCACAATAACTTCCTTGAAGTAAAGGTGAGCAACGTGAGAGGTTGTGCTATTAAACAAAGTTAGTCATCTTAGAGAAGCAGCCAACCACAACCACAATAGAATCATGCCCCTTGGGTTCTTGGTGAACCCAAAATGAGGATTATACTCACATATTCCTAATGTGATGTTTGGTTGGATGTAATGCAATGACAATGTAATGCAATCAACTTTGCAATGTAATTATCATTACTTAGTTTGTGGTAATTATAATTGCAGGATAGTTTTTTATTACAATATAGTCATACAACCAAACAAGGTAATAAAAACATAATTATAAACTTGTTTGCATTACAAGGTTGATTACATCTAACCAAATATTACATAAGGGTTATTGGGAGCTGGAAGTGGAGTGTATCACCTTAGTGGAAAGCACTCTTAGCTCGCAACATGTAGCACACTTGGAAATAACATTATGGACATTACTTGCCATTGTAGGCCAACAGAAGAGCTCCTTTATGAATGATACCTAAATGGTTGCCACATAATGAGATTCCCTTGCAAGTAGCTCCCTAAGAGAGCTTTTAGGCACACATAGCTTGTTGTTCTTGAAGATAGGCCCATCTTGTAATGTATAAGAGTCATGAGCCTTGGGGTTTCTGATGCGAAGCAAACTCCAAGCTTCGACTTACTCTCACGACCAAGGGTCTTGAACCAAGTGGGCTTAATGTTGACTCTTAGTCGAGGACTAGATCCTCCTATGTCAATGTTAAATTGGGACCCTTGAGGGGGTCCAAGTAAGCTTAGGAAAGGTAGTTGGACAATTAGAAGGCTAAATAAGGAGCTTAGCTACTTTAACCTCCAAAACCACCTTATTAGCTCGTTTTCTATTTTCTAGGAGGAACACCTCATCTCACTTCTAGCTCCATCTTGGAAGGGAAAACGAGCTCCAAATTGGACACATTATGTATATGTACAGATATCCATGGACGTCTGGGTTCCATCAAGCCATAGAACATCTCCACAGTCCAAGTATCAAGGAAGATATGGGGCGAAAACTGAGCAAGGGTTAGTACAATGACTAGAATTACACTTTTTTTATTAAGGAATTAATTAAGCTAGCAAATGGATGAATTAAGGGCTGATATTTCTTGGACAACTAGTGGACTCCTTTAGGATCCACCTATAGGACTATCTCCCCATGACTCATCCCATTGAGGTAGTGGATGACTCATCTAATCTAGCACTCATGTAGCAAAATTGCAGTTCACCTGTATTCTAGATAACCACTTTAAAATTGCACCACTAGTTAGGATTTCATTAGTTAATTTCCTTGCAATCTTATTGTTTAGTGAATGACTTGAGGAAGGAGCTACTCTCCTATTTATTTGCTTGATCCTTGTAATATTTCTCATACTTGCGCTAGTGATATGAGAGCTTGATCCTTAGTATTTTCTCAAAATCTCAAATTTCTTTATCACTCTAAGGAGGGTGGTGAAATTGAGTTCATCCTTTTAATTTAATCCTTGGTGCCTTCGCTTTAGAGGATTAAAGGGTAGGTTGATTTATCTCTTTTGTTCAATTATTCTCAAGTTTGAATCAATCACTAGCAGATTTGGGCTTTTTCTCTCTCTTGAGTTTTCTTGGAGAAGATTGATCTTCATTAATATTTGGGGCTTATCATCAAAAGTTGATACCTTTATTTGGCCAATGGATTTCACCATGATTCAATTTGGTATCAGAGCAAAAAGCTCCTTCACCATGGTAAGCGTCAAATTCATTAATCTGTGTTTGATTTGCTTAAATTCCACTCTTTTCTATATTATTTTTGCCTTTAGTTCTCCCTCTAAATATCTTATCTAGTCCACAAAGAACCCTAAAATAGCCCAAACACATCCCTAAACTTTACAACAAAAGCCAAAAACTACCAAAATCGTCAAACCAGAAATTTGGCACTACCACCCTATACCACTTAGCACGCCCATGTTGAAATCCTGCACTTTGAAATTTTGACCAAAAAATTTGGCGTGACCACCTTGTTCTGCTGGGCACAACTACTCCACCCTCCTGTACGCACACACACACACACACACAAAAATCCATAGATTTACCACGACCACCCCGTGCACTCAAGCACAACGGTGCCACCCCCAGTTTCTCAATTCTTGTCCATGTCGCCCCTAGCACGTCTGTGCTTAGCCTATTTTCGTCCTTTTCCCTCTTTTCACCTACAAACTACTACCATGGCCAATGAGGGACAACTTATTAATTTTCAAAAATTAGTAATTATCCTCTCTAACAAGGCCACTTCAGTGACCAAATCATCTGTAGCGGCAGTGTTCAGTATGCTTCATCAACAATCACTGGGGAAGTACCTTGGCGAGCTTGTTTTCCAGGCAAGAGCCTCATCTAATTCATTTCCTAATCTATTTCGTAAAGCAAATAGTAACTTATAGAGCTCGAATGCCAATGCCATCTCTAAATTAAGTAGAATAGTTTTTATTTGGTCTAATCTTCAATCCCTCCTTAGTCATGCAATGCAATGTTTTAAGTTGCCTAAATCTACTTCTAATAATCTTGACAGAATTAATCGAATCTTCTTTTGGAAAAAACCAAACGTGGAAAATGATCTCCTTACTGTGTTTTGGGATAAAGTTTGTCACCTAAAAAAGATGGGTAATCTTGAACCTAGTAAAACAAAGGCTCTCAATAAAACCTGCTTGTGTAAGCTTTCCTGGAGCTAAGTCAGATAATTTTTGGGTTAAAATTATGCATGCCAAGTATCCTATGACTTCGTATTTCCTTCTTTCCATTTATAAATCTAATGATTCTTGTGTTTGAAGTCCTTGCTTCACAATAGAGAACTTTTTACAGGGGAATTTGCTGGGAAGTTGGGAGTGGACGTTCCGTTAAGTTCTAGAATGATAACTAGTGTACACGAACGCATTCTACATTTGTCTTATCTTGAAGAACATGATGTTCCCCACATTGATGCAGTAGTTAGTTATTTCATTATTTTAATAAGGAATGAAATTCATCCTTGCCCTAACTTGTTTTTGCCTAATAATCTTTGAAATTTAATTGAAAGTATTCCTATTCTCTCATGATACCGAACACTTCTTTTGTCATGACGTTTGTAAAGAAGTCGTTCTTTCACCACTAAATCTGCAACATGAAAAACTGGATGTCACTATATTACTTAAACACGGGGGGGGGGGGGGGGGGGGGGAAAAAAAATTGACATGCAACTGTGTTGGAGCTGCAAGTTCAGCACTTAAGGAATAACAAAATTTTCCGCCTACAGATGGAGCACTGAAGGGCCTCTGAAATTTGCTTGGAGAGACTGACCACATTTGGAGCTTTGAATTTCAACGCTGGCAGTTCTCCTAGTTGGAAACAAATAGACCTTTGCTCTTGCAATAAATTTGACGTGGCTAAAATCTAGCAGAGTGCTAAAAAGAAAATCGAATCTCTCTATGAGATAGAGATCCATTATGCAAGGTCATTATTATTGAGAGTTCCTGCAAAGCAGACTGAGGCAATCCTTCCAGGTTCGATCAGCTGTGTTTCTTAACATCCAACACGTTCCACCGTCCAGGAGAACCTGCTAAACACACTACTAACCCATGGCCTAGACAACAGAACGTTGGCCAGAGAGTCGGCTCATCATCAATTTGGAGAATATGGGCAGCTACTCGTAGAAATAGATCCATCGTTTGAAGGGCAAAAATACAAAACTAAGCCTTTATCATCATAACTTAGCGACATAATCCTAGCACAAAAGAACAGCAATCTAGGAAAGAGCTTCCAAGCCCCTGCAGAAGGAAACTTTGTGGAAAAACCACCTTGTGTGTTAGCCCCTACTCATCCATCACTAACAAAGTTCAATCGCAATCAAATGATATTACCAATCGTACATGCCTCACAAGCGTTCGTAATGGCCTCCATACCCTCCTGATGTGCTGCCAACAGAGAATTAACTCCGCAAACATGTAATGGGTATCAAGCAGCAAGATTTGTATCTGCTCAAAATGCACAGTTGCCACTCACTTTGTTTGCGGCGTTTAGCCATGAATTAATGCCCCGAGTTGAGAGGTTTAGCTTTATAGACCAGAGTGACTGAGATTATGATTGCTTTTTTGAAGCTATATATATGCCAGAAATTATAGCAGCCCCTGCCACTACTGCACCAACAGTTGCGAGTATGTTTACTGCTGATAAAATAGGACTTCTTGACGGAGTTTCCAGAAGTTCACTAATCTGCAATCCATAGAGAGGGCAACATTACATAGAGATTAAAGAATCACAAAACAAAACTCGTAGAGATTTTTGTTTTCTGGAGATACAAAGACCTGAAGGCCCATAGCCGTTGCAAGGGTCATCACAAGAGTAACTCGTTGATTACCAGTTATTTCAAATGGTTAATAGGCATCATAACTTCTGAATAATGTGCAGTGAGACAGCAATGGGGGTCTGTTTTCCTTGCAAAGCTTTTGGTGAATCACCAACATTTAGTTTTTATATCTAGCTGGATAACACCATATTACATTCATGTCAGATGTTGATATTATGCATTTTTCATTTTAGACACGATCCTTTAAACTGGCGCCCCTAAAAATCAATGTCAACTACAATAGTACACCCTTTATAAATGTCTCAAATCTCTACATTAGTCTTTATTATCACCGATTCTATTGCAAACCGATTGTATTGCAAAAGTTTATGCATCGATGCATTTATTATCCTTGTAAAGATTAGACTTCGAATCATAGTTGCCTAGAACGTGGGACGCTCCGGTACGGGGGACGGATTCGGGTACTTGATTCGCCACATAGTGGAGAATCCGATACGCGACGGTCGTTATTAGTACATCTAGTCCTCCAATTCAAAACTCCACATATCATAGAGACTTATAAAATGATTTAATAATATGGGTTCTCCCTCTTCCCTCCCCCCCCCCCCAACATAGGGCAACATTTTCACACTAATCCTTATTTCTTTCTCTCTCACTCTCTCTCTTCTTCTCGATTTCCTCTATAAAAAGCTTGATCATTCATCGCAACCTCAAAAATTCTTCCATTTTCTTCAAAATTTGGCCTATGGATCATGACAATATGCAATACCATTGTGGTAGGAGATGGGTTCGCTGAATTCGCCATATTTGGGGAATTGGTACGCCAAAGTATCGCGTTCTGGTTCGCGCGAATCAGTTCGCGGTACGCTAGGGGATTGAGAGAATCCGGTAACTATGCTTCGAATCACAATCCTTATAGGTTTCCACCATCACCCTACAAAAAACAATAGATAAATTTATAAACTAAGATCTTGCCTTGAGCACAATTACCTAAAACACAGTGCGCCAAAAGACCACCCATTGTTTGCCAAAAGGCTATTTAAGATAAGTCAAAATAAGGATATTTAAGTGTATTTAGACAATACTGAGTTTCTTGTTCCATATAGGTTTGTCCTAGGTTATTTCCTAACAGTATTCTAAGTCTTTAGGCCATCATAACTAGCTGTTTTATCTTAGGATATGAAGACATGTTTTGAAGGTCGAATAATTGAACACACAAGTCCATGCCCAAAAATGCAACTTAGCTTTTCATTTTTCTCCAAATCTGCATGAGTTATTTTTTTCTACCGTACCACCACCATGTTTAGTACTTTTAAGAAGAATTCACCACCAAATTATTTGCTTCTTTTCAACTTGCCACTAAGTTTCTTTTTCTAAGTTGCCACCAGCAATAACAAGTTGAACCACGACTCCGTGGCAAATTGGTAAATATACTAAACATAGTAGCAGTAAGGGAGAAAACAAATAACTTGATGGCAATTTGGGCAAAAAATACACTCTTGAATACGCATAATAAGCATTATTTCTCCTTGCCTACTCTCTGTTTCTCTACGCCTCAGGTGCCTTCTTTCCCCTTCTAATTTCCCCCCTTCCTCTCTAATTATCTTCTGTTTTCTCTCTCTACATCCATTCTATTTCTCTGTTCTCTATCAAGCAAATGGCAGGGAGATGTTCCCTACCTCTCCCCCGCATTAAAAACTTTTTTAACTGCGATTAACTAACCTCTCCTTTGCCCTTCCAATCCAAATATACAATAATTTTGCAAAGAAGGGTAAGGGGAGTTAAATAACAAGATTTGGCCGCTTTCAGCTCCCAAAATATATGAAGCCTCAAATATCACAAGAACTTAACAGTTGACATGGATACTCAGTCCAAATGATAACATTAGAAAGGGCAGAAAAAGAAATATTCCGCTTATCAGAAGTGACTTATCAAAAGGAGAAATAGCGAGCCTACTCACATGGCAGAAAACATAACTAGAGGACAAATATTTATTCCGAAAGATACAGTTGATGCATTTCTCGTAAATAGTCATTATACATTACATGGCAGTAACTAACCTCAACAGGTTGTTTCCACTGCCTCTGTATACCCTGCACATGACCCTTTCCAACAACGGCAACTACAGAAGTATGCTCACTTGCAACCTTTAGCAATGTGGATGACATGTACCTAGTAACATGCAATTTAGAAGACAGATTATCTGGTTGAACAGATCATATCAGAGAAGACAAAGGTAGAAAACTTATCCTACCTTTTGAGTTAATAATCTAAACCTTTGGGATCCGCAGAATATACACATGCTTCAACTCTGACCCAAACTTCTCTTATGGATTTTCTAGGGAACAACTCCAATCAAGTACAACAGTTTCTTAACAACCAGGCTAAACCTGGGGGGTGCCGTCGACAGGTTAGTAGCATAGCAAATTACTTGCTGCACCCGGATGTAGTTAGAAGACACATAGCTACGTAAATCTAGTTAATGAAACGATGACATAAAAGGAGGAAATCAGTACAACTTTAAATACCCCAATCATTTTCTGTATAACAATTAACATGCCCACAACTTTACCAAGATTGTTCGCTGGCCTAGTGGCATATGTGGAAGGGCAGTGGAGAAGTGATGGAGGACGCTCTAAGAGCAATTCCCACACTTAGAAATTCACACAAGAACTTTCGAAAACTCAATAATTCAATTCATTCAAATGTGTCTTTCCCCAAAGTACGAGGGGGGTTTATATAGGAATCAATACAACTGAAAAAGGGAATATAAAATAAATCTAAAGATTACGATAAGATTTTGATAACTAAAATAATCTAGGAAGATAAAAAATTTTATCATAAAAGATAACCTACAAAGATAATAAAATATAAAAATACTTCACATGTGTCAATATTAAGATATATCCATATCTTCTTAATTCTTCTTTACCCTTATCCTGCATCATTCTTCCCTGGTTGGAAAAAACCCGTCCTCGAGTTTTGTACATCGGTGGAAAGAAGGAATCCAAGTAAAGAAACAACTTCACTGCACTCTGCAAATGGAAAAACTGTAGGGCTTTCAACATCTTCAAGAAAAGTAGTAATGTTATCAGCGCATGTAGCTTCTTGCCAACTAGAAATTCATTAGGGATGAACAAATCAACATCCTCGCTTTCAAGCCTTGACATCGAATGTAGAGTATTATCCATGAAAGCATTATCAGGGATTATAAATTCAGCATCAACATGTATACCGATTGCTTGATCAATCTCGAATTTACTTTGCAAGCGATCAGATTTTTGAATGTCCTTTGAATACTCATGGGGGATAATGGAAGACTTATTTGCTATTATCGTTGACTCTTTATTCACTGGTATTAGTGGCTGAACATTTTCCTCATTAGGTGTCCCAGTAAAAGCATCCACATATCTATTTAGAATGAACATTCCTTCACTGTGGACTTCATTTGCATATGAATCACGGTCCTCAACATGCAGTTCTTGATTCATAGAATCGAGAATGTTGTTGTTAACATCATTTGCCTTGATATCTAGAATTTCATGATACTCTATGACTTGGACATCTGTTTCCAAATTTTGTTCTTCTAGAGTCTCTTCTTTCTTGTTCTCAAGGATAAATCCCCTATCATATGCATCCTAATAGGTAGGATTTGTGTCATGAAAATAAGAAGTCGGTTCTTTCCTGAAAGATCTTAGAAATGAAACCCGACAATCTCCAATGAGAAGCTTCGACGGAATCAAAGGAGTTTTAGGAAGTTCGTAATCCTACATATAGTGAGGAATATAGGGCTCACAACCACAAATGAATTTGCTAACAAAGTAAAGATCTAACTCACAACAACCATTTGCTAACAAAGTAAAGATCTAACTCACAACAACCATCGTAGATCTGGCGACCTTGAAGTTTGCAAAAAGCATGGACAGCATCCCGGTAAGAGTTGAAATTCAATCGAGTATGACAATCACCCCTTGTCTGAAATCTGATAATCTTTTCTACATCTCCATAAGGAGAGAAAACTTGGTATAGAACATTTGTCGTAGTCGGAAGTGCTTTATCATGAATTATCACAAACAAAGCTCGATGATGTTTTTCACATCAAGTCATGGTTGCAACAATAGCAATAAGGGCTTCTAGTAACAACAGCAGTGAATAGCAGTACTACGAGCACCGAACAGAGTACTACGAGCACCGAACAACAACACTGGAATTGCAACAAGAGTCGAACACCAGTAGCGAGAAGCAGAACTCATAACCCACAACTGAGAGACGGCCTGCAAAGGCCTTTTTTTGACGAGAGAGTGGGTTGGCCGCGATGGGACGGCACAACCAAGATGTATTCGGCCCTCTGTCAATTTTCGAAAGCTCAGAAAGCCTTCAATTCGCAGGTACAAGGTGGTTCGCGACTTAGGGTTTACGCTCTTATGGCCAATCAATTGAAGCAAAGTTTGATGCGATTTACCTCAATTGTTTTGGGGGTTTTGGACGAAATTTAGTGGGTAATCCAGGAAAGAAATCAATTTGTAATGAATGTGAGGAATTGAACGCGAATTTGGGGCCTAGGGTTTCGGGTATTTGGGGATTTCGAGAACCAGGGTTAGAATTTGGGGCTTCTAGGGTTCCGGCTAGCGGCTGGGGTCCATGGGTGTGTAGTGGTGGTTGACTAGGAGGGTCGAGTGTTGGGTTGTGGTCGACGTGTGTTGGTGGTGGTTCGTGAAAGGGGAGGCCGCGGCTTAGGGTTTGCAATTTGCGGATTTGACGACGCCGGCAATGGTAACCTCCGGCGACGGGTGGGTGGTGGTCGACCGAGGCCGGTCGAGCAAGGGGTGGTGACGGGCGGTGGTGAACGGTAGGCTGGGAGGCGGCAGTGGGTTGGCAGTGCACAACCAGGGTTTTGGGTTGGCTGTTTTCCTCTTCTTTTTTTTAACGAGGGAAAAAAAAATGAAAAAAAGGAAACGCGAAGGGAAGCGACAAAGATTGACAGCTCTAATACCAATTTGAAGTAGGACGTTCTAAGAGCAATTCCCACACCTAGAAAATCCCACAAGAACTTTCGAAAACTCAATAATTCAATTCATTCAAGTGTGTGTTTCCCCAAAGCACGAGGGGGGTTTATATAGGAATCAATACAACTGAAAAAAAAATATAAAATAAATCTAAAGATTACGATAAGATTTTGATAACTAAAATAATCTAGGAAAATAAAAAGATTTTATCCTAAAAGATAACCTACAAAGATAATAAATTATAAAAATACTTCACATGTGTCAATATTAAGATATATCCATATCTTCTTAATTCTTCTTTATCCTTATCCTGCAACAAGAAGCTTTAGAAATCTGTGGTTCCAACTCTGAATCAAGCACCTTGTTTTACTTGAACTTGAAGCTTTTTTAGTTTTAATTTTTTTTAAAAGAAAAACCTGTTTAAATTTAAAAATTTTGCACCCCATGAACAAATTACCACCATCCAAGTACTAAGGAGAATACAGATGAGTTCTTCTATTTTTTGAAGAGTAATAAAAATAAATAAAAACTACTCCCTCTGTCGTAGTAAAGTCGTCGGATAAGTTCTTTTTTATTAAGAGTACTAAAAAAAATTACTCCCTCCATCCTAGTAAAGTCATCAAATTCTTTAGTTTTGGATGTTCCATAATTCTTGTCAAGTTAGCACAAGAATTATACCTTTATTTATTGCAACCTAGAAATTATCTTCTACATATTCCAATCAAGGATTCAAAATGCGGTTTTGGTCGCGATTGCGTTTCGCTCGCAATAAGTCGCGGCGAAAACGTGGTTCAACCAATTCAAAAACCTTCCCAATGTGGCTGTTTCGTCGCTGATCGACACATTTTGAATCCATGATTCCAATATCATCACTAGCAACCACAAAACAAAACAAAAAAAAACTAATCACAAACTTTAAACCAAATACAGTTAAATCAATATTTCCGCCTCTTTCCTTCTTTTCTTTTTGGAAATTGCTTATACAATAATGAAGTCTAGGTGATGATTTCCAAGAGCAATAGCACTTAGCTTTGACGTGAATAGTGATTAGATATATGCAATAAATTGATATTCCCCTCTTTATGTAGTACTTCAAAATTAACAAACTTTACTAAAACAGAGAACATATTAATGAGACATCAAGGGGGTGACACCCACATGCAAAAGGGGCAAGTACATAAATCATTATGCCCTCAATCAATCGCTCATGCATACATTATCTACAAAATCCAAACAAGACCACCACAACTAATCATTTAGCTCCAACTATAAAAGATTCTCAAAAAATAAATCTTGAAATCCTAAAAGAATTGAACTTTGCCTTTTAAAAAAAAAAGTCAATTCCTATCTTTGATGTTAAAAGCCAAAACCCAACTAACCCCCATCAAGGAAACAGACAAAACCAAAGGTGAACAGGTCCAACATCAATAACAAAGATGATCAACCGATTCTTCTTCCTCAAGAAAGGAAGAAACATTGCACACCTACTTCTTGAATTAAAATTTCTTTTTTTGAGCATGTCCTCCTTGGGAATCTTACTCCTAGATCTCATCCATGTAAAGAAAACAAGCTTTCAAAGGAGCTTTAGACTTCTAAATGGCCTTCATAGGAAATTTGGGATAATTTGAGAGTTCAACAAGACTATTTCTAGAGACTCTTAACAGAGAAAACATGTTAGGTTCAAGGGGCCAAATAATCTTAGTATATCAAAGATCAATATTAGTAAGTAAAGCTAAAAGGATAAAAAAGCTTTCCACTTCCTAATCATTCGGGCTTCTTGAGAAAGTAATATTCAAATGGCTGCTGTCCCTGTTCCAAGAGACTATTTGCACCGCAGCATCTTTCAAAGGAGCCATGCAAAAAAAGGTGGAAATTAAACCTTAAGAGCTTGCTCCCATACCAACTATCATGCCAAAACATTAATCTTATCACCTTAGAACTAAGAAAAGACTAGTGAAGGTCCAAAGCCACAAGTATTGATTGCCAACACACTCAATGTGCAAAAGGACGCCCTTTACTCCACCAACCAGAACTTTCTGCTCCATTTTTTGTTACAATCACCTTTTTCCACGAAGCACACTTGTCAGTAACATAACTCCAAAGCCACTTGGTCTTGAAAGCTTCATTCATCATGTGAAGTGGCCTAATGCCTACCCCAGCATGCTGCTTAGGACGCCAACATCATCTCATCTTACCCAATGCAAGCATTTATCGCAATGATCAAAGCATAATATCTAGTTATTAATGAAGTTAAATCAAGATTGAATATTTAGACATGAGAAACCGAATAGAGTAGTTAAAAATGTATATCTAATAACTGAAAAATCCAATTGTTAAAAAAAAAAAAAAAAGGTTTCAATAGTTTCAAAATGAACACTTCGCTAAAAAAAAACGAATGTTCAATTATTTAAAAAATCAATATTGAGTTAGAAAAAAATTAACATTAGCTAAAAAAAAGGAAAAATAGCAACAAGCTCACATAAGAAAGATGAACAGAAGTAAAATATTAAATTTGCATTTTAAAAATAAATTATTAGCACATTGGAAAACAAATATAGAGCAAAGAATTGAATATCAAATCTCAAAAAGTGTATCATTTTTTTGGGATGATTAATCAAAAGTTCTACTAAATGACACCAAGGGCATACATCCATGTACAAAAGGGGCAATTACAAATACATCATGCCTCAAGCTCTCATGCATAATATTATCTACAAAATTCAAAAAGGCCAAATTTGTACACGATTGAGTGCTTGACTCCAACAATACAAAGTTCTTAAAAAGCAGAGCTTGAAATCCTTTTTTTTTTAATAATGAAAAGAGCTATACTAAGACATATACCAACAAAAAGTTGGATATAAAGCTAGCATTCTACAAAAGCTATATGCATCAAATATGGAAGCTATCCACAAAATCAACAAGACCAAGAAAGGAATAACAAAAGTTCCTACTTTCCCAAAAACGAAGAGTCTTAATGAAATTATCTTTGAAGCGCTGAAGAGGCAACTCCACCCCCTCAAAGGCCCTCCTGTTTCTTTCACACCAAATGCTCCAAAAAATCGCATGTGGAAGAAATATATCATTCTTTTTCTTAGCCTTTCTACCAAAGAAGTCTTCCCAAGCAAAAAGGTGATTCCTAACAGAGTTAGACACAGCCTAAGAAACACTCAAGCAGCTCCAGGCTATACCCCAATGAGCTCTAGCGAAAGGACAATGGAGCAGTAAGGGTGACTAGTGACTGATTTTCCTTCTGCTTTACCTATTCAACAAAATCTCACCCCTCCTTTGCAAGTTATCACAAGCCAAGATATACTCGTGCAAAGCTTTCGAAACAAAACCCACAAAAAAAAAAAAAAAACCTTCAAGTGGCGCTAAAGATTTCCAAACAATCTTGCTGGATAAATTTTCCTCCGAGAACGATTGAATAGGTGACGAAGTCAAAGAGAGGACCCTCAAATAGAAAGACTTGACAACGAAGATCCCGTTAGAATTAAGATCTCATTTGACTAAATCATGAGAAGAAATATGGATAAGGATTCCTTTGAGCTTTAGACAAAAACAGGGTTGTTCATTATTTGGTCCAGACCCGCAACGACCCAAAGAACAGCCTAGACCGGACCAGAACATGTATACTCGGACCGATCTTAAGTCCTATGTCTTTCCTAGATCATTCTTCGGTCCGGTCCCGGTCTGGACAGTGGACCAGCCATGGACCAATTGAAATTAGGGTTTTTAGTAGTCTTCGGCTATGTTTAGGCCTACACTCCTCAGTATCTCAAACCTTCACACTCTACCTCCCCTTCCTCTCCCTCGATGCTCGGCGCTCATCCTGTCACCCATACCCTTGCAATCGATCTCTTATCTCTCCCACCAGCCGACTGTCGTCGAGGAGTCGACCCCTCCATTGCTCAATCTATCACGTAGTCGTTGACTCACCATCGTCCTTCCACCTGCCATCAACCCCTCATTCGCTCAATCTCTCTCGCAGCTGCCATCCGGCCATCGCTCACTTGCTTCCTCCCTCTCCGCCAATCTCTCTCGTTGTCAGCTCTATAGCACATGAGCTAAATGTTAGAACTTAAAACCCTAGGAATTTGCTCGGTTGATAGTCTCCAGAAATACATCTAAATTGGGTTTTGATCTTAGCTTTTCTGTGCTATAACATGATCATTCTTTGAAATTGCATGCTTAATTAGTTAAGCCAATTAGCCAATTTTTGAATCGATTTAGGAATTTAAAACTACCTATCATTTTTACGCATTTCTATGCTTTGTGGCTTATCATCACTGGTTCTTTTTCACACAGGCTCATCTAGGATTCTGATAATATATTCAAACCTGGCACAAGTCCTTGTGAATCAAAGTAACCCTAAAGGTAGTGATCACAAAACTTGCCTATTCTTTTTTTTTTGTTTAATTTAGTTGTTTATAGTTATGTGGGTGTACGGAAAGAGTGATGGTCCATTTCATTTCAATTTGGGATTCAGTCCAAAGCGGTCCGATCCGAGTTCTCCCCTGCCCGGTCCCTGCCTGGAACGACTTTGGACCGGTCTGGACCTCGATCTTCAAGTTGGTTCTTAATCGGTCTTCGGTCCGGTTCTATTTGATGGACAACCCTAGACAAAAAGCTAACAAGAGTGATATCATCCACAAAGGCATCCCGAACAAAAATAGATGACCACACACGACTCAGATACATGCTCACAATAATGCTCACAATAATCATCAACTGATGCATCTTTATTAACCGCAAGAGGAAAAAGAGAGGGGAAAAGGTCTTTCATGGGACCTCCTTCACACCAGCAATCTTGCCAAAAAACGATGGTAGATCTATCACCAACTTCACAAGTGAGAAATAGGGAGAAAAAGTTCCCCATCCTTTGCAAATGTACCGCCAAAGGCTTAATCCAGAGGGCTACTTGGATTAGAAGGATATCACCCAAACCCCTCAATCCTATATTTTAAACAAACTCTTCTCCCCATGTTGTCTTTCTCATTCATGAACCTCCATAACCACTTGCTAGCAAGGCCACATTAAAAAGCTTCAAGTCTCTAATACCTAAACCCTCGTCAAGCATGGGAAGCTTAGGAACATTCCATCTCACCAAATGATACTTGAAATCACTCAGAAAAGAGCCCCAAAGGAATGTCTTTTGAATGGCTTCCAACTTAGCGGCCACTAATGACGGTAATCAAAAGAGAGAAACGTACGTGGAAATGCTGAAAGGGCACTTTTGATGAGAGTCAACCTTCCCCCCTTTAGAAAGGTATTTTGCCCTCCGCCCTGAAAGTCTTCTTTCGAAACTTTCCACAACTAGTTCCCAAATGGACTTTTCCTTGAACTTAGCTCCGAGGTGCAGACCCAGATAGGAGACCCAGATAGGAAATAGGAAAAGAATCAACTGAGCAACCCGAACACCTGAAGGTGGATATTATCAACTTGACCCATTAGCAATTAAGAGCTTTTGGCCAAGTTGACCCTCAAGCCCAACCCTGCCTCAAACCATACAAGAACCCATCGAATGTTCACCATCTGCTCACAATCATTGCGACAAAAGATAATGATGTCAATAGCAAAAAGATGAGAAACATTAATAGTTGTAGCATTATTCGGCTAAATGAAAGCCCAGAAAGGTTCAGCCACACCTACTCCAGTAGCGAAGCAAAGAATCCTAGTAAAAACCTTCATGGCTAACAGAAACAAAAGAGGAGACATCGGGTCCCCATGGCGAAGCCCTCCCTCTAGAAGTTGAGAAAAACTCTATGTAGGAACCGTTTACAAGAACAGCAAAGCAGGTTGAGGATATGCATTGGCGAATCCATGAGATCCACCTCTCCCCAAAACCCATTCTCCTCATCACATAAATAAGGAACTCCCAATTAATACGGTCATAAGTCTTCTCTATGTCCAACTTACAAACCACCCCACGATTACCAGATTTAACCCTCGAATCAATAAGATCATTAGCAATAAGCACAGCATTAAGGATTTGACGTCCCCAAAGAAAGGCATCTAATTCTCTGATAGAAGACCCCCTATGACACTTCTCAATCCTTGGGCGAGAACCTTCTAAAGCAACTTGTAGATACACCCAATCAAACTCATCCATCAATAGTCTCTAATCTCTTCCGCATTTGGCTTCTTAGGAATCAAACCAATAAAGGAGGCATTAATACTCGCCGCAAATTTCCTAGTGTGGAAGAACTAATTCAATGAGCTCATAACATTACGCCTGACGATGTCCCAATTAGCCTAGAGGAAAGCCATGATCATGCCATCCGGGCCGGAGGATGCATCACTACAATCATGAAGAGCTTTAAAAACTTCCTCCTCTTAAAAATTCAATTCAACCCCCACTCTAGAAGAATTTTATAAAGAGGGCATTGACAAGTCATCAACTTGAGGTCTCCAAGCCTCAGATGCAGAGAAGAGGGATTTTTAGAACCCATGAATGGACGTCTGCATGCCCTCCAAATCCTCAAAACGACTCCCATCGACAGCCATGGAAGACATGAAGTTGAACTTTCTTCAAAAATTAGCCACTCTATGAAAAAACTTGCATTATGATTGCCAACTCTAAGCCACAAAGCACTTGAGTTTTGCCTCCAAGAGATCTCATCTATAAGAACAATTTTTGCTAGCTCCTCCTTAGCTAATTTTCTTCACCCCAATACCCGATTGCAAAGGCCAAAAGATTCTTCTTTCACATCAAGCATATTAATAGAATCCAACAATTAGTATTTTCTAATCCATTTCTTATTCTCTCCTCTTATCCGCTTCAACTTCCTTGTTTACGTCACATGTTCTCAAATTTGAAAGGAATTTTCCCCTCAAATTTCCCATTCTCTATCCAAAAAGGGAAGTGATCTGAAAGGGGTCTTAGCAGTCTCTTCTGATAGCACCTGAGAGGTGTTCTTCCCGGTCCAAGGGCATCAAGAAGCGGTCCAGTCTTCAATAAAGTGGATCATCACCACTCCTAGACCAAGTCAAGTCTCCCCCTCGTAAAGGAAGGTCCAACAAAGCACAATAACTGACGAAATCATGGAACTCCTCCATGGTATTAGAGGGACACAAACCCGAGCTCCTTTCCTAAGGATACAAGATCTCATTGAAATCCTCTCCAATACATCAAGGACCATGCCACCCACATTTAATGTTACCCAACTCTTCCCAAAATCTTAGTTTATCAACCCTAGTGTGAGAACCATACACACCAGTGAAAGTCCACATGAAACCACTACCAATCACCTAAAGAATGCAAGTTACTGAGAACTCACCACAAAACGAGGAAATCAATTGGAACATACTCCTATCCCACATGACAAGCCCCCCCCCCCCCAAAGAGCCTATTGCCTTAAGAACAACGTAATCAACATGGAACCCCCACAAACTACACATGTCAAAAGGTCAGACTTCCTCCAACTGTGTTTCCTAAGGACAAACACGATCACACTTCCAACTCTTCGCCAAATTTTTAAGCAAATTTTTTTTGTCACAATCATTGATTCGCCTCACACTAAGAATTACGGACACTCTCCACAGCTTCACGCATCTGTGTCTGACACGTGTCGAACACCGACACTCTCAAACACATGTAGAACATGTAGACAACATGAAATTATGTTATGTTATTGACAGTTGTAGAATACGCATACTATGAACAATTTGTTATTGTTCTCATCCAAACATGATCCTCTCAAGGATAAAGACATAAAACAAATTATAAACACATAGATAATAGAATAAATACTTTATAATCACTACGTGTCCACTATACGCGTTCTCTCTTACTTTTCAGAAAATTAACGTGTCCGCGTGTCGGTGTCGTGTCGTATCCGTGTCGCGTATCGGTGTTCGTGCTTCTTAGGCCTCACATTCCAAGAAAGCAATCTAACATATGGCACCGGCATCCTGCTTGTAGAGCTACTAGCTCTATCATAGTTCATGCCACACACACGTCTCCATAACTTCCTTTGCCTTCTAGTACCCACTAGTGTCCTAAGCACACTGTATTTGGGCAGAGAATTGTTTTTCTCTGTTCTTGAAAGGATTCAAATCATCTGATTTTCATACCCTGAAAAGGCCGCCCCAACACATGCCGCAATGCTTTTAAGCTTGGAAGCTACCCATTTAGAATCATATCCTGAATTCACATTTGCACCAACCCAAACATCTTCAATAGAAAAAGCCTCATTCGAGTTATGTAGAAATAAGAAGCATGGATTCAAAATGTGGTCAATCCGCGAAGAAACGGTTGCATCGGAAAGGTTTCTGAGTTGGCCGAGCCCCGCTTAGTTGTGATATGGTATGCGATTTCGGCATTAGAACGATTTTTCCATATTACAACCGAAACCGTATTTTGAATCCTTGAGAAGAAGTAAATTGCAATAGGACTTTCCACATTCTCAAAGACCAATGTGGACTCTATTGAGATAAGAGGCCAATCATCCACAGATGGCTCACAATTGTCAACATTGCCCTCAGTTTAAGAGGCCAAACTACATACACTCATGGCAAGTGCATCCCTCACCACATTTTGAGGTAGATCACATGGAACACTTCCATACAAACCTAACTCCAATTGAACTGAGCTTCCCACAGAAAAAGGAGAGGAAGAAATGGGATGATAAACCTAAACCCTGAACCAAGGTAGACTAATTGACGATGCCAAGGCCAAGTGAGCAGCAGAAAATGAAGGCTCAGACAGAGGAATCATGTTCACTGCAGAGCAACCAGAAGAGCTAGGAGCAACAACCAGGGGAAGTTGTTCATTGATATCAGATTCAAACTTAGCTGGACCTAAGATGTAACAACAAAAGGTGAAGAGAAATTCAAATCAACATTCAAGAGTGAAGCAAGTAGAGCATCTGGAGATCTTTTTGCACCAACCCCACCCAAATCCTCATTGCATAAATGATCTCTGCTACTTTCCCTCAATGTCGATCCAACAGCTCAATTGCGACGGAAATAAACATGGGTGCTCTTAGTAGTTAGCAGTTGAGACAGTCTTGATTACCCAAAATAGCCCTTTGATCTTGGTAGCCAAACCACTGACTTGCAACTCCAACAGGAGAGCATCCTGCATTACTTCTTTCTCTATATTCCTCTCCACCACACCCCTCACCCCGGAAGACGAAACAGCATCAGCAAAAGAACGGAGAAAACAATCAAGCTGGTTCTCCAATAAAACCAGACTTGCGACAACAGCCAGGGGGAGGAGGTGGAGGAAAGATAGCATCTGCCACAGAGTTTGGTGGTTGGGAATATAGCTGTTTCATTTGAGCCAAGGCCAACCAACTCAGCAATGGATTCAAAATTTTTGATCCATCCCCATTCGTTCCACCATCCTGCAAAAACAACAAAGATTCTCTTGCCAGCTTTAATTTCTGAAAGTTAGAAGAAACCTGATTGCTCTTCGACCCCAGCATGTAAATTCTTGAACCTCGAGGCTACTGATTGCACCAACTAGCAGATTTAGAATTTCGAAACCTACTCCAAGCCCTCAACAACCACAGTGCTACTTGCTCTGGCAATGGGACAAAGAACCTTCTTCCTCTACCGTTCTCAGTAATTTCAAAATGTCCTCTTCAGTCCCCACCATCCTCAAATCAAAAGACTTGCTTTCCACAACCAGAAACATCTTACAGCCTCCTTGCATACTCCTGATTCACCACAACCCCCAGGAAACCCTCCAGAAAGAACGACTAAATACTTAAAAAACCAACAGAAACCTCAACTGAAGCAAATGCGTCCACAAGACCCTGAGTCAAGGAAAAGCAAAGGAAACCAGATTTTCCGGCGACTTTCTGGGGGACAGAAACGTCGTCAACAGCAGAACAACCAGCAGGAATCTGTCCAGAAGCAACAGAGAGAACCAGCGAACCAAAAGGCCAACTAAACTTGAGAGAATGACCCACAAATTGAAGAAGATCTACAAACTAAGAAAATCAGGCACAGAAGCTTGAGGAACTCACCGGCGGCAAGCAGTGACACCGGCCGGGGAGGGTGGACAGCTCGGCTGAGGCTACCAAGGACCCAAGGTCCAATGGACCTTAATTTTCTCTCTGTCGACCTCCGAGGCAGGCCCTGCATTCAAACATTCGGAATTTTCTCTCGCTTGATTGGTTTTTAAACCAATGAAGAGCTTGAAACCTTGAAAAGGCATTTTTTCGCCCTAGAAAATATGTCGGATCCATTTCTTCTAAGTAGTCCACCAAATAGCCATAGGGAAAATCTTCCAAACTCCTAGAACCCAACTTTTCTTCCGCCTTCTTCTCCAAGCCACTAACACATGTTTAACCTTCAAAGGTTTAACCCAACTAATGCCCATCACGGAGAGAGCCAAATGCCAGACCGAGGAGGCCCAACGAAAATGCACAAGGAAGTGGTTGACTAATTCTTCTTCCTCAAGGCACACAAGAAATACAAATCATATAGTTGTCAAAAATTGAATATCACATCACCAAAAAATGAATATAAAATGGGATGAAAAATGATTACACCTGAATATAGGTAAAAATTGCTTACACTTTGCTGGAGCTAATAACCGCTAATGATATATGTGGGCCATACTTGGAAAGAGTTTGTTCCCATTAGACCCTATGTTTGGAAAGCCGTGATAGCAGTACTGCTGCAAAACTCACCGTAGATGAAAGGTCAATCCCCCCCCCCCAAACCAAAAACCTCAGTAGTGATCTAAAGCTAAATATTGCCGATAGTTGACTTTGGCTGCCGACAAGTGTAAAATAATAATCCCTTTATTCCAATCTTTCAGTTGCATGGAACATCTCATACAAGTTGGCTGCAGCTTCAATTACCAGAAAACACCATATTTCCCAAAAACGAGATTTCCATTTTCTAGGAGAACATATTGGTCTATTATCCAGATGTTAATAAAAGCGAACGAATGTAAATTGGCTTGCCTGGGAAGGAAAATCATGCCAAATAGACCACCAAATATTAGTCTACTATAGCAAATGCTTACTTAATGCCGCAAAGTCATGGACTACACTGGTCTAATATAGAGAAGCAAAAGAACACTGACTGATCTCGTTCATTGACAAGTGTTTCCATTAAAGTAGGGAACTCCTTGCTCATCTCTTGAATCACGAGGGTCAACATGTCTACATCATCCATTTCCTTTAACTGGACATAGCACACATGTCAAAAATTCTGCAATACAGAATCCAATCACAAGCAATCGAATTCATGAAGCTTTACCATTCTATTGAGATCCTCAGGGCTTGGTAGAAAGACTGCCTGGAAAAATAAAGAGTACAACAATTTTGTCTTATGCCAGAGAGGCATTTTCCCCCATGTTCTCCGTAGTGTGACCTATATGCAATACAATAACATTGACCGTCAAACCACCAGCATACACAAGTTTTTGGCCCACAAGGATACTATCAAATGGGTAAAAAAACAAATGCACAAGAATAATTAGAAATTAGAAAGGGAAAAATAATAATAACCTTTCCCAGATAAATGGCTCCTAAAGTAAACATTAGAATACCCTCTTATGGAACTTCAAAATAACAAACATGGTACACAATCGGCAGAATTCACAAAGGCAACCAACAGATTGAGGACTAAACAAGTTATCAGAATCTATAGCTTATATGCACCCCTAGGTTCGTGGGATAGCTCACTTGACCTCAAATCAGCTGTAGCTGAATTTTTCATGCAAGCATTAGAAGTTTTTGCTAAATGGTGACCCATGATGCTTCGCAGAAGTCTAAGGAGATGTGCTGCACTTTCCACGAAGGGAAGCAATGCAGAGAGAAGAGCGCACAATAAACTTCACCCTTGATGCACAAACCTTAGTTTGAAAAAGCGCGAGGCGCACTGAGGCGCAAAGGGTCCCGAGGCGCGAGGCGAAGGCGCGCGCCTCAAGGACGCAGGCCTTTTTTTAGCTAAAAAAAAGGTTTGAAAACAATTTACATGACTTATTTATGATAATTAAGTAAAATAGTGACATCAAAGAACAATTGTACATCAATCTAAGTACCAAAAGTATCGCAAATAATCAACAAGCCGGTAATTTAGCATGATAATATTATAAAAAGTAAAAACACATGCACACACAAGAACTTAGTAAAAGTTTAGAAACAAAGAAACAAGCATAGTCATGAAGACATGAAAGAAAACATGAACATATAACATAGTTCTTCAAGTAATCTAAAATCAACTAGACGTCGTCATCATCATCCAACACCACATGCTCAGGATCAACATCATCAAATCCACCAATATCGTCATCTCCTATGTCCTCTTCCTCCTCCTCTTGATACTCTGCAACATTCTCATCCTCATCCTCATCTTCATCTTCATCAACTAATTGAAATCGTCCACGAGGCCTAGAAGATGAAGCAGGAGCCTTTCCTTTATCCTTGTTAGACATAGAGCCTTGCTTAGTGGTGCTTCCTTGAGATGTTCTACGTCTAGTGTAATAATTAGGCTCATCTGCCCCAAAGGCTCGGGCAACAGCAGCCCATGTCAAATTATCATCCTCAAATACAAGAGTATCATCATCTGAATCACCATCCATCCTTCCAAGCAACCACTCATTACTTTCATCAATATCCTTTAAGAGAATGGGATCCATGGAGGTACTCTCTTCACGTCTACGCTTCAAAGCACGATTCGCTTTGACAAAAACCAAGTCATTCAACCGAGACTGGGCTAATCGATTTCTCTTTTTGGTATGAAGCTGGTAACAAGAAAATAGCTTTTATTAGACTTCATTAATCATTATTAAATATTAATAAATGTAAATGGTAAATTATCAAAAGGATTAACGTTCGATTTTTCTCACTTACGTGTTGAAACACACCCCAATTCCTTTCACACCCGGTTGCACTACAAGTGAGGCTAAGAACATGAATGGCAAACTTCTTCAAATTAGGTGCTTCAGCTCCGTAATTACTCCACCAATCAGCTAGTAGAAAATAAAATTGAAAAGTTATCTTCGATTATAATATTTTAAGGAAAACAAAAGAGAAAAATATATAGGCAAACTTATCAAATATTCTTACCGGGAGCTAGTGCATTCCTTTGCCTTTTAGCCATGTTCATCCCAAAGAGGCCTTGAGCATTTTTGTATAAGTTTAATTCTTGGAGAATCTTATCTTGAGTTCCCAAATCCGGAACCAACCTTGCTATGCAATCATATAAACCCTAGACAACTTCCCTACAATCTTCGATGCTTTGGTTTGAATAATAAATTTCCGGATTTAGAAAATGCCCGGCCGCATGCAAAGGTTGGTGAAGTTGGCATTCCATCGTGTATCAATAAACTTGAATGCCATTTCATAATTCTCCTCTTTATGTCCAAAGCTTTTAGCAATGGCTTCCTTAGCTCTATCCATGGCCTCATAAATATAACCCATTGGAGGCTTCTTTTCTCCATCAACAATCCGAAGAACCTTAACAAGAGGGCTTGCCAACTTAAGAGAATAGAGAACATTCTTCCAATAGCTCTCTTGTAAAATGTAGGATGCCATCTTCTTCCCTTTTGCTTCCTTAGACCATTTACTCTCATTCCATTCTTGTGAAGTTACCATCTTCCTCAACGCATTTCTTTGCTTGTGAAAAGAAGAAAGAGTGATGAAGGAAGTGGCAAATCTTGTGATAGCCGGTCTATGCAAATTTTTTTGACTCGTGAACCGCCTCATCATGTTAAGAAGAGGAACGGAGCTATGGATGTAAGCATTGATGAACATGTTCTTCTTTAATGCAATCTTGACCTTTGGAACTTGATTTTCAATATCTTCCAAGATGAGGTCAAGACAATGTGCGGCACATAGAGTCCAATATAGATGTGGCCTCTTAGCCATTAGCAACTTCCCTACATAAATTTATTTTAACAACAATGATGTAAGACAGTAAGAAACTAAAAATGTAACCGAAAAGGCAAATAACTAATTCAAGTCATTCAAAACTTTTAGAGAAGAATTCTTACCCGCCTTGACATAATTAGATGCATTGTCGGTCACCACTTGGACCACATTCTCCTCTCCAATTTCCTCCACCAAATCATCAAGAATTTTGAATAGAAGATTTGCATCCTTCACAACATCGGAAACATCCATCGATCTAATAAAGACCGAACCCTTCGAAGAGTTCACAAGAAAGTTAATAATGTCTTTTTGAACCGTGGAATCACGCCATCCATCGGATAATATTGAACAACCCTTTTGAGCCCATTCTTTCTTGTTCTCTACCATTGTTTTCTCGGTATCCTCCACTTCTTTTTTGAGGAGAGGAATCCTTGCCTCATACATTGAAGGTGGTTTTAAACCCGGGCCAAATTGACCAATAGACTCACACATGACTTGAAAACTATCAAGTGTAAGTAAGTTAAAAGGAATAGCACCATCATAGAAGAATCTAGCAATATCCCTACAAACTTTGTTCCTTAGATCTTTCCTACACATCTCATTTAAAGTCTTTTGCCTTCCTTGATCCTTCCCTTCCTTTCTTGCCTTCACAACATCGGCGGGATTAGGAGTGAAGAACATATCTATTGCACCTTTTGTCTTTGATCTCTTTGAAGGCATGCTATTACTACCTTTTGACCCACCACTTGTGAATTTTCCACCCTTAGGCATCTCAACACACTCATCATCATCATCTTCTTCATCAAAATAGCTTTGTGGCAAGCGTTTAGACATATCATAGGCTTCTTTACTTGCCTTTTTAAGGTCCATGTAATCTTGGATTTCTTTCTTAACATGCTCGGGAACCCTTTGACAACCTAGTGTGTTTCGATGCCACCAACTAGATGTTGTTTTAGTCGGAAAACACCCCCGGCGGTTCTCACTCCGCAAAAATTGCAAAAGAAATTATTTCTATTTGTTGGATCTTGCTTCCCATACTTTCTTCCGGGGTCTAACGATTTAGAGGAAGCCGAACCCGAACCCGAAGTGTTACCGGTTGGGTTTGAATCCTCCATTTAACTCACCGTTTCAGCTCTCAAACTAAAATTCAAATAGCAATCAAGCAAATAGTTAGTGAGACACTAATGACTAATCACTAATTGCATTTTACTACCAACAAAAAAAAAAAAAGGACAAAACAGAGGTAATTGATTTGCTAGCTACCAGCCTGCCACTGACCACAAAATAAAAAATTTGGTTGTTGCAAATTTAACAAAAAAAATAATAACATTTCTAACCTTTGGCACACCTAGCTGGCTAGATGCTACCCTGCCCAGCCCAAAAAAAAAAAAAACGTGACATTAGGTGTTGAAGAAGGGCAGAACAAAGGAGGGAAGCCGAGATAGAAGTCACAGAACAGAGGAGGAGAGTTCAGCAGCCCGAAAACAGGGGAGGAAAGCAAAAGAAAATGGCTTGAACAGAGACAGACATGGCCGAAAGAGAGGATGAGAGCTTCAGGGAGAGAAAAACGAAAAAAAAAAGGAGAAGAAGGCGAGAGCCATGGCCGCCTGGCCGGCTGGTCGACTGTAGCAGAGGCCAGAGAAGACGCAGCGAAGCACGAAGAAGAGAAGAAGAAGAACAAGAGGACGAAGAAGCGAACAAGAACAGGAGGACGAAGAAGAGAAGAACAGAAAGCATACCTGGTCGACTGAGATGAAGGCTTCGGCTGAGAAGATTTGAGGCCTCTAGGGTTTCGAACGGTGGAGCAGTGTCGAGGTGAGAGTCGAGGTGAGAGCTGAAGAAGGCAGCCAAAGCAACTTTAACGATTTTCGTCCAACTCTGTTTTTTTTTTTTTAAGGAAGCCTTATGATCTTCTGGGCGCGCGCCTGTCTCGCCTTGCGCCTCGGCGTGAGGCGCCAAGAGGCGCACACCTCACGTGGCTTCCGGGATGGGCGTCGCCTGGGTGTGTGTGAGGCGCCAGCCTATGCGCCTCTCGCCTAGGCGCGCCTCACCTGCGCTTTTTCAAACTAAGGCACAAACCAAAAGCACCACAGAATTTTACACGTTCCTCTGCTTTCCTCGTGTTTGAATTTAACAATACTTTTGACCTCCAAAAAAAAAATTGCTTCTTGCATGTTTTACATAATATTACACATTGAATTTTTACATGTGTAAGTTATATTTCAGGCAATAATTGGAGGAAATATTCATTTAAGAATATAAAGCAATACTCATAGATCAACCTGTTTTACTAGTTTTAGAAACAGTTAAGAATTTCTTTTGATAACACGATAATTTTCATATGCATTTTTGTCTTTAAAAATTCAAACTAGTGCTCCTTAATTTTTTTTTTTGGTAAGTAAACTAGTGCTCCTTAATTCTCACCAAGATCATTTGGATGATGTGAGATTCCAACCATCCAACCGGTCACCCTCAAAAGTAACTCTATCCTGCAACATAATCACACCCTTAGATTAAAAAAGCCCGAGGCGCAAAAAAGCGCAAGGGGTCCTGGAGCCCGGGGCGCAGGCTTCGAGGTGAAAGCGCGGGCTTTTCAGACGCAAGGCGCACTTTGACTATAAAATGCTCCAAAATCATTCCCAAACCATATTTCTTTGAAAATAATGTAGATAATGACTTCAAGTAAGGAATTAAACATCAAGATAACCACGAATAACATTGCATATAGTCATAAAGCACGATAACATAACATCATAGTTTCTCAAAGCACACACCATAAGATAGTAGAGGTCTTAAAATACACAAACTAGCAGAGCCATAGAAGGAAAGCATAAAACACATAGCACACAAAGCAAAATAGCTCATAAAGGTGAACTAAGCATCTTCCATTCAAGTAATTCAACCCAAAAATCAACACCACAAATGAGTTCACTACAATTTTCAACCATAAAAAAAAAAGCACACAACCAATTAAACAAAGCAATAAATAATTAAAAGTTTAAAAGTTAAAACATAAACCCTTCAAATTAAATTGAAAGCCCTGCTGCGTGGAAATTAGACAGAAGGGGGAGGTTTAGATTTTAGAGTTTAGACAGGGGGGTCTTCGAGAGACAGAAAGAAGAGAAGTTGGGCAGTGTAGCTGCACCCTTCAAGCAAAAAAGAGAGAGGGAGAGAGAGAGAAAGAACTCGAAACCTCTTCCATGGGGTTCGACTCACTACGAAGGAGGAGGAGGATGATGGAAAAATAAAAGTAGAAAGGAGCAGAAGACCATTTACCCGTTTGCACTGAGCTAGGGTTTGCCGCTGAACTGAAGAAGGAGAAAGGAGAAGAGCCGTCTGAAAAGCAGAGAGGTTCAAATGAGGAGGTGAGAAGCAGTCTGAGGCTTCTAAGTCTGATTTGTAATTTTTTTTCCTTTTTTTCTCAAATAGTACGTTAAGATCCAAAAAGCGCGCGCCCCGCGCTTGGAAAAAAAGCCCAGAAAAGCGCAAAAAAAGCGCGCTTAATGAATGGGCTGCGCCTGACCCCTTCCTAGGAGCAGAGGTGTGGGCTTCAGGCTTTTACGCACCTAGGCACGCCCTGGGTGCGCTTTTTTAAACTAAGATCACACCGCACATTTTTCAGTTAAAATTGTTGAAATGGGTCCCGCATTTGTACAATAAAAATGCAAAAGCATCCCCGTAAAAATCCTACCCCTCTCTCCTCCCCATCCCACCCTATTTTCTCTCTCGTTCTACCATCTAAGCACCCCAGCAGACACCACGGTAATGGCTCCCCTCTTGGGCCTCCGTTGCCACATTTTCCTTCTGCCTCAAAGCCCTAGCTTTCTAAACTTGAGGATCAACATGACCAGTAAGCTCCAGCAATAGGTTATCACACCTAAGGCTCACACATCCCTCTTTTCATCTGGTCAAGATTCCGGAGAACTAACTCTTAGATATGATAGTTTGTCTAAGAATGGCACCATTATGCCGGCAAAAAGGGATTGAAGGCCATAATACAACTAGACATCAAATGCACCAAACACCCCAAAAAAAAAAAAAAAGGGAATGATCAAGTAGCTCAATCAACCAGGAGAACCAATGTCTTGAAGCAGCTCTGACTAAGTAAGCAAATGGCCATAGACTTTGGCGCTCTCTCTCTCTCTCGTGTGCACAAAGCCATGTTGCATATTCCTCCCTCACCTGATTATCCAAGGGAATGTGCCACCAATCTCTTGATGTCCCTCTCAGCAAGAGAGCCTTAAGACTCAGGTTACCCAAGATAAGAAAGGGAAAACAATAAGGTGAACTTGGCAGCAAGACTAAAAACACAGGAACAGCAAAAATAGATAAAAACTACAGCCGTATCGGAGAAGGCCTCACCACCAAGATTCACTCTATGGCCCTTAGCCACTCTCTTGGATGAGACACAAAACCAAAAGAGAAAGAGATTAGCTAGAGAAAATTTGATAGAAAAGAAGCAAGGCTCAGCTTCAATTCAAAAGCAACTAAGTGTACAAAGCTGAAGCGTAGGCTTCCGAAACTGACTCCTTACCTTTCTAACAACGAATAATTAGCTGTCAAGATGTGAGAACAAGCCACCCTAGAAATAGAAACCAAAGACAAAACATTACGACTAAGTTAAAAGGAAAACTTTGGCACCTCACTAGCGTGCTTAGCTAAACTAATGAGGTGTCAGAGAAATAAATTAGTAAAGGATTAAAACATCAACAAAAAGGTCAAGTTGCAGCAGTCTTTCTTGGAGTTTGTCCGGATCGAACGGGCGAAGCTGCTGAAACCACATTGTCTGGATAATAGGCAAATTCCTCCACATTCTGCCTGGATAAAAGATGCTTCCTGAGGGTCTTGATCGGAGCTTTTAATCCAACATTTGATAATAACTTTCTTTCAGTTTCATGACCTTAAACTCCCCAAAAAGCAGCTGCATATTATTCTCCAAAAGGCCTGATCACATGTGCAGGCTGCTATGTACCTGCACTTCTCGGCAAACTGGACTGAAACGTTCTTTGAGCTGGCTTCTGGATCCCAAAATGAATGCAACATGCATCGGCTAAAACCTGATATCTGAAACTTAAAAATGATATGAGCTACAATCCAAAAGGTTGATTTGACTGAGAAAATCAAGTGGCAAAACCATAGTTGCCTGGAACATGGGACGCTCCGGTACGGGGGACGGATTTGGGTACGTGATTCGCCACATAGTGGAGAATTCGATACGCGAGGGTTGTTATTAGTACATCTAGTCCTCCAATTCAAAACTCCACATATCATAGAGACTCATAAAATGATTTAATAATAAGGGTTCTCCCTCATCCCTCCCCCCCCCCCCATGTAGGGCAACATTTTCACATTAATCCTTATTTCTCTCTCTCACTCTCTCTCTTCTTCTCGTTTTGCTCTGTAAAAAGCTTGCTCATTCATCGCAACCTCAAAAATTCTTCCATTTTCTTCAAAATTTGGCCTATGGATCATGAAAATATGCAATACCATTGTGGTAGGAGATGGGTTCGCTGAATTCGCCATATTTGGGGAATTGGTACGCTAAAGTATTGTGTTCTGGTTCGCGCGAATCAATTCGCTGCACGCTAGGGGGGTGAGAGAATCCAGTAACTATGGGCAAAACACAAGCCTTTGCACTGAACCTGTTAAATCAGATTGAGCTTGCACTTTGAGTAGGACTTCTTGCATGGCCTCTTGGACTTTCAGTGAATTTGGTGGCTTCTCTGGCCCCAGCTTGGTGGACTCTCCATCATGTCTCAAATGAATGAGCCAATCGGCCCAATTTTAAGTGCATTGAGCCTGATTGATTGAATTTTTTGTTATTTTCCAATTTCAAGAAATCAAGTCTAAGTTGATTTATGGTTCTTCCCCACATCATTCACTGGATTTCCAGAATAGTCACTTGATTTGCTTCAAGTATCAGTTTCTCTTTTGAAGTTACTAATGAGATATTATTATTACCAACACTCAAAACACATCAGTACAAACACTAGAGGGGAGAATCAAGGTGATTCAAGCCCTTTGCTGTAAAACACTCTCTATGTACAGCTTTTCATACTAAGCTATTCTCTTTTTTTCCCCCACAATGTAAGGAGGCCTGTAAGCTATGAGATCTACAATCTCCTTGATCAAATTATCCTCTACCCTAAGCTTATCAGAAAAACATCTATGATTCCTTTCTTTCCAAATCAAGTATGTACTCACAGCAATGGCAAGACATGTAACTCTTCTTTTTGCCTCCACCGTAGCATGTCTAGAGAATAGAGATCCATTTCAGCAATCTGCTCAGGGCTGTGTATACCAAAATAATGTCTGGCCATAAGTAATGTCTGGTCATCTGAAAACTTTCTTAACCACCTCACACCCAACTTGCAGGCAAAAAATAGATGAGCATGATACTCATCTGCAGATGCACATAAACAGTAATTAGAATCTACTGCTTGGACAGTCTGTCCTTAGTGGAAAGTCTTCCCAGTACTGTCCTCAGAAACAAAGGCTTGCTTGGGGATATTCATTTTGCACCAAACAGCCTTGGCAAAGGGAAATTTATAATGATGACCAAGGGGCCAAGTATAACCCCTGGCAATAGCCTATCTGCTGTCAGGTATGGCCAACAATTTGGACCCCTCAAAACCATCTTTGTAGTGACATCTCATTTTGAGGATCTTCCTCCAACACAAGGCAACATCAGAGCCAGCTTCCATAACTTACCGGTTTTGATGCCTAAACCTCCAACTAGGGCTATCAAAGTCTGACTTGACCCGATAACCCGACCCGAATTTACTGAGAGAAACACGAACCCGACCCGAACCGAACCGATTTCGAGCCGAAGTCGACAAGATTTAACCGTTTAGTGTGAAAACTTGTTATTTTTCAGTTTTGAGCAAATCTAAGCTATTTTCAAGGTCGACACGAAATTGACCCATTTATTAAATGGGCTGACCCGACCCGACCCGTTTGACAGCCCTACCTCCAACCTTGTTTTGGTCTGCATACTCCACTCTGAGCCTGGGGGAACTTTGGTATCAGGAGATTGGCTTCGGGAAGTTTCTGCATATTGCTTCTACTTCTTTAATTAACGACTGGGGCGAAAAAATTGAGGCCCAACAAGACGGTAGGCAAACAGTACAGCATTAATAAGCTGAACTCTCCCAGCAAATGATAGATCTCTAGTAGCCCAGCACCTACGTCTCTTCACAATCTTCTCTCTTTCAATCTGCCTTAATCCATTTCCTTGGTTGCAATAGTACACCAAGGTACTTTACAAGGAAGTCTCCCTTAGCAAAGCCAGTGGGATTAATTGTCTAGCTGCCTACAATTCACCCCTTGGGGTGCAGCCCTTCCCCAGACGGCCGGACCTTGCGTGAACGCGGGATGCTTGTGCACTGTGCTGCCCTTTTAGTCCTAGCAGAGCAATCATAAGCCTTCTTCAAGTCAATTTTCGATGAGCATATGGGAGAAACTTGGCCCCTGTTATAAAGCCTAATCAAATCCTGGCTTATCATGGCATTTAGTCAAATAAGTCTCCCTTCAATAAAGGCATACTGATGCTCCTTGACAATCAGTGATAGCATTATTTTCAATCTCGCACATAGCATTTTAGAATTGCCTCTAATGAGTAGTATATAACTATATATGGGATTAGCTACTTCGGGCACTAGGGTGATTAGTGTCCTGCTCCAACTTTTAGGGAGACGACCATAAGTGTAGAAACCAAGAGTACCCTCTCCTACAATATGCCAACAAATTTTTAAAAAATCCACTCCCATCCCTATCTGGCCTAGACTTCTATGACTAGGAATGGAGAACAAAGTTGTTTTAACCTCCTCGTTTGTGACAATTAAAGATACGTCTCTTCTGTATGCAGGCATGGACCCATTTTGATAATATCCTCATCCATATCTGCAGTAGAAGATGCTGAACTGCCTATGAATTCTACATAAAATTACACAAGTGGTCAACCATCTCTGGACGTTGAGTAATAAGCTTCCCTTGTTGAGTGTATGCATGACAATGTTTCGGTTTAAGAGCAGCATAGATAAATCTTTCATTCTGACCCTCCACATTGATCCAGTCAATCTTAGTTTTTTTTTTTTTTAATGAAAACTGTCAGCAGTCAGCACAATGCTGCCAATGCTTGAAGTCCTCAATAGCCAACTTCTCTTGATTATACAAAGTCTCATCGTTAGGATTTAAGTGCAAGAGCTCCAGTAATTGAGATAATCTATTGCAGCAAGCTTAGGTTAGACATCCCCAAATTCACTCTTGTTGAAGAGTCCAAAGGGTTTCTCTAAAGCTTTCCATTCACTAGAAATTGTAACCATAGGAAAGCCATCACACTGTCTCCTCCAAATTTCTTCAACAACAATATCAAACTTAGGGTCCTTGGCCTGCATATCAAAGCATTCAACGCCCTGTCCAGTGAGAAAACTGGGATGAAATAGAAGCATTCATGATCCCTGGGGATGGGGTAGGACTTGGCTTCTGAACCCATCTGATTGGAAGGAACATGAATGGAATCATGTTCAAACCCTTGTTTTTTGGCTGGCAGTTATACAATGGAATCAAATATGTTTCATTTTAAAGATATTTTTATACCATTGTAAACGATCTTTTCTCATTTTTGTAATTAACTATCTTTTTGTTTGGATTTTAATTTTTGAATTGTAATGTAAGTTATTACTTTCCTATTTTTGTTTGATAGAGGTAATAAATTTTATAAACTCAATTTTAAAACAAATTAGGTTCACAAATTGAGGCATGAACTCTTTTTTTTTTTTCATAAGTACATGACCACAGTTTTATAAATCTATAATTTTGCCTCATATCTGATCAAAAAACTAATTTTGCTTCATATTGAACTCAAAAAAAAAAAATTCAGAAATTAATTGCTTTAATCTAATCTACAAAAAAGAAGCTGCATACTCTTCACCTTTTTCAAGTTCTCCTCTCTCTCTCTCTCCCCTTCAATGGAAAAAAGAGAGAATGGAGAGTCTCAGGAGAAATGTTCTTGGCCGTGGTTAACTAAGCGTCTCTAGTAGGTATGGCTCAACTTTGTTCTTGAGTTTTCCCCATTTGAGGTGGGTGTGATTAACCCTAACCTTATTCTCTCCTTTTCTCCTTCCTCCCAATCTGCTCAAATATGTCCTCTTCTGGAGTCATCGACCGCACCAGGTGCTCCACAACCACCCATGATGCCCCCCTCTATCTAAAAGTAGGTTCAGGTAGTAGGCATGAACAAAAACTGAGCAATTGAAGAACTAAGCAAAAGAGTTCGGCTAAATAAAAATTGTGGTTAATGTATGCTGGGCAGTTTTGACACTTTGGGTTTAATTGCTAATTTGGATGGGCAAATGAAGTCCAAATGGGATGAAACTTGATTTGTTGGAAAGCTGACATCTTGAACTTCAAATCCATCGAAAAATATTAGGCTTAAACCTTGAGGATGCTTGAGTAATTAAGCACACAAAAGCGGGTTAGTTGCTGGAATCTACCCTTGCCCTGCAGTTTCAATGCTTAAACAAAACTTGGATGAATTATTCATCCTTTAACCAGCATAATAAACTTACCTAGTTGATTTGATTCCTTTTAAATCAAAGGGGATGGAGGGATATCCATCAACAATTAAACTAAGGCTGATCATTTTACACAGTATCTTATCATTCTTTTTGTCAGAAAATATTGTTTGTGGCATCGTCAGGTCCCATAACATGAGGCATCCAAAGGTTTGTGGGGAGCTCATATGGATACTTGTACCAAAAGACGAGAATGGGCCATATTGTAAACAATTTAATACTATTTCACTCGAATAATCTGCTTTGAAGTGCAGACAATTCACTGACTTTATTTTAACAGGAAATTCATTGAAACTGAGCGTGACTTCAACAACTTAAGCCAGTATTATACCCAGGTGGCTGACAAACAAGTCTTACATAACTCTAAGCAAATCATAGCCCTGCATTACATGCATAAATGTCCCAGAAAAATTTGGCTTTAAGCACAGAAGAATTGTCTGGCCCAATGCACTGAAAACAAAGAATCATGCAACACAATTGAAACTTACTGCCAAATACAGTAAATTTGCACTTAAATCAGCAGACTTTTCAAATAAAGGGAAGGTTAAGGGTGATCATACTTGAACAGGCCGATCTCCAAGTATGACCTTGCCCCCGTACTTCATTGCTTCTTCAAATGCCACTCGAAACTCAGACCCAGGGAGAACTTCAAGCTTATCAGCAACCTAACATGGCCAGAAATCAGTTACAACTATGAAGCAAAACCAAATCAATGACAAAATATTATTTTTTTTTATTTTTTTTTTGGTAAGTAATCAAGAGGTATATTAAAAGGACACCAAGGGGATGTCACCCATATACAAAAAGGGCAAATACAAAAACATTATGCCCTTATGCTCTCATCCATAATGCAATCGACAAAAGCCAAAAAATTTAAATTTTTGTTACCACAAAGCCCGACACTCTAGCTATACAACAACCTCAAAAAATAAAGCTTGAACTCTTGAAACGACACGGCTTTATCGTCAAAGATACGACGATTTCTCTCCTTCCATGTAGTCCACCAAATAGCCAAAGGCACCATGTTCCAAACTTCGAGGACCCAACTCTTCTTCATCCTTCTCGTCCAAGCTACTACCACGTCTCTAACATTAGAAGGTTGAACGCAACTAACCCCCATAAGAGAGAGAGCTGAATCCCAAAGAGCGGAAGCCCAACGACAATGAACAAGAAAGTGATCCGCGATTTCTTCCTCCTCCAAGCACAAAGAGCATCTGCTTGGACTTCTAAAATTTCTTCTTTTAAGCATGTCATCAGTCGGGATCCTTCCTATGGAGGCTGCCCACGCAAAGAAACACACTTTTGTGGGAGCTTTAGACTTCCAAATGGACTTAGCGGCAAAATCATAACCATCCAAGGCATCAGAATGTGTGGAACAAAAACTCTTGATGCTGAAGGATCCCTAAGAGTTAAAAGGCCACACAATCTCATCCTTTTCTTGCGACAGAACCTCTTTGCCAGCAAGTACGGCTAACAAATCGCAAAAACTGTCCTCTTCCCAATCATTAAGATTCCTCACAAAAGTCAAGTTCCAATGGCTAGAATCCCCATTCCAAGAAACAACTTCTTGGATCGTGGCATGCTTCAGACGAGCCATCCTGAACAGATCTGGAAAGAGAGTCTTCAAAGGCCGCTCCCCACACCACACATCATGCCAAAATAACACCCTTGAACCATCCTTCACCTCAAAATGTACTAAAGATTTGAACCGCTCAAGACCTGATAAAATAGCTTTCCAACAACCAACACCGTGGGCATAAGAACTCTTCCTACTCCACCAACCCCTCTCCTCAACCCCATACTTTGCCTTGATCACATTTCTCCACATAGCATCTTCCTCCTTTGCAAACCTCCATAACCATTTGGTCTTCAAAGCGTCGTTCATAACACGGAGAGGTCTTATGCCAAGTCCTCCCTCTTGTTTAGGACGACACACATCGTTCCAATTAACCCAATGGAGGCCATTACCATTATCCATAGAATTCCAAAGAAAATAGCTCATGATTTTCTCTATCCGATTAGCAATGCTAGTTGGGATAGTAAATAAAGACATGAAGTAGACAGGTAAGCTACTCAAAGTGCTCTTCAAAAGAGTCAGTTTGCCCCCTCTGGACAAAAGCTTAGACTTCCAACCTGCCAATTTTTTATGGAACCTCTCAATAACTGGTCCCAGACAGCTATACTCTTATAAGAAGCACCAAGAGGAAGACCAAGATAAGAAGAATGCAAAAACTCAACTTCACACCCAAAGAACCGGGCCAAATCATGAACATCAGGCACCTCACCAACAGGGATGAGTGCGCTTTTGGAAAGGTTAACCCTTAGCCCAGACATAGCTTCAAACAGCAGAAGGATGCACCTTAAATAACCCAAATTAGTTACATCTGGCTTGCAAAAAACAAGGGTATCATCGGCGAAGAGCAATTGAGAAATCAACAAACCCTCGAAATGAGGGTTACTAATCCGGAAGCCATTCAAGAGACCCTCCTCACCTGCTTTGATCACCAACTTACTCAACATCTCCATCACCAAAATGAACAATAAAGGCGACAGAGGGTCACCCTGCCTTAGACTTCTTGAACTAGAGAAAAAACCAGATGCTTCACCATTAATCAAGATAGAGAAGCGCACCGTGGAAATACAAAAAGAGATCCATTTCCTCCACTTATCAGGGAAACCCATTTTCTCAAGAATAGCCAAAAGAAAGCTCCAAGAGACATGATCATAAGCCTTCTCAATGTCAAGCTTACACAGGATACCGGAAATCTCAGATCTTAAATGAGAATCGATGCACTCATTGGCAATCAAGGCAGCATCCAAGATTTGACGACCAGGAACAAAAGCATGCTACGAGGGACCCACAATTTTTCCAACAACTTTCCTCAATCTTGAAGCGAGGACTTTGGCAAGGATCTTATAAACACTCCCTACCAGACTGATAGGCCTATAAAGCTTAATATCATATGCGCCAGCCACTTTTGGAATCAAACTAATAAAAGTGGCATTTAAACTTTTCTCAAAGACACCTTTATCATGGAAATCAGCAAAAAAACCCAAAACTTCCTCCTTGACAATAGACCAACAGTGCTGGAAAAAGGCTAAATTGACGGTAGACCAACAGCAAAAAGGCTAAATCAATGACAAAATATTCTCTATCTATGAAAGAAACACTGAAGATTACAATAAGTTGTAATGAGTTCCAAAGGGTCTGTACCTTTGCAAGAAACCAGCTGTAGAGGATTCCAAAAATATTTTGCTTTTTCTTCCACATGTCTATCATTTCGGTCATGGTTGGTACCTGTAAGTAAGAATTTAATCCGTACATCCAACAGCAACAAAACCAATAGCCCCTCACTAAGCCAAACCTTCAGAAGAATTTTGAAATGTAAAATTTCGGGAAAACACAGACTAGTTACATCAATAATGTAACTCGGCACACACATCATCAATTAAGAAGGTTGAGAAACACTTTGGCCAGCTTTCATATTTGCATGAAGGACTCGATGATATAAAAGAAAAAATAAAATACAAATAAAACTGAAGTCTGTATCCGAGTATTATGAAGCAAGGGCTGAATCAGTTCAATATTTGTCTGTTGTCCTTTGATTTCTCAAAGTATTACTTAGCCTCGTCAAGCTTTAGCCACACTTGTTCAAATGAAACATTATTTGGGCCAACCTGGATTCTTTAGATTAAGCTACTGAACCGTGCCCCAGTATTAGTTTTCTTTGGCATTTGCTTCTAGATCAGACTACACTTCCTCCCCACTTACATTTGGCTCCACCATTGGATTGTTTTCCTGTTCGGTAAAGAAGCCATCCAACTTGTCCATTTCTTGAGGCAAACAACAAAACCCCACCTTCGTTACTATTTTGCAACTAACAACACAAGGGAGAAATCCATTAGGTTCTATTTGATCCTAAGAAAATTAGAAGCAAAAAAAAAAGGAAAAAAAATTCAAGTGAAGAAAATTAAATGGAAAGAAAAAAAAATTATTTTTTTTTTTTGGTAAGTAATCATAGAAGTATAATAAAAGGACACCAAGGGGATGTCACCCATGTACAAAAGGGGTAATACAAGCGCATTAGCTCCTTGAACTCTCATCCAGTATACAATCAATAAAATCCAAAAAATTTAACTCTTTGTCACTGAACCTCATACACTAACTGTACAACAACCTCAAAAAATAGAGCTTGAAATCTTGAAGAGCCAAGGTCTTATCCTCCAAAATACGGCGATTCCTCTCCTTCCAAGTTGCCCACCAAATAGCCAAAGGAATCATGCCCCAAACTTGACGGACCCAGCTCTTTTTCATCCTTCGGCTCCACGCCACCGCCACATCTCTAACATTAGAAGGTTGAACCCAACTAATCCCCATAAGTGAGAGCGATAAAGCCCAAAGCGAGGAGACCCACCGACAATGTACAAGAAGATGATCCGCGGTTTCTTCCTCCTCCAAACACATGGAGCATCTACTTGGACCTCTAAAATTTCTACTCTTAAGCATATCGTCTGTGGGAATCTTGCCTAGAGTAGCAGCCCACGCAAAGAAACACACTTTTGTGGGGGCTTTGGACTTCCAAATGGACTTAGCGGGAAACGCACAGCCGTCCAAGTCTTCAAAATGTGCAAAGCAAAAGCTCTTGACAGAAAAGGAACCCCTAGAACCTGTTGGCCACACAATCTCATCATTGCCTTGTTGAAAAACCTTTTTGCCAGCAAGAACGGCTAACAAATTACAAACACTATCCTCTTCCCAATCATTAAGATTTCTAACGAAATTCAAATCCCAGTTGCTAACTTCACCATCCCAAGAGACAACTTCTTTAACCGTGGCATTCTTAAACCGAGCCATCCTAAAAAGATTAGGAAAAAAATTCCTTAAAGGACGGTCTACACACCAAACATCGTGCCAAAAAAATACCCTTGATCCATCCCCCACCTCAAAATGCACTAAAGATTTGAAGCTTTCAAGACCGGCTAGGATAGATTTCCAACAACCAACCCCATGAGGGTAAGGACTCTTCTTACTCCACCAACCAAATGCATTTATCCCATATTTTGCCTTAATTACCTTGTTCCACATGGCACCATCCTCTTTAGCAAACCTCCACAGCCATTTGGTCTTCAACGCTTCATTCATAAGACGAAGAGCTCTTATGCCAAGTCCACCCTGCAGACTAGGACGACATACCTCATTCCAATTGACCCAGTGGAGGCTGTTACCATCTTCAATGAGTTCCAAAGGAAATCTCTCATGATCTTCTCTATCCGACTAGCAATGCTAGCTGGGATAGTGAATAAAGACGTGAAGTAGATGGGCAGACTACTCAAGGTGCTCTTCAAAAGAGTCAATCTGCCCCCTCTGGACAGAAGCTTTGACTTCCAGCCTGCCAACTTCTTATGAAACCTCTCGATAATTGGATCCCAAATTGATATGCTCTTATATGGAGCACCAAGAGGAAGCCCAAGATATGAAGAAGGCAGGTAATCAACTCCGCATCCAAAAAAGCGAGCCAACTCATGAACGTTGGGCACATCACCCACTGGAATGAGTACACTTTTGGAGAGGTTTACCCTTAGACCCGACATAGCTTCGAACAGAAGAAGGGTGCACCTTAAGTAGCCCAGGTTACTCTCGTTCGGGTTGCAAAAAACGAGAGTGTCGTCGGCAAAGAGCAAGTGGGAAATCAACAACCCCTCGGTGTGAGGATTAGTAAAGTGAAACCCATTTAAGAAACCTTCCTCCCCTGCTTTAATCACCAACCTGCTGAGTGACTCCATAACTAAAATGAATAATAAGGGCGACAACGGGTCACCTTGCCTTAAGCCTCTTGAGCTTGAGGAAAAACCAGAAGCTTCTCCATTAACCAAAATAGAGAAGCGCACAGTAGAAATGCAGAAGGAGATCCATTTCCTCCACTTGTCAGGCAAGCCCATTTTCTCAAGAATAGCCAAGAGGAAACTCCAAGAGACATGGTCGTAAGCCTTCTCAATGTCAAGCTTACAAAGGACACCAGACATCCTTGATCTGATATAAGAGTCAATACATTCATTCGCAATCAAAGTTGCATCCAAAATTTGACGACCAGGAACGAAGGCGTGCTGCGAAGGACCCACAACTTTTCCAACCACTCTCCTCAATCTTGACGCGAGGACTTTTGCAAGAATCTTATAAACACTTCCTACCAAACTAATGGGCCTAAAAGACTTAATATCATCAGCACCAGCCACTTTGGGAATCAAGGTAATAAAGGTGGAATTTAAACTTTTCTCAAACACACCCTTCTTATGAAAATCAGCAAAAAATCCCATAATCTCCCCCTTGATGTTAGGCCAACAATGCTGAAAAAAAGCTATATTGAACCCATCTGGTCCTGGAGCTTTCTCAATTCCTAAGTCGGAAATGGCCTTCCACACTTCATCTTCAGTGAAGTCTTTCACAAGATCGCTAGCATCCTCCGGGCTAATAGAGGCAAAAGCGATACCCTCAACAAAGAACCTAGATGATTGATCTTCATGATACAGGTTCTCATAGAACTTGACAATCGCATTTCTGGCTGAGGCAGCATCAGCATAGGACTCGCCATCAACTTTAATTTGATGAATAGCATTAAACCTTCTTCTCCGATTTGCCACCTGGTGGAAAAATTTGTTTTGCTCTTTGGCGCCAGAAAATATCAATAGATTTTCGCACCATAGAGAGTTCTTTTTTAACTCCCAATCTTTCAACTCTATCCGCCCAAGAGAGAGACTGTTGCTGCTCCTTCTCATCTAAACGCTTCACTTTATCAACCAGACTACCCATCTTGAACTCTAAATGGCCAAACACTTCCCTATTCCACTGTTTAAGCTTGGTCTTCAACAAGTTGAGTTTTTTTGCCAAAATGAAACTCGAAGAGCCACTAACATTCTGAACATCCCAAACAGCTTTCACAAGGTCATCGAATCCACTCGCCTCAAGCCACATATTCTCGAATTTGAAAGGGCGTCTGCCTCCAGAGACTTCCCCAACCCGCAAAAGAATGGGAAAATGGTCTGAAGTAATCTTCGGAAGGGTAACTTGATGGACCCCCTGAAAATGATCTTCCCATTCCGCCGAAAAGAGGAATCTATCAATGCGAGATAACACCGGGACCTCCTCATGACTAGACCAAGTGAAACGAGCCCCTTCTAAAGGAGGGTCAACTAGATTGCACGAATCAATAAAACTAGAGAACTCTCTCACTGACGAAGAGGACCTACCACCTGAGGATCTCTCTGAAGGGAACCTAATGACATTAAAATCCCCACCCAAGCACCACGGAATGTCCCACGAAGACATGAAGAGCGACAACTCCTCAAAAAAAGCCCGTCGCAAGTAGTCGTCATTAGGCCCATATACCCCAATCAAACCCCACTCAAAATTGTCCTCCAGAGACTTAAACCTACAACACACTGAAAACGACCCAATGCGAGAATCGCCGAGTTCCAAGACTTGAGGGTCCCAGATGACAATAATACCTCCTGATCGACCCACTGAAGGTAAGAATAACCACTCAATCGGTCGACGTCCTCACAAACTAATCACTACCTGCCGGCTAACCACCTCCAACTTAGACTCTTGGAGAATAGCAACATCAGAAGCAAAAGACCGTAACACCCACTTCACATCCCCCCGCTTGTTTGGGCAATTGAGCCCCCTTACATTCCATGCAATCAACTTAATGGCTGGCCCCATCTGAAAACAATTAAATGGAAAGAAAATATAACAATAACTTTTTTCCTTCATTTGAACCTAAGAAAATATATAAAAAAACAAATGAAAAAATTATTCTCACTTCCTTTATCCCGCTGGCCAACCAACCTTCCCTATTCCCCAATTACACTCTCTCCATTCAACTCCTCCTCTGCTCTTGACTCGAGTATTGAGTCTACTGACAAACAAGTTCATCAAATTCAAGCCAACACACCAACCTTGATAAAGGTTTGATACTCTCCCATTATGTATCTTTCTCTGTGTGTGTATGTGCGCGCTCGCATGTGTGCATATGGGAATATCCATAACCCAAATTCCTCCCTGCCTCTCTCTGCACATAACTTTGCTGAGTGAATTTCCAACCCAAAGACTAAAGGTCCAGATTTTCTTGATATGGTGGAAAGTCTAACAAAAGCAAGAAGGAAAACCTCCATTGCCTAGCAATACCAACCCTACTTTGCAAAGGCCAGGACTGAGTCCCACAAGGACAAGAAGACCCCCTGAGCTCCGCTGACTGTGGGCTAGGAATTCTGTCGCCAAATCTGGTGAGTGATGAGACAAAGGAACAGCAAGGTTAGCTCTAGAGGCCATTCATCGGGGTATTCCAGGCGCAATTTTGATGGACGAGATGGAAAGTTGGATGTGATTGAGGGGGGGGGGACGGGGGAAAGATGTGAGAAGGACAAAGCATGTAAAGAGGAGAGCCACGAAAGTGGGCTTGATGAAGGGAAATTTTCCCTAAGTTCTCCAATGCTTTTGAAGGAAATTTTTATGAATTATTTCTTGTTTTCCTTCAAGGTTTCCTCCCCATTGTTTTCTTTGTAATTTTCCTCAACCAAACACAGGAGAACAAAAACTTTCACTTTCCTAAACTTTTTGTTCTTTCCCTCATATTTTTCTAGAATAGACACTTAAAAAGAGAAACCATTGGAGACTTCAGTGTTGAGGCCCTAGATGCATCTTCCTTCTATGTACTTCTGCTTTTCCTTCCTCTTTCACTTATTTCAGATTATAATGCAGACTTCCAGTCTTCAGGAATTCAGCATCATGAGCAATGGTTGGCTGCCAGTGCCAGAGTCTCTGCCCTGTGATCCATTGCAAGTAGATTTCCCGGTAGCCTTGAAAGTTGCTGGATATTCCTTTTCCATCAAATTCATTCTCTCTGGTGCTGGTTTTCCAGTTCAAACTTTTATAAGCCCTTTGTTTATTGTCTTAAATCTGCTCTTCCTGTTTCTGCTTGCTCTTCTCTGGCAGGTTTGGTTCAAGTTGGAGGCAACTCTGTTGTCCCTCTCCTCTTTGAGCATTATGCATCCAGTGGCTCTTAGGTATGATGTTCAGCAAGAGATGATCTGTCAAAGCAGAGGCCATACGACCTTTTGGATACTTTTGTTGACGTATAGGTATCACATTTTTTGGGGGGCTAACTGAACTTATGATGCAAATAGGAAAAAGACCTAGAAGAAGCAAATGAAGAGTTGTCAATCGCCCACTATGGCTTGCATAGTTGCATGTTAGTTGCAGGCATATGGCAGAATATTATATTCTAGGGTATTTTAGATGCCTGAACATTATTCTTGAGAAGGACTATGGAACATTCCATAATCTTTGATTTTTGCCTTTGGTATTCAGAAGTATCTTCTCAGTAAAATCTTTTAATAATTTTGAGCAATATTTTCCTTACTAAATGAGCTCCAACTAGTTCAAATTTGAGATTAGACGCTTTTTTTTGGGGGGGGGGGGGGGTGTTGTCTAGCCAGGACATTATATCTGCACAAGCGATTCTACAGATCCAAATGGAGGGAAGACAATATAGAAGTAGCAAGCAATGACCAAAAATGCCAATAAGCAGGCCATTCAGCATCCCAAACACTGGTGCTTCCCTAAGCCAACACTAAAACAAGAATTCACATAAGATTAAACAGCTGCTGGATAGGCTTATTAGAAAATAGAAAAAGATATTTGCCGCTGTTTATCTACTTGGGGCATGTTCTTTTCAACATATGGTAGGCACTGATTGCTAAACGGTACAGGATCAGGTGATTAGAGCTGGAAGAAGGAAACTGGTCCATAATGGAGCTGATAAGATCTGAATAGTACTCCAAGATATAGTCATGTATTCCAAGATATAGTCATGTATAAGAATATTATGAAACTCATCTAAGATCGTGAATCAGTATCGTAAAATCATATTACAATCCTACCATACGTTATTTGAACAAAACTAAGATCGTAAGATCCTAATGAGTTGAAGATTATAGTGGAAGTCGAATTGATGGAGGCTCTTTTTTTTTTTTTTTGGCGAGTAATCAAAGATGTATGTTAAAAGGACACCAAGGGGATGTCACACATGTACAAAAGGGGCATTACAAAAAACATTATGCCCTTAAGCTCTCATCCATTATGCAATCAATGAAAGCCAAAAAATTTAACTCTTTGCCACCACTAAGCCCCACACTCCAACTATACAACAACCTCAAAAAATAGAGTTTGAAATCTTAAAATGACAAGATTTTGTCCTCGAAAAAACGGCAATTTCTCTCCTTCCAAGTAGCCCACCAAATAGCTAAAGGAATCATGTTCCAAACTCCAAGAACCCAGCTCTTCTTCATCCTTCTCCTCCAAGCCACCACCACATCTCTCACTTTAGAATGTTGAACCCAACTAATCCCCATAAGCGAGAGAGATAAATCCCAAAGCGAAGAAACCCACCGACAATGTACAAGAAGATGATCCACGGTTTCTTCCTCCTCCAAACACATGGAGCATCTACTTGGACCTCTAAAATTGCTTCTCTTAAGCATGTCGTCCGTGGGAATCTTGCCTAAAGTGGCTGCCCAAGCAAAGAAACACACTTTTGTGGGAGCTTTAGACTTCCAAATGAACTTGGCAGGAAAGTCACAACCCTCCAAGTCTTCAAATTGTGTGGAACAAAAGCTCTTGACACTAAAGGAACCTTTAACATTAAGTGGCCACACAATCTCATCATTAACTTGGGACAGAACATTTTTGTCAGCAAGTACGGCTAACAAATTACAAACACTATCCTCTTCCCAATCATTAAGGCTCCTTACAAAAATCAAATCCCAATGGCTCACATCACCATTCCAAAAAACAACTTCTTTAACTGTGGCAGGCTTTAGACGAGCTATCCTAAAAAGATCGGGAAAAAGATTTTTTAAAGGGTGATCCCCACACCAAACATCGTGCCAAAATAATACCCTTGATCCATCCCCCACCTCAAAATGCACTAAAGATTTAAGACACTCGAGACCTGCTAAGATAGATTTCCAACACCCAACCCCGTGAGGATAAGGACTCTTTTTACTCCACCAACCCAACTCATCAATCCCATATTTTGCCTTGATCACATTTTTCTACATAGCACTATCCTCTTTTGCAAACCTCCACAGCCATTTGGTCTTCAATGCTTCATTCATATCACAAAGGGGTCTTTATGCCAAGTCCTCCCAGCTGTTTAGGACGACATACCTCATTCCAATTGACCCAGTGGAGGCCGTTACCATTATCGTTGGAATTCCAGAGAAAATCTCTCATGATTTTCTCTAACCGACTAGTAATGCTAGCTGGGATGGTGAATAAAGACATGAAGTAGATGGGCAGACTACACAAAGTGCTTCTCAAAAGAGTCAATCTACCCCCTTTGGACAAAAGCTTTGACTTCCAGCCTCCCAATCTTTTATGAAACCTCTCAATGATAGATTGCAAATTGTTGTGCTCTTATAAGGAGCACCAAGAGGAAAACCAAGATATGAAGAAGGCAGATGATCAACTTCGCACCCAAAAAAACGGGCCAACACATGAACATTAGGCACATCGCCAACTGGAATGAGTGCACTTTTGGAGAGGTTGACCCGTAGTCCGGACATAGCTTCAAACAGGAGAAGGATGCACCTTAACTAGCCCAAATTACTCTTGTCCGGCTTGCAAAAAACAAGGGTATCGTCGGCAAAGAGCAAATGGGATATCATCAAACCCTCGGAATGAGGATTCGTAATATGAAAGCCGTTCAAGAAACCTTCCTCACCTGCTTTAAAGATCAATCTACTGAGAGTCTCCATAACCAAAATGAATAATAAAGGTGACAACGGGTCACCTTGCCTTAGACCTCTTGAGCTAGAGAAAAAACCAGATGCTTCACCATTAACTAAGATAGAGAAGCGCACAGTGGAAATACAAAAAGAGATTCATTTCCTCCACTTGTTTGGAAAGCCCATTTTCTCAAGAATAGCCAAGAGGAAACTCCAAGAGACATGATCATAAGCCTTCTCAATGTCAAGCTTACAAAGGATACCAGAAATCCCAAATCTAATATAAGAATCAATGCACTCATTAGCAATCAAGGCTGCATCCAAAATTTGACGACCAGGAACAAAAGCATGCTGCGAGGGACCCACAACTTTTCCAACCAGTGTCCTCAATCTTGAAGTGAGGACTTTGGCAAGAATCTTATATGCACTTCCTACTAAACTAATGGGCCTATAGGACTTAATGTCATATGCACCAGCCACTTTGGGAATCAAGGTAATAAAAGTAGCATTTAAACTTTTCTCAAAAACACCCTTATCATGAAAGTCAGCAAAAAATCCCATAATCTCCCCCTTGACAATAGACCAACAGTGCTTAAAGAAAGCTATATTGAACCCATTTGGCCCTGGAGCTTTCTTGCTACCTAACTCAAAGATGGCATTCCACACTTCATCTTCAGTAAAAAATTTTACAAGATCGCTAGCATCATCAGGGCTAATCGAGGCAAAAGCGATTCCATCAAGAAAGAACCTTGACGGTTGATCTTCATGATACAAATTCTCATAGAAGTTGACAATCGCATTTTTGGCAGAGGCAACATCAACATAAAGCTCGCCACCCACTTGAATTTTGTGAATAGCATTAAACTTTCTCCTCCTATTTGCCACCTGGTGGAAGAATCTGGTATTACGATCACCATCCTCAATCGCTTTTTTTTTTTAATTATGGAATCATAGGATCATAAGACCCGGATTGGGAGTTTGATAACCACGCTTCAAGTGCACAATTACCCTCAACAGCCAATTCTACTTGATGGGACTGTCAAACGATCAAATCTCACCAATGGCAATGACTTGACAAGTAAGGTTCGAGACATAATCTAATGAAACAAGAAACACTGGCTCACAAAACCAAACACTGTAGGTAAAGCAGCCAATTCATTATTTCGTCGAAAGTTAAAGTTTATTTCTTTCTAAAAAAAGGAAACTATCTACTCCGTCCGACTAGTTCCGGGGTCGAGTCCCAGGCAATCCATTTTTCATATTGAAATAATATTCGATATATAAAAATCCTATTCAATTTTTGCAATTCGCGTCACCCATTCACAAACAACTCTAGTGAATATTGGCAACTAGCAAGCATGCAAATATAATTAAAACTATCAGCAAGTAAATCTAAAGAACAAACAGCAGAAAGTGAGGATAAAAGCTGACCTTTAAATCCTTAAGGGTGAGTATAGCCACTCGGCTTGGACAGAGTTCCAGGAAAACAACCTAATCAAACCATATCAGAGAGCCCCCAAAAAAAAAAAATTGAAGAAACCAATATAGGATAAAGGGAAATCGTAATGAGGGAAAAACCTGCGGCTTTAAGCAACTGATTACAGCTTGAACTTCTGTGCATGATTCCTGAGTCATCAATTAAATGATACATAATGCTTCTCATACATCCAAGGCAGAAATGCTGCCTTCATTTAAAATAAAGGGAACACACTGACACAGAAAACAAGACATAGGGAACATACGTTGCATTTTATATCTCTTAATCAGGCAAAATAAGAAAACCATTCCCCTGGAATCTCAAATTCCAGTTAGATCCCCTTCATCCGTATTTCAATATTGAAAAATATACAAAAAAAAGCCAGACAAACAAACAAACAAAATAACTAGAATGACGAACTTTAGTTTAAATGCAACTTATGGATATCAACAAGAACAAAATGGAGGATTGAAGATATCATGGATATCAACAAGCACAAAATGGAGCATCAAGATACGTAGAATTCACATATAGAAAACATCAAATGGGAATTGCATTATCTACAATGCTCATGCTTTAGTCAGACACAGGATTCAACAGGATAAGCATTTCAAATAGGGTCACCACCAAGGATTCAAAATATTGTGTTGTCTTGGTTGTGATAATGTGCTGGGCATCCTGAAATCGCTTTAATGCAGCAACTACGTAGCATGTTGTGGAGTGAAAACATGATTCGCTTATCTTCAAAGCCTTTGTATTGGGGCTGTTTCATTGCAGAACAGCCTCATTCTCAGCACGTCACCACCGACAAATGTTTTCACAAAATATAAGATTTGCGCAGGTTGCTAGTAATTATCTTAGTGAAGTAATCTCAAACTTTTAAGTTTTTTTAGTAATAAAGCAAATGAGTTGATTATCGAACTGAAACCAATACACTGCAAAACAGGACTTATCACAAGCAAATTTCAGCTATGCAGCGTAGTTTATGACATTCCTCCAATTTATGTGTCACCAAAAAAACTAGTGCACTCTGCTGAAATAACTTATCTTCAGATCTATGCCGAACAACCTGCTGTTTCTCTCAAATGATATTGCATGACCAGCCGCATCAGTGGCTATAATAATACCTCCTTTGATCCCTTTTAGCAGCCATCTGTGCATATGTGGTACATTAGAAGCAGGGACAACTAATTCTTAACCAATAAATCAATCTATACCCCTGCTGCAAGTACATGTGCAAATGGATGCTCTATAGTTGCTTATGCAACCTGACATAACGAGCATATTGTATCAACACCTGCTTGAACTGCACCAATATGGTTGCAACTGGGATTCTGTTATGCAATAGCATCCACATATTAACCGAATGCTTGGGCCCCCTCTTCTTCTTTTTTTTGAGGGTCAGATTGGGCCAATTTATTCTATTCCGAGCTATCTCTTCCCAGCCACAGTTCCTGGCATCCTCCACAAGCCAAGTATAGCCTTACACTTAAATACACCATATTTAGCATGCTTCCAAGTCCGATTAGGATTCGAACCTACCATAAATTTCTCATGGAGAGTGCAGATCCTCTCCCAGTATCAACGAATATCAGAAACTAGCTTATTCTTGCACCAGCTCCCCTGTTTTACTGACTTTTAGATAATGCTCATGAATCCATCTAAACCACAAATTCTCTTTCCTAGTAACAACAGCTGAAACTCCTTAGCTAAAATGGCTTTATTCCACTACTTGAACTTTTTAAGCGACTCAAAGAGCGCTAGTGTATCACGCTGTTGCATCCCATAAGTAGTTTCTGTGAATGGCTTCAATTTCCTTCAAAACTGCTTCAGGTAAGATGAAAAGTCCCCTCCAAAAACCAACAATACGCATCTGAAACAACTGATGGAGCCCTGGAGGGGAACCCTAACCCAACACCTCCTTTGGCATTCCTTGGATACATCAATACCCTCTCAGCACAGAAGATATGTCTAATTCCGCAAATTCTGATCTTGCCAGTTAGTTTATCCACCAAAAAAGATGCCATCCAGTTTACTAAGCTTGGCAGAGGTGATAGGCACCCCAAGGCATTTAATGGTAACTCAACTCTAGCAAAAGCACTTCTTCGAGTAAGACAACTTTTGACTTCATCCATCACACCCCCACAATGATCTAGGACTTCTCCTTGTTCACTTTGAACCCAGGGACTATCATTTAGAATTTCTCCATAGTGTTTACCAGGTACTGTACGAAATTATGTTCGACTTTGTAAAACAACATTAAGATATCTCCAAAAGAAAAATGACTAAATCTCATCATTTCGCTAACACGCCATCTTTCCAGATGACGGACTGACACACAACCAATTGTACAAAACTGGCTAAATACAGCAACCTGCTTTAGTACGCTATGCCCCCTGCAATTTCATTCACTCAGACAAAAATAACCCAAATAACCTAACAGAAGGCTATAATTATCCTTCTTAAGTCCACCACATCTTTCATTTTAGTCTACCAAGACTTAAGACAAAATAGTGAAATTCGGACTCCCTGAACCGGAAAGACCAAAAATTCTCCCACTGCTCCCCGCCCCCCCAAAAAAAGGAAAAAAGACGCTCAACCCATCTCTTTCGACGAATTCTTTTTTCAACAGACCCAACTTGCAAAAGTATACATATATATATATGTGATATATATATATATATATAT
>JACYFF010031957.1:54221937-54259668 GCA_017589665.1 Selenicereus undatus
AAAAATAAAAAATAAAAAATAAAAAATAAACAATAAAAAATAAAAATTAAAAATTAAAAAATAAAAAATAAAAAATAAAAAATAAACAAAATAAACAAAATAAAACAGAGCAAAACAGAATAAACGAAACCAAAAAAATTTCATCATCATTAATTACTATCACAATAAAATTATTACATTATAAAACAAAAAAATATTAATAACTAATATTTCAACTTCATTCAACTACATTCAACTTTCACCCACACTCACCCACTTTTTCCCACACTTAAAAAAAAAAAAAACCACACTCAGCCACTCCTTCCCCCCCCCTTTCCCACAATCACCCATTCAACACCTCTCATTTCCCACTGAAAAGAACAGGGCCTTAGTAGTGACAAGAATCCGAGGCTTGATGGTTTGGAAGCTATTTCTATAAGCCTACTTGGGAGACAAGTGGCAAGATGTCTAACGGGAGTGAAGGACTTTTTTGCAAGTAGAAAGCCTCTTAACAGGTTGTTCTTGCAATGGCTCCTAAAGTACAGAATCTAGTTAAAGCTACAAATTTGAGTTTATAGCTCGTTGCAACACTTTATACATGTGTATAACTAAAGTGATTTGTGAGATATTGAAATTGGTGTTGCCTAATTTTATTGATGACTCTCATGGTGCTTTAACTAGTGGCAGGCTGGCAGCTCAATCCTTCACAACCTTATAATTTGTGAGGACCTGGTTAAGATGCATAATAGGAAAGGCGTCTTCCCTAGGTGTATCATGAAGGTAGATTTTTAAAAAGAACCATGATTCTATGAGATGGGGCTTTCCTAAGAAACTCCTCATTGGTTATGGTTTCCCTATCCAATTTGCACAAAGGGTTATGGCATTCATCACTACTAATATGTTCTCCATTAGACTTAATGGTGAATTGTTTGGCCACTTTGGTAGTAAAAGAGGGCTAAGGCAAGGGACCCTATGTTCCTTCTCATTTTTCTGCTTATGCTGGAATAATTAGAGAGAGCTATCAGCATACCTCACATACAGGTCCCGTTTAAGTTTCACCCAGAGTGTCAAAGCCTTAGGATATGCTCTCTAAGCTTTGCAAATGATTTGCTGATATTTTACAGAGTTGATGCGAGTCGTGCTCAATGCCTTATGGCTGCTTTTTAAGAAGCACTTTTCTGTTTGCTCTGGCCTACAGGAAAATTAAGATAAGTCTCTCGCGGTAGTTGCTGGAGTAAGTCATACTTGTTAAAGACAGTTGCTGCAAATACTCGTTTTTAAAGTGGTAATCTACCATTCAAATACCTAGGAGTTGTAATCAAGCCCCAAAGGCTCACAAAGCAAGACTACCAAGTACTTGTGGACAAGATAATAACAAGAATAAGAGCTTGGCTTTTTCAAAGATTGTTCTTTTCCAGGAACATACAGCTAATTAACTCGGTGTTGATGAGCATGTTCACTTACAGGGGATTTTCTTGCTGCCACGGCATGTCCTGGAAAAAGTGACTCAAATCTGCAGATCTTTCCTCTGGAATTCTAAATCTAGGCACAGGAGACATGCAGTGGTCGCATGGAATGAACTGTATTTGCGTACGAGGGAAAAGGCATGGGAATAAGACACTATTTTCAATGGAAAACTGCAATCATTATAAAGCTGATTTGGCAATTGGCTAATCTAACAGAAAGCATATAGATGAGATGAGTTGACCACTACTATTTGAAAGGCAAGCCTATATTGCAGTGCACTGTGCACACAATCTGGTAAAGACAGTTGGTAGTGGAGAAGAATACTAAAGGCCAGGGATCTAATGCAGGATGGGTTTGATAAGCAAACTAACTCTTGGATACTGCAGCTGATGGTAGATATAATGTTCAAACCAGGTTATGAGTGGAAGAGTTAACACACAATGGTGGATCTAGGTGGGAAGATTGACAGTAATCATATATTTGTGGTGGCATGAGAAGAACCAGAGAGTACTTCAACAAACTAGTAGAGATTGCTTCACACTAGTGAAGGAATGTAGAAGGATGATACTAAATAGATTCAAAGGGATTGCTATATAATTGTCTATTTTTTGATCTGATTGTACATTCTCAGGTATGCCAAAGAGTTCATGGTCACTTGCCAAAAGACAAAGTTCAAATCATATTAAGCACATTAATATGAACATTGAAACTCTTTCCTTGACACTTGCTTCCCACTTCCCAGTGCCTGATTATAGCAGAAAACCCCAGAAAATACTTTGACCCTCCAGCAATATTGCAACATTGTCTCTCAATTCTCAAACAATCAAGAAACTTATGTCACTATCACTTGTTTTTGTAGTTAGAATTCAATTTCCCTCATATATTGTCTGATCAAATAATTCCGGAGTGCTCACTGTATCCAGCATACTCAATAGACAGCCAAGAATTCCTGATAATTAATCACCTAAAATGAGCAACTTAACGATGATAATATGCCTCAAATTATCATACTAGCTCCTAAAGCCAAAACTAAACAAAAGCTAAGCTCAATCTTACCTGGGAGACATGAGCTGTTCCAACCAAGTAAACATCACAAGTGCCTCCTTCAGTGTTCTCGCATGACAAAACCACCAAACTTCTAGCAAGTTCCTCAGGAAGCTCTCTTCTTTCACTGTCTTCACTTTCCATTCCGGAGTTCCTATCCCCTCCCTCCCTCGTCGAACTCTCTGAACCGACCACGACATCATAAAGCCTCTCATCACCCTCAACCAGAACGAAATTAGGGTTAGGGTTAGACGGTTCTGCTCGAGGTGATATCTCATCGGGCAGACTCTCAACGGTGACAAAATCATCAATTGCGCTGCCGGAAATATTCTCCTGCGAGTTTGCCTCAATCGTGGAGTCCATATTCCGGCGGCCGAGGGCAAGGGAGTGGGACAGCTGAAGGACAGAGAATTCCCTGCGACGGGTGCAGGACAGTCGGCGTGGGGCCGAGGAGACTAATTGAGAAACGACGGTGGGGTTGAGATGGGGGTTTCTGGCCGTGAGGAGGAGGTTGGACTCGGGCGGGCTGAACGGGTTGACTAGGCGAGTCAAGCGATTCATAAAATCAGAGACAACAGAATATGTCTCGTCCGGCGATGAATGAGAGCAGATTCGCTGTTACTGCCGTCGGTGGTGACATCCCACTATAAATCACACGTAGATCCTTTCTTTTCATGGTCACCTAATTCACTTCTTCCCACCCTCGAGCACTTCTTCTCTCTTCTCACATCTTCCTACACTTAAAAAAAATTGACTCTCACTTACTCCTTTCCATTTCTCTATATAATTATTACTTTTCATATTTTAAAAACTTTTATAATTTATATAATTATGTGTACTGCTTTTCATATTTTGAAAACTTTTCATAGTTACTGCCGCCTTTTTTTTCGTATTTATTTCGTATTTCTTAATTCATTCCTTATTACTTATCCTTAGTTTTCTTCATAAAAGGTTTTCTCAAAACTTTCTTCTATAAAATGTTTTCACAAAATCTGATTTTTGTAGGTCTCTTGGAATCAATCTCTCTATAGGCAAAATTGCTGGTAGAGGTAAGGTTGTCAACATCTGGATCTCCCCAAACGGCGCGATAGCGGGACCCACACTGAGAGTTGTTATTGTTTGTATGTGTACGAATACTCCGATAATAATTATGAAAAGTTTTATTTATTTTTTGAATGTTATGAAAATATTTGTTAGTCGTGTCGAAAAATGTAAATAACGTAATTTTTGTCATATATATTAAAGAAATAATTTTTTTCTGCGTTGTTAAGCAAATATTAGTTATTTATGACTGTTAGATATTCTGAGTTTGATTTTGTATATGGAAGAGATGCTTAAAATTTTTTTTTGCATTGATAAATGGGTGAAGTTGTGAATTATGGATTGGTACATAGGTAAAATTGGTTGAGATTGGAAGAACTGAATTGACATAGGCTGAAGAGAGTTTTTTTTTTATTAAAGTAGGTTGAATTCGGTTGAAATGGATTGCAGTTGGTTGAAGTGGGTTGAATTTTTTTGTATGATGGGTAGAAGTTGATTAAAATAGTGGGAAGTGTATTGAAATTTGTTGAAGTAGGTTGATGTGAGTTGAAGTTGGTTGAAGTGGGTTGAAGTAAGTTGGGTAGGCTGAATGCCCTATTTGGCAATCGGCTGTTAGCTGTTAGCTTATTGCATTAACTATTTCTGAAAAAAGTGTTTGGTAAAATTAACTGTTTCTAACAAGCTTATTTGATGGAATTCCACTTGTGCCCCTTAACAAAACTTCATTACTTTTTTAATAACATAATTATTTTTATTGCATTTTCTTTTTTCTTTTTAACATGAATTGTGAATTATAGAGTGTGGCTTGTGAAATATATAAAATTAAAATTATACCTCCACCCAAATTTGATGTTTATTACCATAGTTTTTTTGTTTAATTCACTTTAATTTTATTTTTGGTAATAATTGAAATTTATAACATAATAACATTTAGAAAGATCTACACCACAAAATACTAATTAATCTACATTATTTCTTAAATTGAAGAAAATTTTAAAATTAAAATTATTAATTTAAACATCATGACCTTCCACAACTTTTGTCCCAAAAGACCAAAAACCAACGAAAAAATCCAAAACAAAAAGTCCAATGTTACATGTAGCCCATTTGAAAATGAAGAGTAGGGTTTTTGTACTAACTACCATAAATGTAATTATGTCAAAAGAAAGGGGTAATATGGTAAATTTGATGTTGAACAATAACAAGTTGATGCAAAAAGCTCTTCCAAAGAGCTTTTTCTAAATTAGCTTTTTGTACCCAAAAAGCTAATTCAAAAAGCTATCTAACCAAACAACCAAAAGAGCTTTTTGACCCAAGTCAAACAGCTGATACCCACAAAAGAGCTTTTTGAGGCCAAAAAGTTGTTTACCAAACAAGGCCGAAATTCATTGAAGTAGGTTGAATTATTTTTTGTACAATGGGTAGAAGTTGGTTAAATTAGTGAAAAGTGGGTTAAAGTTGGTTGAAATGGTTTGAATTTTTTTTTGTATGATGGGTAGAAGTTGGTTAAAATAGTAGAAAGTGGGTTGAAGTTAGTTGAAGTAGGTTAAAGTTGGTATTTTTTATTGAAGTTCATAGAGTGGGTTGAAGTGGGTTGATTTTTTTTATAATGAGTAAAAGCTAGTTAAAATAGTAGAAAGTGCATTGAAGTTGACTGAAGTGGGTTGAAATTGGCATTTTTTTAATTGAAGTTCATGAAGTGGGTTGAAGTGAGTTAATGCTGGTTGAGATTGGTAAATTTTTATTGAAGTTCGTGAACAGGATCTGAATATATATGTATTTTTTTTCTTTGTTCGTATTTAGTTAATATATGAAAAAAATATACATCCGCAATTTGTTTTACAAATAATGAAAATTACAATTTTTGGGGGGTAACAACAGCCGCGAAACAATATTTCGTACCTGAGTCAACATAGAAAAATAATTTTTCCTTCCTAAAATTTTTTTTATCATCGGTAATTACTATCACAAATAAAAGAATACATTAAAAAACAAAAGACATAACTTACATCAACTTTCATACTTTATTCAACTCCTTCCCACTTCTTCCTACTCCTTCCCCCCTATCCCACACTCACATATAACGAACAACTCCTACCCACTCTCACTCACTCCTTCTCCCCTTTCCCACTTCCACCCATTGCACACATGTCATTTCCCAACGAAAAGAACAGGGCCATAATCACTTGTCCAGAATTGCTACCAATTTTGTTTTATTTTTTTGTGAATGAAACTCTTATTTTATTTATACGGAAGTTTTTCTTGCTTTGGGTCAGCAAATAATGCATTATACTACATCTATGTTGTATGTATAAAGGAAAGAGGAATTTATAGTATATAAGTTTTGACTTTGTCATTTTATACTTCTTTAGCAAGAAGTTATAAAATCAAACTAGTTATGATTTACACTTTATTAAATGAAAAAATATAATAAGAGCCCACATAAATAAGAGTTCTTTCTCATTACATTTCTTCTTATTAGACAATTTAGTTCTGTTTAAATTTCAAATTATCTACAAACTACAAACTAGTTGAATTGGCATTCCTCTATTTACTTTTCATTATTATGATTAGCACTACTACTAATAAGATTAATGCTTAAATCACTGTCAACAAAGGGCATCATAAGTAATTTTCCAAACTAGTTCTCAAATTGAGATGTTTTTGCTGAGTGGTTTACATCAAATTTAATTTTGCAGACTTGAAAACATAATTGTTATCATTCAAGTTTTTTAAAAAAGCTCAGCTTCATGGTAATCATCTTAGTTTTAATAACCCGACCCTAATCCATATTTATTTATTTAAATCATATTTATTTATTTATTTAATCATGTTTATTCATTTAATTTATCATGTTTATGGATTTAATCACTCATGGTTATTTGTTTAACTAAATCATGTTTATTAATTCAATCACACTCAATTTGTATATTTACCAAATTACATTATGCCATTTAAATTTTTCGCATTCATTTATCGTATTTAATCATCCCGGTTTGAGGATATTTCATTTGGGTCCCATTTTGCAACTCAGGCTTCATTGATTGTTAATTCAAGTTTCGTCGATTGATTAAATTTCAGGTGAATCGATATTAGGCCTCGATGATTATGATTGAGCATTAAATTATTTTTCATAATGTCACAAAAATTTAATGTTTAGCCATGCAAAAATATTTAGGCTCAAATTCATTAAGTTCGACCCAATTTATTTGTGTCCGATTTGCGGTCCGATTCATTTTGGGTTAAAATTTTGACCCAAAAATTTTGATGTGATTAAATTAAGTTGATTACAATCATTATGCCTAATTATCATTAGCAAAAATTTACTTTATGAAAGGATAAATATCAGCCAAATTTATCAAGATAAGTTTAGAAAAAAAAATCTAGCCAAAGACATGTCCATCTTTCTTTCTCTTCTCTCTCCTCCTCTTATGGTACCCCTGCTGCTAACGTCGCCACTGCCCAGCCACCAGTCAGCCCCTCCAACCACCAGCCACCACCACAACCTCCTCAACCACCTTCATCTCTCTCTATTTAAGCTTCAAGTGATGTAAATCTTAACTCAACTTTGTTTAATTCTTGGGTTTATGTTGGATTTGATTATGGATCATGTTATCTTCATATAAATAGGAGTTATTTTGATGTTTTAATTGTTGGCTAAGCTTGAAAGCATGCAAGGGGTTGAGATCATACATGATCATGCAAGCTTGATGTAAAAATGATGAACTTTGAGCTCTTTAATTTAATGTTGTCATATTTGGCATGAAAAATGGATTTAAAGTTGTTGTTAATCTTATTAAATCCATTTATGGTGAATTGGATGGAAACTTGAAGGGGGCATAACCTAGGATTTCAAGATCATGCATTCGCTGAATTTCTCACTGTCGAAAATTCGGGCAATTATGGGGTTGTTCAAAAATTCCGAAACTTTTACTATAGATTATTTATAATATTTGGGATTTTTATTCAAAATTTCATGAATTTTGGAAGTGTAATCAGCGATTTATGGAATTTTGAATAAAACTGCCCTGTTTTGAATACGAATTATGTAATTATGTATTAATGAAGTTGTTTGGAGTTTGGATATGTTAATAGCTTCAAAAATGGATGTTATATAAATTTTTGGCTAAATTGGTGAATCATGTAAAGTCCCATTTGTGACCAAGAGAGGTTGGTTGGACTAATTATGTAAGTAAATGAATTTATTAGGAGATTGTGAATATTGATGTAACGAAATATATTGAAAATTTTGTAAGGTCTATCATGGAGTGGTTTTTGAGCATTCTAGCTAAACTAAGGCTATTATAAGGGGGGAATAAATATTCACGAATTTTATTGGGATTTTCAGCTCGATTTATGAGAGAAAAGCAAGGAGAAAGCAATGATAGTGTGGCTGGAAAATGGCAGAAAATAGGAGAACCTTCGCGAATAAACTGGTAATGATTGGACCAGCCAAAACTTATGATTTTTGGTGGGTAGATAGTTCATTGTGTTAGCTTTCAAAAGGCTCTTGAATCGCCTTAATCCGAGGTTTGTCGAAAAAGTTATAGTCGTTTTACCAAAACTGTGCAGATTGGACCAAAAACTGACACACTTGTGTTTCAGCCCTATTTTGGGGACCCTATTGTGGGAATCATATTTTGTGTTATCAATGAAAGTTTTTTCGGACTTATTAATCTTTCCATATTGGGGTCAGAAGTCTCCATTTGAGGTCAATGATGAAAGTTATGAATTTTCTAAGTGGACCTTGAATCAGTAACAACTTTGATTGTGCTTAGAAGCTTATTTGGTTGGGAAAACTAAGTGGTCTGACATGAGCAAAGAAATTGGAGCAGTGGGGAGAGTTTTGACTTAGAAACCATATTTATCAGACCAAGTTATTGTAATTTGTGCTAATTTGAACTAGGATATATCTCTTTTGGCCTCAAACCTTTTTTACTTACTCAATTCAGAATGTATTAAATGTATTTATCAAGCCAATCTAGTATACTCGTTGTTATCTTGAACCAAGTTATACATCAGCGAGCCTTAAACTCGTATCAGCAACCTATCTCAGAAAAGGCCACAACCACTCCCTCATTTGTCAATATCAATGCCTTTTTCTTTGTAATCTCATTTATTTCAATGTAGTCTATTTTACTTTCATTTACTTTATATCAAATTTAATTACTTTCACAAATTCAGTTTTGAAGTTATATTAAAATACCTAAGTTATGTATACCATTTAATCACTCAAGTTCTGTTACACATACTTTTACTTACTCAATTATGTGAGTAAAGATCATTTACTGACTGCATATACTTACAATGACATTTATGAAACAGAGTCAATGCCTAGTTATCATTCCCTGTTATACGTAAGTATTATCAAGTCAGAACATATTTTTCAAGTCAGATGGCATTTATGAAACAACTGACTTTTAGCAAGTCAGAGGACATTTTTAAAGACTCAAGGTACGTTCATTGCCTGTATTTTCAGAAAGCAAAACATGTTTATTAAGTTACAACTCTTAATGAGTTTATCAATGGATCAGTTTATACAGTGATTTGCCATTTAACTTGTGACCTCATCAGTTATCATCTATAGGGCGTCAGCCCATCATTTACCTGCGCGGCTTCAGGCCAACTCTTGATTGGATTGGCAGGTGTAGACCTATGTATAGATCATATCATTGCAAGGGGTTCACATCCAGATAATAATGAGCAATTCAGTTTCATATTACTTTCATTTTCATTGTTATTGCCAACTAAATGAATTGCAAAGGCGGGTACCCATCAACAGTGTTTCTATACTCACTTTACAATATAGGAATGCATGTACTGAGTTTTTGCTCATATTTTCGAATTGTTTTCATGTTTTCCATTTTAGGTGATGAAGTAGCACATGTTTTCCCATTTATCAAGCCCTTTTGGGAAGTCATCCGATACTCACAGTGGATCCAGCATTGCATGAATGTTTGGATCGACCTCAGGGTTAAGTTGGGTCTATATTCAATATACTTGTGTAGTGTAGAGTGCGAGTTAGCACATGGTATGATTAAGTCAATGGTATTGAAGTTGAACTATTATGGACTTTGGTCTTGAAGTGTTTTAGTTTGATAGGTTTTGCGATTGTGAACATAAGTTGGAAGATTAAATGGTTTTAGTGAGCCTTGTCCTTATCAGGATGACGATAACGCCTTCGATTAGTAAGCCTTCCGCTGCAATTTTCCGTAAATCATGTCATTAGCATTTTGGGGGCATTACAGTATTGATAATTTCGCTTACAATTTTATTAAAGGAATTTGTATACATAAATTATTTTCTTTAAAAATATCGTACATATTAGTTGAACCTATGTATCTTGTTAGCATTCTAGATGCGATGACCAACTTGCGCAATTTATGGACTTCCATCTTACTCAAGTGGACCTTACCTATATTAGAGTTTTTTTTTTTTACTATTCACCTATAGTTGGTTATACTATTGTCTAGGTATGTAAGTTCATGCTTTTGAATTATGTGTGTAATACTTTGTTACCTTTTACATGTTGATAAATTATTTTATGTGTGTATTTCATATTATAGAGTCTTGATTGTGGTATGTTTTGCAAGATTGTGCATTAATTAGTAGCAAAATAGGATATCAAGGTCTTTTTTTTAGTCAAAATAGGATATTAGTTTTTGTTCTTGTATTTGTTTCAAATTTTTGGTGAAAATAATTATTTCAATTTGATAGTTTTGTTAGGATACTTCTATAAATTTTCACATTGTAGGAAAGTTTGTATTTAATTCATTATTTTACATGTGATTATTATTTCGGTTATTATTTAAATATTTAAACGAAGCAAAATTTTCAATCTTGAATAACACTCAACTAAAGAATCTTTCCGTGGGAGATCATCACCTGAATTTATGTGAATAATCATTTTTACTTTCTTTTTTTTATAAAAAATGAGTTTTTTTTACTATTTTCCCCTTAAAGTGTCTTCCTTTTCTCTCTAAACAATCTTTTGTTGCAACCCTATTCCATTTCACGGAAGTCAAGACTCAAGACAAAGTCAAGATTCAAGACTTTTGATATGCTCATCAATTTTAACTTCTATATCATTGCTCTTTTTTTTTATAAATGGTCATACTATAAGTTTGAAGATTCTAAACATGTGTTGCTCAATCCCTTTTATGTACGAGGGAAAAGCGGAGAGGATTTTTAAGAAGAAAAAATTTATAAATTGTTCAAATTGCACTATTGTGAAACTATAGCCCAAGGATTACCATATATCTAACTAGCTACATGTGTAATTAGAATCTATCTTTTCTTTTTACATTTTTTCTTTATCTAGTCTAATGTTTGTTTAATTATGCAATTAAATGCTATCTATAATATATATCAGCAGTACATAGTTTAAATTGCACCCCAAAAAAATTGCATGTTGAAGGTACAAAAGGACAACTATTGAATTTTACCTTGGCGTGCTTGCTTCCCTCTAAGGAAGCACAACCAGTAACGCTTTGAAGTGTTAGGTGAATCACTTAATTCTTTCCATACTGATGTCTCTCGAAGCATTAGTCAGCTCATGAAGGATTGCATTGTCAGCAATATGAGAAGCGGCCGAATTTATCACAGCATATGGTTTCTTTAACCAAAACTTTCAATTTATTCAAAAACAATTTAACCCACAATAATTCAAAAAAGTATGGGCTTGAGCACCTATTGCTTTTTCTAAGAAAGGGAAAAGGAAGGAAGTGTTTTTTGGAATCCCTCATGATGTACCCCCCAGAGGGAAGTGTATTTCGAGATGAGTGCAAAGGTAATCAAAATATGTTATTCATGCTAGCATAAAACATGGTGTGTGTAATGTCAAAGATGTTTCATTATTCATATAAATTCCACTGCATTTCAAAGGTCTAATCTTCAAGTATATTTTACAGTTGTTATTCATGTCTTATTTTACCATTACTATGTTGGATATCGTTTTTTAATCAAATTAAGTTATTATCATAATTATTTGCAATATTATTACCAATATACTATAACTACAACTTTTTGTGGTTGTTGATGATAATGAAAGACAATTTAGATTTTATTCCCATTACAGTATTTCCGAAATTCTTATATGATCTCATGCATTCCACTTGCAAAAAAATAAAAAATAAATAAATCCTTCCCCTTCTATGCTTTTATTTTAAAGGTTCGCCCTAGTGTGAATTGCCAACTGTCCCGTATATGCGTATTTTTTTTCTTAATGTAATGTGCAATTATTCTCAGTCCTATGCATGTTACACAAAATATGTATTTATTTTGTAAATAAAGTTTGATAAGTCTATCATTAATTTAAATTCTTTAACTTTTAATAAAGCCAACTTTTATAACTTGGCATGCATTTTATGTAATAACTAATACCCTTTGCATTAGTATTTTTGTGATTGAATATTGTAAAGACCATCCTTACATTGTATAATATATTAATAATTTAATATGGGGTCAATAGTTGATCGCCCAGAAATGATTTTGTTCTCACAAACATTAATAAATCTAAAACTCTTCTCTCTACTATTAAAAATAATGTACATATAATCTCACAACTACTACATGTTGACTGCTATTATGTTCCGCAACGAAGGGTTTGTAAGTTTTGATAATTCTTTTATAATGCAATTACTTTTTGCGTAGTTTTTAAAAATTTAGCTCGCGTGCATTGTGTGCAAATCAAAACTAGTGAAGTACAAAACAAGGTAGAATTTAGAAGGGGACAACGTGGGGTATGGCCCCCTTGTTTTTTTTAAAAAAAAACAAAGTAACACCTTGAGTATCAGTATAATTGACGCTTAAATAATTTGAAGTGACTACCTATCAAAAAGGTTCATCTTCCTTTTCGGGAAATCAACTCTTAAGAATTTCATAGTGAAGTGCGCTTGCTATGTAGAAGTCATGGAATGGGTGACCTCCTGGGAAGTTTTTCCAGGAAGTGTGCCACTATATAAGGGAGGGCGAAGCTTCCCGGAAAACTTGTAGTGGGGTCAGTCGACGATCCTTGAAGATGTTCCTAATAATTGTCTACGACCTGGGAGAGGTTGGGTTGTTACACATGGAATCAAAACCGGCCCATAACTCTAAGCTCCACTAGTGGATGGGAGAGTCTTGGGTAATCACCTAGTGGGACAAAGATAATAGGAGTAGATCGCCAGTACATAGGACTCATAAATTGGTCGTATAGCAAGACACAACGAGGACGTTGTGTTCTACAAGTAGGGGTGATGGTAACATTTTAGGTGTGGTTAGAATTGAGGCTTAAACAATTTAAAGTGACAATCTATACCACCAAAGGTGCACCTTCCTTTTTAGGAAGCCACTTTTAAGAACTCCACAGTTAAACATGCTTTTCGTGATTTGTGGGGGCAAGTTGATGATCCTTGAATTTGTTTCTAATAAGCTGTCTACGGCCTGTTAAGGGGATGGCGCATTATAAAAAAGGGGACTAATGTTAGACCCATAATTAGTATGGATTTTAGGTGAAGTCAATGTGCTTCTTAAAAGAGAGAGAGAGAGAGAGAGAGAGAGAGAGAGAGAGAGAGAGAGAGAGGTATTCCTGAAGGAAATTGATCAGTTTTTAACAATTGAAATCAATTTTTTATACCCAAATATCAAAAACTTTGCATATGACAGACATTGGTGTGGGCAATTTATTATTTATCATATTCTACCGCCCTTCTCACTCCCCCTGCTTCTCACTTCTATCAGATTCTTTCTCTCTCTCTTTCTTACTTCTCTCGCATCACATACAATATCACTTGTCATTGGTTGTCAAACATCAACATCAAGCTATAGGCTCCAGTCACCGAGGGGTTTCAATAATTCAATTAGCCTCTTGGTTCCTATAAATTTTTTGGTGGAAAAGGACAAAGCGGCAGGTAGTCAAGCTACAAAACTTCAGTACTTTTACCCTTTTAGGTTTATATATGTGCAATTTTTATAATTTAGTAATTTTATTTGTGGAAGCTTTTTTAATAATTTAGGTCAAGTTTTTCAATTTTATTGTTCAATTGAGTTTATCTCCTTATTTTTTGTTAGTCTAATTGCATATAAGTTTAATTTTATGCATATATATATATATATATATATATATATATATATGTATATGTATGTATGTATGTATGTATTCAACTAAATTATTATACTTGCAAAATATTGTAGGTTAGTCAAAAGTATCTCAAAACGAATAATTGACTCATATTTTCAGAAAAAAGTGAAAGATGATGTTCATGGGGATGATGCACAAACTGTCGAACCAGCTATTGATGTAAGTCCTGAACTCCTGAACTTAGATGTTAAGCAATCATGACCCCCTTCTAAGTCCCTAAGAATTAAAGTCGCGCTTTGATATGAACACTTTAGTTTTTTATCCAAGTTTACCTAAACTAATTAATAGTTATCCTATAAACAAACAGGATAAAGATCACAGAGAATACATTAAGCTTGGACCTTATCAACCTTATCAAGATCAATATCCATCTTTTGGATCAGAAAACCATACTCATCACTTTCAGTATCATAAGTTTAAGAAGTTTAACTAGTTAAAGTAATTGTCTATAACAAATGGGGCATATGGTTTTCCATGCTTTCTTTCTGGAAAAAAGCCAACTAGAAAACCATGATTAGATACATTTACTATTAAGGGGTTTTGAAATTGGAGAAGGGTTACATGATTGTAAGAATTATGCTTTTCTTGCTAATACAGGAAAAGACTCAAATTGAGCTCATAATTTTGCAGTCAAATGTCTTGATAATTTGATGAACCAGTAATGTCACATTGAAAAGGTCAATCAGAAACAAACTGCTGAACAAATTATGAGTAATAGGTTGCATGTGAAAGTATTTATAAATGCTATAAGATGGTTGACATTCCAAATTTGTGCTTTTAGAGGTCGCGATGAAAGTCTTGATTCAGTAAATCAAGGGAACTTTCTTGGATTGATAAAACTTTTAGCCTTGTATAATGAACAAGCGAATGTTCTTATTTTGAAACATGCTCCACAGAGTGCAAAATATACAGCACCAGAAATTCATAAATAGATTCTTCATGTATTTGCATGAGAGGTGCAAAAGACAATACATGAAGACATTGGAAATTCCACATTTTGTCTAATTGAGGATGATTCTAAGTATAGTTACTAGGGAAAAAATGGCTATAGTTTTGTGGTCTGTTTATAAAACTAGATGTGTAAAGAAGTGATTTTTGGATTTACTACACGTCAAAGATGCAACCTCACTAGTTTTCGAGAACAAGTTTTGTTATGTAGTGTCTCACCATAATCTTGTCATTAGAGATATTCGAGGTCAAGAGGATGATGAAGCTAGTAACATGTGTACAACATGGAATGATTGCAAGCATTGTTTCTTAAAGATTGTCCCTACATTGTTTGACTCATTAATTGCAATTTGCTCTTGTTGATGCAACAATAGAAGTAGTAGAAATTCACGATTTCTTTTAAAACTTAGTGTTTATGATAAACATTGTCACTAGCTCTTCTGAATGTCATGATGAATTACAATCAAGCCAGGCAAATGAGCTAGCACATTTAGTTGAAAAGTGCTGAGCTTGATAATGGAACATGAGCAAATCATATCGGTACATTATAGCATCTTGGAGATACCAGTTGCAGTTCACACTGCAAAGTAGCATGTAGTTTGACTAGGTTGTATGGTACTATATGTTCAATTCTTCGTGATATAGCTACTAGAGGTTCTTCATTCTCTCAAAGTGAAGATGCAAAAAATGTGTTTAAATTTTTAATGTCATTGGAGCTTGTGTTCACTCAATATGTGATAAAGGAGAGTATGGGAATTACATAAGCACTTTGCCAAACTTTACAACTTGAGTCTTAGGATATTATAAGTGATACACAGTTAATCTCAAGTACAAAGCAATTGATTTAAAAACTAAGAAATGAAGCATCGAAGCATTATTAGGAAATTTGAAATCATTTCGTGAACAACATGACATTTCAATTCTTGACATGAATGCTCCTTATATTAATGTTCTTCAATCACTTCACTTACAGAGTCAGCAGAAACACACTATACCAATGGACCATCGCTTTCAAGTTAAGATATGTACAATGGTTGTTGATAAACAACTAGAGGAACTGGATGGTAGATTAAGTGAGCATACAACCCAACTCTTAATTTTGAGTGCTGCTTTGAATCCTAAGGATAGTTGTCATTAATGCTTGAATGTAATAATATGTATTGAGTTAAAGTGTTGACAATACTACCTACACTAACTAAATCTACATCTATAATAAAAGCAAAATGAGGTTGATTAGAATGGGAGTGATTTGCATAGCAAAAGTAAACTGCCATCGTCGATGTCATTTGGTAATAAATCACATCCTTTAAAATAAGTTGCATTTATTTTCCTTAAAAAAAGTATGCTTTTTGTTTTGACTTTTTTTTTATTACCAATCATCTGACCACTACATCTCAATCAACCACCCCATGATACCACAGATACCTCCACCTCTCGCTCAACCCCAGCCCACTCTCTCTCTTCTAAGTAACTTCTGTACTTTTCTCTCTCATGCTCCCTCCGCCAACTTATGTTCATGAAAACTTTTGTGATTCTTATTTTTTGCCTGTAATTATATTTAATTTTTCAACTGTTAGTTTAGTTTTAGATTTTCTCCCCAGTCCGCTCTTTCTTCTTCATCCATTGCATGTAATTTGAAGGACGATGGTGATCTGATTATGTCAATGGTTCAAGACTTCAAGTGGGAGGTTCATCTTGATGACATGTATTCTGGTGGACCATAGCGGGCTTCCGCCGAGCCATTGAACTTTTAGGTTAGAGTTGGTCATGAATATGATGTGAAATTTTGTAATTTCAATCCTTGGGTTTTGTTCCCTTTTTGATTCTTCATTTCTAATATAGTTTAGTTGATTTCAGTGTTCCCCCCTTTATTCTTCATGATTGTTGTTTGTGACTTTCAATTTAATTTTGGATTTTCTATTTTTATCTCTCATCTGCTATTGCTTCTTTGGAGGGCTTTTGATGTATTAGAAATTTGAAAAGTTTCGAAATTTGAGTATGATTTCAATTAATTTTGTGAACTTTGCTTGGTTATGTTTCCTCTAATTTGTTAGGAATGCCTATTTATGTAACTTTTCTTATTTTATCAACATTAGCATGGCAAATTAGTTCTATCATTGGCTCTTGGTGGATAGTATTGTCCATTGTACTTTTTCTTCAAGTGATATTTCTACAAGTGTGGCCGCTTTCTTCAATATGTATACACCTTCTGTATACTTTATTTTTGCACTGATTTTGAAGTTGTTGGGGTAATTGGACTATATTTTAGAATTTTAATTTGAGGGTCGGCTTCCATCCACTCAGACAAGTCCCTTTCTTTTTTTTTTCTTCTTCCCCCCTCCCTAATTTTCAAGGTATCCTCTTTAACTACAGTTCAGAGAATCCTCCACATGAGCAGTAATTTTACAATTAAACAACAAGTCTCTATGTTCACTTATATATGCAAGGTAGTTTCTTATAAGTGAACCTCTTTATTTCCTAATTTCATTTACTCCATGGTTTCTTCCCTATAATTGCTCAAAAATATTGATCGTTAAGAGCTTGATTGTGCGGTAAAGATTAAAAATTCATCGTGGGCAACAAATTTGTTCAGGTCATGTCAAAAGCAGAAAAATGGGATTTTCACTACATAATATGTAAATTATTTTCAGGTCAGTTTTAATGGGGAAGAGGAAATTAGGAGGAGAGGGAAGGTGGGAGATGGTAAAGAGGAGATACATGAGCTTATGTTTGGAAATGGTCTTAAGCCCAATTTATCCATTTCTTTCAATTGAATGTATAGTAGAAGAAAGATGCAAATATAAGGGCAGTGACAAATTAGGCACTTTTACTGTTTCTTCTTGCTATAGGAATTAGGTTATTTTCTTCGTTTTCTAGAAATGGAAATAAAGAGGCAATGTTTAGTCAAAGTAACAAGCTCCGAAACTTTTAACCATGATTTGTTAACTCTTTTATCAATGGATAGAACTTGCTTCTTTTTTGTTTTTTGGATGATTTTGTAATTCTAATCCCGTTTTTCCATTTTTGATTCTTCATTTCTAATATGGTTTAGTCATTTCCAGTGTTCCCCCCTTTATTCTTCGTGGATGTTGTTCTTGACTTTCCATTTAATTTTTAGATGTTCTGTTTTTATCTCTCATCTGCTGCTGCCTCTTCAAGGGCCTTTTGATGTATTAGAAATTTGAAAAGTGCCAAAATTTGGGTTGATTTTGTTAACTTTGGTTGCTTATGTTTTCTCTAATTTGTTTGGAGTGTCTGTTTATGTAACTTTTCTTATTTTATCAATGTCAGTAGGTCAAATTTAGTTCTATGCTTCACTCTTCGTAGATAGTATTGTTCATTGCACTTTTTCTTTAAGCCATGATTCTACGAGTGTGGCCAGTTCTGTTAATATGCATACACCTTCTGTATGCTTGAATAATGGTGTTCTATTGGTTTAGAACTTGGGAGATAGGGTTCTAGTTTTGACATATAATGAATACAGTAGTGAAGAGAATATCATCTTAGGGAGGGAAACAAGTTTTTTTTGGGGGGGGGGGTTGGATTAGGTACTATATTTTGTGTCTCTACTTGCTTTTTAGTTTAAAATTCAGGGTTGCTTGACATAATAACTCAAGATAATTGTAGTTCACTATACTTGAAATTCTAATTTCTCAAACTATTTTTGTTTGATTAAGATTTTCTCTTTTCTCTTCGCAAAGAGCATTGGGTTGGATTAAGGTGCTATTGTGTAAGGCCTTAACGTAAATTGCAAATAAGGGGAGGGGAAAGAGTCGAGGTGGTTTGGTATCGGGCCTTCAATATCAGTTTGAACCATTTCAGTATGTTTCTCCATGCTCCAGCAATGGCATTATGGAAGCCTGGAATTGAAGAAGGTCACAATAATTCACGCTTTGCTCCCACCTCAACTAAGCTAGATTTTAAATGCAAATGAGCTAGCTTTAAAGCTCTAGAATGAATGGTTGAAGGAAAAAGATACATAATATGGCAAGTAGTAGTGGAAGATCAAAGTTCCCAAAGTTCATGTCACTTGATGATTGCTCTAAGGTCAAATTCTGTTTCTTATTCTAAACTTGCTTCTTTACCCTTTTTTCCCCCCTTTGCTGATTTTAGCTATGAGGCACACTCACATATTCTTATCCTCGACAATTTCTTAATTTTTGGGTTTACTTTTTATGGGGAGAGATTGGTGAGAACCTCTTAGTCTGTTGTGGTCCTTAATGCTGGTTGTATATTTTGAATTATCGAGTTTAATTTTGGGTTTTACGGAGGAATGGATCAAAATGGAGAGATGGGGCCTACTACTAGACCCTAAGCTGGTGAGTTGCAATTTTAAAACAAGTCTCTTTCTTCTTAATTATGTATCTAGTACATAATTATTATTGTATATGTACTGGATGAAAGTCAAGGAAAGGATATGCTTCTAAAGGATCTACTTCTAAGAAAGCATTATGAGAAATTAGCTTGGTAATAATATATAGGATGATGCCTTTTCATGAGGGATTATCTACCAAAACTTAGCTTGGTTTTATTTTGGCTTTTTCTATTAGGTTGATTTACAGCCATTGATCACTTCCTTAATTATCTTCTAATGAATGCACATGAATATTTATTAACTACAACAATGGTTGGATGTCTAGGTTTTTTTTTAATAGAAAAAAGAAGGGTAAGTTTTCCAATTGCAGGGAGAAAACTTAAGTAAATCCTTGAAATGGTGGGGTCTGAATCCCCGACTTCACATTTGGAAGGTGAGTTGGACCTTTGCATATGATGTGACATATTTAACTTTTATTTGTCTTTCATCAACATAGGATGTTTCGATTATAAAAGATTAACAAGTCCCTGTTTCTTGATTTTTAGGATAGCTATTTTACTCTATTTCTGCCTACAAATGAAAGCCTTTGTTATGGATGTTGTTTATTATCTCTGCTAGAGAAAACTATTCTTAGAGCTAAGATAGAGCTAAGATGCACAATGCCAAGAAGGAGAATTGTCGTTTTTACATGTTCTTATCACAGAATTATATTAAACTTTGATTAAGCTTCTCTTCAGAAGTCCCCCCTCTCCTAACCTCTACTTTGTTTGTCCTCAATATTTAGAATTGCAAAATTGATCAATCCAGGCACCGAGGGCTAGAGAGGATATGGTGCATATTATGAGTGTTGTGCTATTTGACCTATATCTATAGTTTCACAATAGTTACTGGTCAGTTTATTGACATGTTTAGTTTCACTATAGTTTTTTTACCCCTTATTTGAGTGTGTGTGTGTGTGTGTGTGTGTATATATATATATATATATATATATATATATATATATGTATATATCTATTATTACACGTCTCTGGTACTTCTTTTGTACTTCTCTTTTCTCTATTGTATACTTTATTAAACTTAAAAGTTGTTTTTTCCTGATTTAGACTTAAATTTTAATCGTTATGTTTCTCATCTTGGGATTGATATAGAGGCAAGAGTCATTCAAGCAACATGGAAATCAAATAAACTAGTTATTAATATCTTCATTCAGAACACAATATTAAAACCATTTTATTTTTCTGAACACTTTCAATTATTATACCTAATCTATCTTAATTTGAACATTGTATCAGTTGAATAACTACAATATACTATTGAAGAATGTGTTTTATTTTATTACTATTATTTAAAACTAAGATTTGTGTAGTGTTGTATGATTAACTTTTTAAATTATGATGCTTTAAAAGTACCATGATTCATGCAGTACAATAAGTCAAAAAGTTAAACATGACGCAATGCATAGCAGTATGTTGCTTTCAATTATTATGTTTAATATATTTTATTTTTATTTAGTTTTTATCTTTCAGACTTTAAACTTTCAACTTACTATACATTTATTCAAACAACAAATTTCGAGGCAACGTCCGGGTCTAACTGGTATCATTAATGCTTGAATGAGAATACTTGAATCTTCATTAAGGGCTTAAATGACTTATTTCTATCGAGTTATACCTAACATCCACATCTTGGCATCCCTTTTCAGCCTCTATCTTCGCTGCTTGCTCAATTTTCATTAGTTCTATTGTAAAAGTGCTCTCTTCCAAACTCAGGTGTGATGCACATTTCTTCCTCTGTAAATCTGACTAAATTAATTGCCATTGCTATACTTCCTCTCAATTTTTTTTAGGATCCATCCATTATTAATGTTGCATGCATTTTCGCATTATGTATTCCCTAGTAGTATATGTGTTTGATCAACTTAGGTTGTTTCACAACCAATGCATGATTTGTACTTTTAAATAGTGTTTGCTCACAGTTGCACTTTCCATTCTTATATTCCAAATTCCCTTTTTGAATTTGCTTTCTCACATTCGGATTAGAACTTATTCCTTAGCATCCAAATAGCCCAAGTGAAGTGTATAAATTGGTTTATAAGTATCTTTTCCTTCCTTTCCACTTTGAATATAAATATTACCTAATCTTCAAGCCATTGTTTGTTATCCTTTAGCCTACTTCAACTCGAACTCTGAAGTTTGCCATTACCCAAAATCATTGTGTGAATGTGCAATCGCAAAATAGATGTTCCATTGTTTCTTTTTCTTTATAACAAAAAAAAGACAATTAAATTCATCTTCTCGCCTCTGTATTCTTTGATCACATCCTATTAATGCATCATCATAGAATAGTTTGCAAAACAATATCTTTCATTCATTAGGGACCTTCTAGTAACGTCCACATTCTTACATGCTCCGTTGGTGTTATATTTTGTAATTTTCTTTTAATAAATTCTGCATGGCTAGATTTAACTGTGTATTCTCCCATTCTAGTAACTCCCCATAATATTATATCCTCACCCACTTCTAGCTGTATAGCCATAGCTAACACTTTTATTAACCATGTCATGAGGGAACAATATTCTTACCAGGCTACAATTCTAACTTTGTCCTCCATCCTCAGAGTGCTCATTGACCTTTCTATGATGCCAATATATTACAACACTTTAACTAATAACATGAAATCACCGATCAACCTATTTGCATGTTCCAATTCTCACTTTTTTTTCCTTCTCTACCATCCATCTGAGTCCTTCTTTAAATATCCTTGCAGCATGTACCAGTTCTTTTCTACCCACGTCTGTTAGCGCCCCTTATCTTGTTTATTTTGCCACTTTAATTGGTAATCTCGCTAAATACTTGGAATAATAAATTCGAGATAATAGTAGATCCACTTGCCAATTAATAAATAATTAATACTATATAATTCTTGAGATAATAGTAGATCCACTTGCCAATTTATAAATAATTAATATTATATAATTCCTTTGTATACTATAGCTTAAAAAATTATTTTTTGTCCCCTTCCCCAAGACCCCCCATTTCATATGGTCCCTCAATAAAACTACTGTCCTGTTGACACATGATATGTGATTATACTATTGGATCCATGATATAAGAGCTATTCTTGATACCACTACGTCAGAGGTGCATGTAATTCTTGAAAAAATCAAAAACAATTCATCGCTATTTAATAGCATATTCAAGAGTCTAATTAGCTAGTCGAACTAAGTAAGGCAACTTTGGTTCACTATTTTGGAAAATATAGGGCAATTTGTTGATTGAATGTTTTACAACAATTATAATAAACTTTCGATAAACAAATTTGTAGTCAAGAAAAGTTGTAAAATAAACATTTTGATTTAGAAAACTAGTTGATACTCTTCTAAACACTTTTCTTCTACTCAACCATTACTTCATACGGACCTCTAACTTGAAGATTTATAAATCTTGCATAACCTTCATGTCAAACAATTTATTTGCTATTGTAATCCGAATTTGAAGAATTGACGTCTTTTGCATATCCATCATGCAATGAATTAATGGTTATATCCCATGAATGCGGAAAGGATCAAATCAAACCAATTAAAAAACTCCTACAATAAGAGAGCAGACCACCTATTGGAAGAGAGTGTGGAGGGACTCACAAATGGAAAGACAACATGTGTTAGGTGGAAAAGTATTATGAAAAACATAATAGCTGAGAAATGGAGCTCACCATTAACCATGTGGCGAAAAACAAAACTATGATAACTCTAGGAATTAATAAGGAAGTAGGGTCTTCTATTTGAGGCTACGATTGGCTTCATCTCTGTTACAAGTAGAGGTGTGCATATTCCAATCCGATCCTCAATAATGGACCTGACCATTTTATTTCACTCGGGTCCTCTATCCAATTTTTCTTTTATTTTCGAATTTTCAAGCTGGTCCTAGTCCAAATTTGAAAAAATTTGATCTGGACTGGTAACCCGATTTTTTTTTTTTTACTTGAAGTAATTTTTTATACTAGGCGCAAGATACATTTTGACAAAATTAATCTTCTTTTGACTACTTTGGTACTACCTCCGCATTAATCTAGTAGCTTCATCCTAATTAAACTTTGCCCATAATTGTGTTCTATTTTTTCAGTTCTTTATGGTAAAAAATGGCGGCTAATGTTGTGCTTGTGTAGTTGTGTTGTGCGTTTCCCTAAACCTTGAGCCCTTTTTCAATCAATATTTAATTAAACTTGTACTTTGTTCCTGTCTCATCTTGCAAACTTCTTGTGAATAAAAAATCAACATAAAGTATAAGTTGGATGATTTGGATCCCACTGCCGATATTTCTTCAATTCCTTGAATAGTCTCAAAGTCATAGCCACCCATCAAGTATGTAATTTTTTTCTTTTTTGCAATTTATGACTTTAAAGTTGAATATTAATGATTATTTTTATCTATATATAAGTTTTAATGATTGAACTGAGTTGTAAATTTTGACTTTTGTGTGTCTTATTTATATACTGTGCACGTAATTTCAATAATTGAATTTAGTGGCACTTTCTTACTTGTCATCAATTGCTTTATTTCAAACTAGTTGGCATCATATTGTTTTTAGGCAAGCATAAAATTTAATTGAAGATACTAGTGTTGATCTTTATTTTTTTACGGTATTATTGCTAATTAAAGCTTCCTTTTTTTCCCTTGCTGATCAAAACTAGATATATGGTTTGCTCTCAATCCAAAAATGCGACAGTAGACCTGATCAAAGTGAGGGTCATGGAGAGTAAAGGGTTGGGTCATAGGGATTAGCAGGCAGGGTTTTCTTGACCCTAACCTTACTCGACCCTTGTGCGGGTTGGCATATCCTTGACCCTAACCCTGCAAGTACCCCTCAAATCAGACCTGACCCTCAAACCTCCCATTTGTTGAAAATGAGTTTTTTTTTTTACTAAGTTTTATTCTATTATAAAGTTCAACACTAAACATCCTACAAAACAAACGGTCACGCGATAATAAAATGTTCAAATGAAATGCATCGTAATTACAAGGATTTTTGGACGGTAGTATACTACACTTTAGGGGTATTGGATAATGCTCTCAACTTTAAACTTGGACATCCTTGCACAGTACTATCAATCTATTTAATATTTATATACCAAGATTAATTTTGAGGGTATGTCAACTTGGAGATGCAAGTGCATGTTAAACAAATATAATTGTGTATACTTAGAAATTCCTGCATTTTAAACATACGGATTTATTGGACTGCTTGCAAGAGTTTGGGCAATTTAAGCAAGTCTTGAATTGCAATGGATTGAAGCAAAATGTCTCTCTAAAGTGTCCTTGGTTTCGCTTATATGGAATCACCAATAGTTAATGGTTTCAAAACTTATGTACCATAGAACAAGCCTCTCCAAAACCCTACAATTCAGGGGATACTACATCAAGAAACCCCATATAGCTCACTTAGATGAAATTCTTGAGTTACAGAAGAAAAGATCTGCAATCAATGAGGCATACTGAAGCAATTGCCACTTGGATTCGAGAAGTGCACAAAATGGCACCCATATGATGAGGAAATATAAGCTCAAAATTGTATGTATCCACTGACTTGAACAGTCTGCACCATCAAACTTCTAGGCTGAATTTCATTTGCCACTGGTCTCCAAATGTGTTACAACATGGGTCATTGGAAAGCTTACTTTCTGAACTTTGATATAGAATAACTAAAACATCACTATCTATGGAATGTATGGCTGCAAGTGGACTTTGACTTGTCTAATAGTTTTGAATAACCCAATGACCTCTAATCCACTTGAAACTTGTTTTATATGAAAGATATCTCCTTAAACTTAAACTCAGGATGGGAAATCCTTGCGTAAATCATGGTGATTATGGACAAAAGTTGCTTCAAGGTCGGTCCTTATGCACTGATCAAAACGTCAAGTTGATTGAACTTATGTAATCTACCCATACTTGATTTTCCTTATGCATTTAACCTCAAAATGAGTCAATGGCCCGTCATAGAACACATTTGTAACAACTCCCAACCTTAGGGCTACGAGTGTTAATGATTCTGAAATTTCTGGGGCGAAACGGATAGAGTTTTGCCTGCAAGCAGGCCAATTTTCAGGCTTAAAGCCTTACATCACATCATCTGCATTGGATAGAAGTATAAAAGGATACCAAATTAAGCTCAATGGCTACACACCGAAGACCACAACTCTACGGGCTACACGCCCAGAGTACAAGGGTTTACATCCCAAAAATAAACAATTCAAGCTAAAAGAATGGCATACCAATCAGATGGGCGACTCATATGACCATACATATCTCAATGCATTAGAACACCTTTAACTTGTTAAAAATCACCCTCGGATATGATGCTTGAGATCAACTATATACACACTGTATGGATCCATTTGAAAAAGAAGAATATTGTCATAATAATCTGATACACATTGCAGACATTACTATTGTCACAAATCTTCATTCCGCACTAACCAAAATCAGCATAAACATCTTAACTCCATAATCCATATCCCATAAAGAAAATCTCAACCTGGCTCTGATACCAAATCTATAACGCCCCCAAATTAAACATGTTTCACTGTTTATATTTTCCTTAATAAATCATTCAATTGTAATATGATGGATCCAATGATAGGGGTGTTACCGCCGTCCAAAAGGACAAGGCTTGAAACATGAGTGTTATAAATAACACAGCTAAGCATAACCTCCACTGCACACATTCACATATGATCATCCATTCACAATCAAGTGTTAACCAATGTAAGGTTTATAAACCATAGTAAGATCATTCACCATGTAATCTACATCTTCATCCACAGAAGAATTCCAAATACAACTTTAAAGTATGCATATACGGCATTACTTCTGATCCATCCGGATTTCCTTGCTTCACTTATTCTCTTCAGCTGATTTGCTGGCATGAGGGCAATACTCTAAGCATTTACCTAAAACAAAATATGAAAAACATTTCGAACTGTGAGTCGAAGCTCAGTACATGCGTTCCTAAATTGTTAAATGATCATTGAACACTGGTTGGGCCCGCTTTGCAATTCATTTAGTTAAAACAGTGAATAAGATGATGTAAAGTTGCATTGCTAGTTATTATCTAATAGTGAACCCCTTGATACTGTTACGATCTATGGATAGGTGTACACCTGCTAAGCCGACCGGAGGACCTGTCCTGAAGCCGCGCGGGTAACTGAAAGGCAAATGCCCTATAGATGATAACTGACGGGGTCACTAATTAACTGATAAATTACTGTGTAAACTGATTCATTGATGTACTTACCAAAACATAATAACGTTGATAAATACACTGGGATTTCTAAAGATACAGGCAATGGACGTACCTGAAGTCTTTAAAAATGATATTTCACTTGATAATACTTATGCACAATGGAAATGATAGACTAGGCCTCAACTCTGTTTCATAAATGTCACTGTAAGTATTTGTAGTCAGTAAATGATCCTTACTCGCATAATTGAGTAAGTAAAAGTAGGTGTAATAGAAGTTGAATAATGAAATGGGATACATCACTTGTGCATTTCAATATACTAAACTGATTTTAATTCAATATAAGACAAGTTAAACCAAAATGAACTAATTTAAATTAGTTAGGGTTATTGAACTTGAAATGCAATAAATTGAAGTAAAATAGACCAAATGGAAATGATGGAGGTGATAATGAAAAGATTTTAATTGATATAAATGAAATATGGGTTTATGATATTTCTGAAATGGATAATGAAAAGTGTGATGCTTCTGAAATGGATAATGTGAGGTTTAATACCATGAGGGGTGTTGTGAGGTTCATAAAAGCTCAAATAACCTCAGTAGATCTGATAGACAGTAACTTGAGTCATTACTGTGCCCACTTATCAAATTTCATTTTCATGCACACTTAACATAGTTTCAAACCCAAGTAAGCTTCTATTCATAAACAAACTTGTTGAACTCACTATAATTTGTAATTTCCTTGCAATACCCATAATTATATAGAAACTTCTGAAAATATTTCCAAATGTTACGATTTCTGCATTAACTCATGTTACCGTTTGATGGTCTGCAATAGAAAATCCCTATCTTTCACTCTCGACCTCCAAATAAGATTTAAAACCCAAATATGAAAAGCTCATAATGTCCACTAAAACATTCATTCATGACACCAAGTATGAATCCCATAGTAAGGTCCCTAAAATTAGGGTAGAACAACAATGTGCACAATTTTAGTCCAATCTGCGCAGTAGTAGCAAAACGACCATAACTTTTTTCACAGAACTCGGATTAAGCCAATTCAAATGGCATTTGAAATATAAATCATTGGTCTATCTACACACCAAAAATCACAATTTTTCAGTGACCCAATCATTACCAGTTTTTCCGAAAAGTTACTATTCCAGTTCAGTTCCCAGTTTCAATGTATTCTGCATAGTCTTGAGTAAATTGGTCATAACCTTGTCCACACAACTCGAACCTGAGTAATTCCAAAGCCTATTGAAGGATAACACATCAAGATATCACTACACCAAAAATCAGGAATTTTGGATGTGCCAAACAGTACCAGTTTAATCCCGAAGTGGCCCCTATTTCAGGTCTGTTGACAGCTCAATAACCACATATTTGCAATCTTTTCTTCACATAACCACCCACTAAAATCACTCTTTAACTTATATACGTCAGCATAAACATCTTGATATTCATTGCCAATGCCGAAGATCACAAAATCTCCTTTAAAACAATCAAAATTCAACACTTGAACATGAAGCTTGCATGATTAAGATAAAACCCTAACCCTAGGTTCAACTTCAACATGATCCATCACCAAGATGATTTTTAATTCAATAAAAACAACATAATCCACCATTAAAACAACCAAAAAAAAAAGTAAAAACCAAAAGTTCAAATAACAAGATTGAAGTCACTTACTTTGAGCTTGAAACAAGTGGAGATGGAGATGAGGTTTGGTGATTTTGAGGATGGGAGATGGTAGCTAATGAAGGGAGGTTGTTGGGGATTGAAATCCTTGCCAGAGAGTGGCCGGAAAGTGGTCGGAAAGCACCACAATAGGGGCTGGGGGTGCTGTTGGCCATGTGAAGAGAGAAGGAGGAGAGAAGAGAGAGAAAGCCTTGAAGAAGAAGAAAGCCTTGAAGATATCTCTTGCAAACCCTTAAAAACACTTGGATGAAAATGCCCCCCATTTACTTGGCTGAGAATTAAGCACAAAAATCAGCTTTTGCTAATGATAATTAGGGTTTAATGATGGTATTAGATAAGCAAATGAGTTAGGAACTTGTTCGGCCGACATTGGGCTTAAATGAGCTCGGTTGGAAAAAAATGTCAAACCGGGTACGATAATTAAATTTGTTTTTTTTTCGAAGCGCGAAATTAAATATGATGTCATGAAAAATACTTTAATCATTTAAATCATAATTATCGAGGCCTAATATCAATTTCTCCGAAAAATTATTTTCGGTAAATGAAAATCGAATTGCAAAGTGGGGCCCGACATGAATTTTCCCAACTATGATGATTCAATGCGGTAAATAACTGTGAAATTGAATAACATGGCTTAATTAAATAGATAAATATGATTTTAGGGTTGGGCTATTACATAGCTGGTAAGAAAAAGGTGTTCTGTATATCGGAGAAAATAATTGTCTCGACAAGGTTTTGTCGGTGGTTTTGTGACAACAGTTTTATACGGTTGAGGTGGACAATTGGCTAGGGACTGAAATGAATTTTTTGTAGGAACAATTTTGTAGTCGTCATTCATTTGTGTACCTTTGCCTTTGTCTTTCTTGCTCATTGTGAAGACTTGCATAAAAGGTGTTTTGCCACCCTTTCCTTGCAAAAACTCTCTTGTAAGGAAATCTGTTAAGGAATTGTTCTCTCCTTTGATGAATTCAATGTCGAAATAAAAAGAAGATAAAATTGCTTACCGTCTAGCAAAGATTTGTTTTGAAACCATATTCTTAACATCCTTTTGTAAAACATCTTTTGCAAATTCGCAATCGATGAGCAGAAGAAATTTTTTGTTAAAAAGATCATCTTGAAATTTTGAAATGCAAAGTACGATAGATAAAATTTCTCTTTTGATAGTAGAATAATTTTGTTGCGTACTGAGCCAAATGCCAGAATGATAACGATCTAACTGTTCTTTATCATGCATTCTTTGTTTAAGGATTCCTCCATAACCTATGTCAGATGCGTCTATTTCTACAGTCATGAATGCAGAGGGATGGAGAATACCTAGACATGGCAAAGACTCGACCTTTTGTTTGATTTGCCTAACAAGGTCAGTGTGTATAGTAGACCAAGGTTCAGGATTTTTCCTAACTCTTCTATACAGGGGATTATTTAAATAAGAAATTTGATTTTGTTTTAATTGTAAAAGATTGCCCTGTTTGTAAATCGAAGAATTTTGTAAAAGCAAAACTTTGCGTTGCTTAGCACCCGAAAGAAAATTGAAAGAGATTTAATTGCCAAGAATCTTGGTATGAACACCTGATTCATTGACCTGAAAAGGATAAATTTGTGTTAAAAATGGAGTACCAAGGATAATGTCATGGGTAATATTTTGAACAATCAAAAAAATATTTTTTAAGCAATAACCATTGTTTTGAATGTAACCTTTGTCCAGGTTATACCTGGTGCTCAAAGGTTGTCCATTGGCTTTACACAATTGTTCTTTTTTTCTTTCACAATACTTAGTAGGAATAATTCCCTCACGTATGCAGTTCTGGTCAACTCCACTGTCAATAAGAGCTACTGCACTTGCAGAGAAATCATTAAATACTATTTTGACCGTAGAATACCATTTTTGAATTGTGACATGAGAAATTGTATGAAGAAATTGTTCTTCAGAAATTACAGTCTGAGGGATTTTTTCTATATTTAGAAAATTGTCAGAAATATGAGAGGAACTAGAAATCTGTGTTTCCAGGATGGAATGTTTTGTGCGGAGTTCTAGATCAGTACCTTTGAGATTGATGATCTCGTGTCTAAGATCTCGAACTTGAGCTTTTAGCACATTGACTTCAATATGGATATCTTTTGTGGTGAGTTGCTGGAAAGGATTTGGCACTGGATATTCTTGGAAGAGTTTTGTCAGGCTTGGAGTTTCAATGTAAAACTTAATGACTTTCTTTTCTTCTTCAAGAATCAAGTCTTTATGCTTCCCTAGATACTCCTTTTTGTCTTTTCATACAAAATCTTTCCCGTTAGATCAATCAGGAATTCTTTATGATTTCTATTGGTGATGACGTTGACTACTTTGATGGGAGAAGAATAAAACTCTGATTCATCTTCCTCAGAGATTTGATAGTAATCAACTTCTTTGTCACTATCAAATGAATTTTGGGCTAAAATAGCTAGGAGCTTATTCCGAAGTTCATGATGATCAGGAAATAACTCGTTGATCTTTTGTTCTGTTTCGTATTGGAAAGCCTTGTGCCCAGGTTTGCGACATTTGTAGCAAACAACTGGCTTCTTTTTGGCGTTCTCCTTTTTGGAAGAAGTCGACTTAGAATTGAAGGCTGGAGGAGAATTGTTTGGAGGTTTTGTTGGCCTTCTGAATCTTTTGTGAACGACTTTCTTAGCAAGTTTGGCTTGTGAAGAAGGAGCTTCAATTTTTGTGATGCCAAATGCTTCACAGGGTAAATAAAAGAAAATATCTACTGAAAGAAGAGAACCTTATGAAGAAAACTTAAAACACAGGGTACACAAAAGAAAATAGAAACTGAAAGAAGAAAACTGAAGAAAAACTTGCAGATAATTTGTAATAGTAATAAACTTACAAATTGTCGAATTTGTAGAACTTGCACAGAGATTTGTAAAGTAGCAAATTAAAGAGGAGAGAGGAGAGTTTTGTAGATGGGAATTTGCTGAGGAGAGTTTGAGCTCTCAAGTTGGCTCTTGCTTTTTGATCTTCTGAATTCTCGATTCTTTTTTCGATGATTTGTCTGAATGAAATGTCTGCGTTATATAGAGCTGGATGGAGCTCAATAATGCAGGCGTAACAATGTCCAGTTGTCATGCGCCGAAAGTTGGGCTGCAATTGTCAAAAGGTAACCGCTTTGTCCTGTGCAACTTTTGAAAACGTTGTCCTAGGGACTGTTCATGAATAGTAACTTGTCGGTACTGTTGATGAATAGTGAAATGTCAGGGAACTGTAATAAATAGTGCCTGCCGATAGTTTCGTCTTAACCTGCAAAATAAAATTTTATTAACTGCAATGGCCCTTACTTTTGCCAAAGATCATGACCTTTGCGGGCTCTTTTCTTTGACCTTTTGAATTTTGTTTTTGTCGCAGATCGTAAGGATCTTGTGAATCCTGAACATCTTCAATTCTGGGTTTTGTAGCGGACTCTGCTGAACTTGAATTGTCATCTGTGACATCATTGTCAAGGAGGTTTTGTAAAAAGATCTGTCTGATTGCTGGGTCATCTTTGCGGACTTTGAGAATATCTCTTTGTTTTTGTGTTAGTCCCTTGGATTTGGATTTTGTAGAGGAAGAAGAGACTTCCGCTTTTGTTGGGGAAGATGGACCACAGGCAATGTCCTTTTTGTCAAATGAATGAATGTTTCGGAGGGTAAGTTTTTTGGTTTTTTTCTGCAGAAATATTCAACATTTTCTTTGCCACATAGTTTTGTTTTGTATTTATTCCACCATCTGACCTTGTAGATTCGCACAACAGATAGGGGAAATGAATTAAGAAGAAAATTCTGATATTTGTATTCCCAACAAAATATCCAGGCAATGTTAAAGATTCTGCAGAATTATACTTCTTTTGTAAATGCTCTATAGGCGGGGGAGTTTGCAGTCCAGAAATCCCATCCTTCCTTAGCCTCACTAGGTAAGACAGAGGGAGTGCAACCAAACATTGTCCACTAATTACAAAACCAAATTGGAAATGTATTTGGAGCTTTGTCATGGAAATTAAAGAACCAAGAATGAATCTCTGGCCTGTGAAAAAATGCTCTTACCCAGGCCATTTTGTAATCCAGGTAATTGTAGGTAGCTGGTTCAAAAGAAACAGAGAATTGACTTTCTAGTAGAGGATCTTTCGATTGCTGGAAGCCGAAAACATTCTTGATAATGCATTTTGAATATAAAATGTAGGAGGGAATTGCGACAACTATGGTATGTGTAATGTCAGCTGACTGGGTGTCTGTAAGAATGAGTTCATAAAATTGCCGAGTTTTTTGAGGATGATAACCAAGGTGATGTGAGTCAGCAAAGATTCATTGAACTAAGTCTTTTGATGAGGGGGTTTGTAGGGGTAGCTTTGTAGCTGGTAAGAAAAAGGTGTTCTGTATATCGGAGAAAATAATTGTCTCGATAAGGTTTTGTGACAACAGTTTGTATTGTAGAGGTGGAAAATTGGCTACGGATTGAAATGAAGTTTTTGTAGGAACAATTTTGTAGTCGTCATTCATTTGTATACCTTTGCCTTTGTCTTTCTTGCTCATTGTGAAGACCCGCATAAAAGGTGTTTGTCACCGTTTCTTTGCAACAACTCTCTTGTAAGGAAATCCGGTGAGGAATTGTTCTCTCCTTTGAAGAATTCAATGTCGAAATCAAACGGAGATAAAATTGCTTACCATCTGGCAAAGATTTGTTTTGAAACTAGATTCTTAACATCCTTTTGTAAAATATCTTTTGTAAATTTTCAGTCGATGAGCAGAAAATTTTTTTTGTTAAAAAGATCATCTTGAAATTTTGAAAGGCAAAGTACGATAGATAAAATTTCTCTTTTGATAGTAGAATAATTTTGTTGCTTACTGAGCCAAATGCCAGAATGATAACGAACTAACTGTTCTTTATCATGCATTCTTTGTTTAAGGATTCCTCCATAACTTATGTCAGATGCGTCTGCTTCTACAATCATGAATGCAGAGGGATGGGGAATACCTAGACATGGTAAAGACTTGACCTCTTGTTTGATTTGTCTAACAAGGTCAGTGTGTATAGCAGACCAAGGTTTAGGATTTTTCGTAACTCTTCTATACAGGGGATTAGTTATATAAGAAATTTGATTTTGTTTTAATTGTAAAAGATTGACTTGTTTGTAAATCGAAGCATTTTATAAAAGCGAAACTTTGCGTTGCTTAACAGCCGAAAGAAAATTGGAAGAGGTTTGATGGCCAAGAATCTTAGTGTGAACACCTGATTCATTGACCTGAAAAGGATAAATTTGTGTTAAAAATGGAGTACCAAGGATAATGACATGGGTAATATTTTGTACAATCAGAAATTTTTTTTTAAAGCAATAACCATTGTTTTGAATATAACCTTTGTTCAGCTTACACCTGGTGTTCAAAGGTTCTCCATTGGCACTACACAATTGTTCTTTTTTTCTTTCATAATACTTAGTAGGAATAATTCCTTCACGTATGCAGTTCAGATCAGCTCCACTGTCAATAAGAGGTACTGCACTTGTAGAGAATTCATTGAATACTATTTTGACCGTAGAATACCATTTTTGAATTGTCACATGAGAAATTGCATGAAGAAATTGTTCTTCAGAAATTGCAGTCTTAGGGATGTTTTCTATATTTGGAAAATTGTCAGGAATATGAGAGGAACTTGGAATCTATGTTTCCAGGATGGAAAATTTTGTATGGAGTTCTAGATCAGTAGCTTTGAGATTGGTGATCTCGTGTCCAAGATCTCGAACTTGAGCTTTTAGCACTTTGACTTCAATTTGGATATGTTTTGTAGTGAGTTGCTGGAAAGGATTTGGTACTTGATATTTTTGGAAGAGTTTTGTGAGGCTTGGAGTTTCAATGTCAAACTTAATGACTTTCTTTTCTTCTTCAAGAATCAAGTCTTTATGCTTCCCTAGATACTCCTTTTTTGTCTCTTCATGAGAAATCTTTCCGGTTAGATTGTAACGCCCCAATAATACATAAATTATAGCTGAACATCAAGAACTCCATAGATGGGCGTTACCGCCGTCCGCAAGGACAAGGCATCTCTAAAATATGAAAGTTGAACCATAGAATCAAAGTATAACCTTAAAGGTCATTCACGAGCATTCGAAACATTTAACAACAAGACGGGAATGATTATAAGATACCAGGGTTACATCATACATAACACAGCTTAAGCTTACAAATATAACATTAAAAATACATATTGCAGTTCAGATGTACAGCTGGGACACCAAAATGCACCACAAAAGGCATGAAAACGTCTTAGCGCCTCTATCCGCTAATCAAAGGGACGGTTCTGATTTAATTATCACCTTTCGCCTCCCTGCCCGCCTGTGAGCGGTTTACTGAGCATTTTCCTAAAACAAAACATAAAAGCATTTCGAACTGTGAGCCAAAGCTCAATACGTGCATCCCTGTACTGATAAAGATTCAATGGAGAAAGATAGTATGAGGGCCGCTTTGCAATTCATTTTGATTTTAAAATAGGGAATGAGATGTATATAAAACTACATTGCCACTTATTATCTGTTAGTGCACCCCTTAGTAACTGTTACGATCTATGTATAGGTGTACACCTGGCAAGCCGACCGGAAGACTTGACCTGAAGCCGCGTGGGTAACTGAAGGGCAAAGCCCTGTAACTGATAACTGATGGGGTCACTAGTTATGTGACAAATCACTGGTTCAATTGATTTATTGATGTACTTACCAAAACAATATAATTTCGATAAATACGTACTGATTTCCAAAGATACAGTCAATGAACATACCTGGGGTCTTTAAAAGTTAGTTCACAGATTAAACAGATGTACTAAAATGGAGAAGAGGATGAGAGCTTAGGCCTTGATGCTGTTCAAAATCATTACAGGCATAAAATTAGTACAATGGATACCCTTAAATAAAAAGGCTTATAAAAAATGGAGTGAATCAGTTAAAGAGAAAAGGATTATAGAATATGAGTGAATCAGTTAAACAGAAAAGGCTTATGAAACTGATAAAGGTAAATAAGGTATGGAAATGCTAAGTTAAGGCACGGTAACAAGTGTAGAGGGTAGGGTTTATGACGAGGTACGGAAAGAATAATCCACAACTTATACACCCGACCTCCAACTGAGACATAAGACCCCAATATAAACAGCTTAGGAAGTTCTCTAAAACTTTCCTGAAGGGCACAAAACCAGATTCCTATGGCAGGTTTCATAAAATGGGGTCAGAACAACAACATGTCAGGTTTTGGTGCCAAAAGCAACCATTCTGTCCATTCTGCCCAGGTTCAGTAAAATAGCCATAACTTCCTCCACAGACCTCGGATTAAGGCGATTCAAGAGCCATTTTAAAGCTAACATCCAGACCTATCTACCCACCAAAAATCAGAATTTTTGTCTTGGCCGATAATTACCAGTTTTGCTCCAAAGTTTGTCCTGTTTCACTGAAATTTCCAGCCTCACTGATTTAGGTACTCTCTCACTTTTTCACATCAAACCTCAACTTAAACTCTTTCTTAAGAGCATGTAAGCACACTATGGTACATACCAACATCATACAAGATCACCACACTCAAATTCACTTCATATATATATATATACATACATATATATATATATATATATATATATATATATATATATCCAACAAGGCTTACTTTCTAGGCACATAAACACATACCTCAAGTTTAACACAAATTTGGTCCAAACCATGCATTCATGGGTAAAACCCTAACTTTGGGTCAACTTGAATCTCATATCATCTTTCCAACATATCATAAAAACCATAATAAACTTCAATACATTAAAAGATAAGCAAAGGCATGGAGAAAACAAGCCATAAATATCACTTGATAAAAAACTTGCATACAAAAGATGAAACCCTAACCCTAACTTCATCCAAAATCAACTCCACCATAAACCCTCAACAAGGTGATTCTTAACACCACAACAACAACTTAATCCATCATTAATACAACCAAAATAAAGAACAAAAACCAACAAGATCAAAGATCAAAAACAAAATCAGCATAGAAGTGCAAGAACACTCACTTTGTGCTAGCCAAAAGAGGTTAAAATGATCTTAGATGCTTGGGGAAGTAAGAGGGGTGGTTGGGGGTGGATGTTTTGTGGTTTTTTGATGATTTAAAGGTGGTTGAAATGGTGGTCCTGCTGCTGAAGTTGCTGCTGTCGTGTGGTAGAGAGAAGGAGGAGAGAAATAGGAGAGAGAAAGTGCCTTGCAATTACTTGGTGAAGAATGAAGTAAAATGAAAAATTTGGCCTTTTATACCCGAAATTACTTGGCTGAGAATTTAAGGAGAAAAGTCAATAAAAGCATGCTTGATTAAGGCTTAATTAAGAGGATTTAGTTAATCAAATAAAGGTCAAGTCTTGTTGCGTCGAAATCGGCTTTAAACGGGCTCGGGTTTAGCGAAAAATGGAAACCGAGCGCATTTCTGAATTTTTTTTTTATTTTTTTTAAGTTTGAGATAAATGGTTGTGGTGCCATGAAAAATAATTTTAAACATTAAATTCTTAAATATCAAGACCTAACTCCATTTCCAAAATTGACGAGAAGAAATCCCCCAGTTGCAAAGTAAGGGCCCTGTTAGAAATGTCCAAATGAGAATAATAAAAGGATGGGAATATAAAAAGAAATGACGTGAATAAAATGAACTCAGTCACATGGGTTAATGACATGAATTAATAAACAGAATTTAGGGTCGGACTACTACATAGATCAATCAGGAGTTCTTTATGATTTCTATTGGTGATGACGTTGACTACTTTGATGGGAGAAGAATCATACTCTGATTCACCTTCCTCAGAGCTTTGATAGTAATCAACTTCTTTGTCACTATCAGACGAATTTTGGGCTAAAATAGCTAGGAGCTTCTTCCGAAGTTCATGCTGATCAGGAAATAACTCGTTGATCTTTTGTTCTGTTTCACATTGGAAAGCCTTGTGCCCAGGTTTGCGACATTTGTAAAAAACAACTGGCTTATTTTTGGCGTTCTTCTTTTTGGAAGAAGTTGGCTTAGAATTGAAGCCTAGAGGGGAATTGTTTGGAGGTTTTGTTGGCCTTCTGAATCTTTTGTGAACGACTTTCTTAGCACGTTTGGCTTGTGAAGAAGGAGCTTCAATTTTTGTGATGCCAAATGCTTCACAGGGTACATAAAAGAAAATATCTACTGAAAGAAGAAAACCTTATGAACAAAACTTAAAACGCAGGGTACATAAAAGAAAATAGAAACTGAAAGAAGAAAACTGAAGAAAAACTTACAGATAATTTGTAATAGTAATAAACTTACAAATTGTCGAATTTGTAGAACTTGCACAGAGATTTGTAAAGTAGCAAATTAAAGAGGAGAGAGGAGAGTTTTGTAGATGGGAATTTGTTGAGGAGAGTTTGAGCTCTCAAGTTGGCTCTTGTTTTTTGATCTTCTGAATTCTCGATTCTTTTTTCGATGATTTGTCTGAATGAAATGTCTGCGTTATATAGAGATGGATGGAGCTCAATAATGGAGGCGTAACAATATCCAGTTGTCATGCGCCGAAAGCTGGGCTGCAATTGTCAAAAGGTAACCGCTTTATCCTGTGCAACTTTTGAAAATGTTGTTCTAGGGACTGTCCATGAATAGTAACGTGTTGGTACTGCAGATGAATAGTGAAATGTCGGGGAATTGTAACAATTAGTGCCTGTTGATAGTTTTGTCTTAACCTGCAAAATAAAATTTTGTTAACTGCAATGGCCATTACTTTTGCCAAAGGTCATGACCTTTGCGGGCTCTTTTCTTTGACATTTTGAGTTTTGTTTTTGTCGCAGATGGTAAGGACCTTGTGAATCCTGAAGATCTTCAATTGTGGGTTTTGTAGCGGACTCTGCTGAACT
>JACYFF010031957.1:54297901-54311155 GCA_017589665.1 Selenicereus undatus
CTTGCATGTTCATGTGGGTTGTTTCTTTCTCTACTTGATATACATCAGTGGGGTTTTGGAATAAAACTGTAATAGGTAAGAAGCGTAAGCACCATGAGGTGTGAAGCAATCTTGTACTAAATTAAATAACTTTTAATTGGAATAATCAAAATGAAAGAAACTTTTCCTCCATGCCTACAATAGTGGTAAGTTTTGTTACCTCAGTAGTTACCGCCCCCCATTTGTTCATTCTCAATTACTACTACCCACATCTCGGCAAAGAAAAAAAGTTGATGACCTGGGTGAAAACAGTGAAAGAAAGAGAAGAAACAGGGTGGAGTAATGGTAAAATCATTAGGCTTATGATATGGAGATGCAGGTTCATATCTCGACCTCACCTAAGAACTTGAGATTCATTTTACATTTTTTACATACTGGATGAGCTATTGGGGAATAATCATTTTCTTATTCCTTCCTTTTTTTTCAGCTGGCGATTAGGAATGGATAAACCAAAATTTTAATTTGAATTTTAGACCTCAACATCCTGCTAGTCATGAATCATGATGTTTCACAATTAGTATTGGAAATGAACGAAGAAGTAGTGGACCAACATATTAGATTATTCCAGTGCAACGAGAAAGCGATTACACTGAATCAGGTTCTATGTCACTAGCTATGTCGTGCTTAGTTCTCCAACACATTTGAGGTTTCGTAGCGTATTACAAGCACCGGGCTTAGGGGCGATTGAGCAAATCAAGCGGATTGCCCTACCTTCGTACAATATAAGCATATAAGAGAGAACGTTGTGAAGGTGGCAACATTGTCTACATAGGATCTTGGGAGAACAAAGGATTGACTGACCCAGGTTTTCGTGAGCACTGGCAAGTCCTAGAGTACCTATCAAGGGCACTACCGCATCCCTTGGGTTGGTCGTCACTACCTGCACCTCACATCTTAGCTTAGTGAAACATGTGCCCACCTATTGTCCCGTTTAACTAAATTTGTTTATTTAATCAGAGCCTAGCCTCCCATAACGAACCAAATGTCCCACTCTAAATTCCAAGTTCCGTGTGAACAAACGTACTGTACTAAAGATGCCCCAGAAAAATAAAAGTAAAACTCTTTGTTTAAACAAAAAGAGAAGAGTAAATTGATGGGAAAGAGCATGCAAATGGAAAAGAAGGGGGAAATGGCAGAATTGAAGCAGGGGTGGGGCCACCAATGAGAGATACATCCAGGCACAATTCCCATGCTCCCATTTCAAACCCAAACTTTCCCTTGATTCCTCCGCTACCTTCTCACAGTCACACATGCCAAGTAAAGCACCCGATAGAGAGAATGAATGAAGGAATGAATAGGATGGCAGTTCGGAGGGACTTCTTGAGTGGGAGAGTGGAAACATGACCTTATAGGCCATAATTAATGTAACTGATTCTTGCACACAGACACACAGAGAGAGAGAGAGAGAGATGGCAACTACTCCGTTCAAGGTCGGTGGTAGCGGTAACCAGAGTCATAGTCACAGTCAGAGAGGGAAGCCATATGTGTTGATGCTAATTCTGGCATTTGGGGCCGCTATTCTGGGTGTTATGGTGCTTCACAAGCTCAGAGAGAGGCGCATCTTTACTACCCTCGTCAAACAAAAAGACCATGAGCTGCTCACCCTTCACCTCCTCCTCCAGGTCCCCCCCCCCCTCTCTCTCTCTCTTCTCCCCAAATGTCTACAATTTCTACCAGTGGCGAAGCCAGGAATTTTTCGGAGGGGTGTCGGAGATAAAATGATAATTATGGTTGAGTAATATCATTGCTACTTTTTTCATTCAATAGTAAGTTTTCGAATTTAGAATGTGAAGAGATGGTTCTTTAGTTATCCTTTTAAAATATCTATGTATTTTGAGTTATAATTTAAAATCACCCACAAATTAAATAGCTTTAGAATTAAAATTGGCCCATTAACCTTATAAATTAAAACTGAAAAAGTAAATTAACCTTAAGTTAAAGGATTTGTCTACAAGTTGAATTATTGAGGTTAATAAAGCGTTATCTTTTTGAAATATTTATATACTTTGACCAAGAATTGAAATTAAACCCACAAATTAAACAACTTTGGAATTGAAATTCACAAATTAAACTCATAAATAGATTTTAAAAAATTAATTTACAAATTAAGCATTGAATAGTAAGTGAAGTCAATTAAAGTATTAACCTATAATTAATAGACTTTGAACTTTAAATTGGAGAGATGCTATTAACCAAAAAAATAAAGAAAACGAGAAGGTTCTAACCCAAAAAAATAAAGAAAAAGTTGATTGTTCAACCCCAGCAGGATTCGACCCTGTGATGCACCTGAAAGATATAGCCAAATCATGCACGCCCCAACCGCTGGGCTAAACAAAGCCTCGATAATCATATTTGCGACAGTAATTATTTATAAATGGTTTATATTTTCAGCATACTACATTTTTGTCTCCTGACGGCAGAGGGGTGTCAGTTAACACCACTGACACCACGCTCCCTCCGCCACTGATTTCTACCAAATTTCTGTTTTTTCTTTTTCTTTGCCTTTTTCTTTTGGGAGGTGGTGTTCATGGGTTGGGTGTGTGTGGGAGAGAGTGAGATCACTCATTCTGTTGAAGACGAGTTATTGGCCCCAACAGAATTATCCTCTCACAAATTGGCTTCCTTCACCGTACTCGATTATGAAACTCTTCTTAAAGGGAACCACTCAAATCAACTTGTGAGTGATCTCTCGAAACTAATCCCTTTTTAGTTAGGCTTCTTTTCATGATCCGAAACACTAGTTAGGCTCTGTTCTTTTTGTACAATTTTAAAATACCAACCTCAATTCACCTTAAACCACTTTAACATATTTCAACTCACTTCAACCCACTTCCACTATTTTCACAAAGTTTAATTTATTACATAAAAAAATTCAACGTACTTCAACATATTTCAATACACTTCAACATATTTCAACCTACTTCAACCTACTTCAACTCACATCAATTGTTTCAACCTACCTCAACTTATTTCACCCTTTTATCCACTTCAATTTACCTACGAAAAAAAACAGGTCCTTAAGTATTACCCTTTTTTTAGATGAAACGGTCTCATTCTTTGAAACCAAGGGGAATTAGTATTTGGTGTACTCTGTCTAAGTAAAACAGTTGTACTGCCAAACTAAAAGTTGTGAAACGGAAATGACGGATATGTTCCTAGTTCCATTTTTCATGGCCGCATTGTTGGTTGCAGAGAGAGCAAGAGTTTAACAAACAAGCACGCAAGAAGATTGAAGAGATGAAAACCAAAGTGTACTCCCTGAGGTCCCAAAAGTTAGACTTGGATCGCCGACTTTCGGAGCTGGAGTCCACAATTTCAACTCTGAGAGATGAGAGAAAGGTGATAGAATCCGCCCTTAAGGAGAAGAAGAACGAGATCAAGGTGCTCACACGAGGGGGTATAAACTCGACCAGGAAACTCATCTCTCAGGTTGATTCTCTTAAGGAGATAATAAAAATGAAAGAAGCCGAAACTGAAGATCTGAGACACCAGTTACAAAACCCAGTGAATACTAGTTTTACCGGTAACTCAATCAAGGACAAAGGGAAAATCAGAAATGACAGTATTAACCCGAAAGAAAACGGACACACAACAAATGGTGAGCCCAAAAGCTTAGGGATGGAGAAAGTGTCTTGATAGGAAGAGATGAAAATGAAGAGAACAAAACGGCAGATTCGCAAAGTAACCACGGCTTGAAAATTGCAGAGCAGACAGCAAATGAAACTAGCATAGGCCTCGATGGTGAGACTGGTGACCAAGAAAACCAAGGATATACGATCTTTAGCAGAGGCGGCCTGAAGTTGGAAAAGTCAGAGGAGTTTGAAAGTGGTTTAGGCTCTCGAGGCGGAAGACGACATTCCAAGGGAAAGAGGTGGAGAGACGGTGTAAGAAACAAAAGATTGGGACAAAGTTTATACTCAGTAGACAATGGAATGGCAGCCTTGAGCAGAGACAACTCAGAGAAGGCAACAGAAAGTACAGCAGCAAGCAATGAGTATTCAAAGAAATTCGCACTTTCTGATAAATGGAATCGGATTGGTGAGACAGGAGCAGATAGCAAAACCTGGAAGGAGGATGCAGAGATGGTAGAAGATCAACAACAGGGCACTTCAGTCAATACAGAACACAATACCGTACTTCCTGATAAATGGCATCGGACTGGTGGGACGGGAGGAGATAGCAAAACCAGGCAGGAGGATGCAAAGATGGTAAAAGATCAAGAACAAGGCACTTCAGTCAATACAGGACACAATACCAATGAGAATGTGAAACGCAAGTTGGTTTCTGGCGGCAAGAGCGTGATAATTGCCAGCGTAGCAGGTAATGACAGAAAGCAAAAATATGGTAAAAAGAGCAGTGGATTCGAAGACCAGGAGGAAAGTGGAATGCCGGAGAAGATGCAAAGCACAGCGTTGAACAAACATGAGAATGATGATGAACAAGGGAATAGTGGTGAAAACAAGGCGCCAGAGGCTGAAGAAGAAGAGGATGCAGAAACATTGGAACCAGACATAGACAGAGCTGACATCCAGAGATTTTCAGAATCTACTCACGAAGATGAAACTGAGGAAACTGAATTTTAGGCTGGACAATTCTAAATCTCCAGCATAAATTGTTGAAACCTTAAGATCAGATATGTCGTACCGGTCGAGACAGCAAAACCATGTTTTATCCATGGACACGCCGAAATTGTTGGCTGGCTTTTGATTTCAGCTGCTATTGTTATTTTTTCTTTGACTTCGGTCAGTAGTACTACTGCAGGATCTTTAACCAGCCACTTTCTTGCACCAACTAGCAGAAGGAAAATATGAGCTAAACTGTTAACTACATTCTTTTTTGACCCCTTTGCTCGCTAGGATTTCCCAACAGTCCCTCCTAGACAATACATGGAGCCTCGCATACAATTAACTAAGGTGTTTGTGCTCTAAAGTTTGCCTATGATGTAATGTGAATGATTCAACATGGAAATAGCAGGTGAACGATTTTACTTCAGCCCATAAAAGTCCCTTCCTAAGGCCACCCAAAAGAATTTATTCATGCTCTGTTCTTTTCTACGTTTGTGAAAATTTAGCTTACAGCTTACAGCTTCTTATATCTCTTTACATCTTTTTATATCTTATTAAATTTCCTTATATATTTTTCATGACGTTTAACTTATAATTTATTTGATTCTCATATTTATATAGAAATATGTATATATTTTTTATATACTACCAATATAAAAAATCTTGCAACTTTTTTAGGAATATAATATTTGTATAAACATAAAAACAAAATTTAACAATCTGAATTCATATTTGAGCTTCGACATAAAGTATATATGCCATTATAGACAAAATAAGTCAACATATTTTAAAATTATAGTACAAAAATTGCATTTATGTTTGAGTTTCAACGTTACTCATGCATGAAATAGTCAAACTGTATGCGACGAAAGCATTTCAACTATTCCATCGATAAATTTATCCATTACAACTTGATTGCTATTATCGTACATTGAACATTAGATTGAATTTAATTGGAAAATATTTAATTCAATTAGGATTTTATTTTTAAGGTTCTGTTCAATTTTGTTAAGAATTTTATTTTTTAATTCACTTATAAGGAGGTGAAACTAATGTCAATACCAAAAAACTATCTCAAGTGCGAAACATATTTGGTTCTACATGTTTGTCAGTTTGAATTTATCTTATTAATATTTAATTGACTCATTTAAAGTTTTATTTTTATTAATTATATTATTTCAATATTATTTTTTACTATCCAAAACAAGTTGTAGAAAAATAAATTGTGTAATGTTAAAATATAATTTGTTTAGTGATTTTATAAAATTTATTTAATAAATATAAGCATTACACATAATTTATTTTAATGAAATAATTTTTTTCATAATTCGTACATTAAAAAGCAACAGTTATACATACACATCTAAAAATTATACCAATACAAATTTTTAATAACTCAACTTCTTATATCTTCTTACAGCTCCTTACACATCTCCTACAGCTTATAGCTGGATCCTATTGCAAAACAGAACAGGCCCTAAACACTAAGATTGTAGCAAGGAGTCTTGCCAAATGGCCAAGTATTAGGCAGTTAATAACCTAATATTGGTTAAATTTAGCATCATATCTGCAATTCATTTATCCAAGATTGTCTTACATTTCAATGTACCAAGAATTATTGTAATTTTTGGTTTGTTAAGGAATAAATCACGAGCAACTACCGCAATCATCAGAAACAAGTGAAAAATAAATCCAAAGGGGATGGTATCCGATATCTCATGTTTCACTCGATCAAAACTCAACCAATAAATCATTTAACAAGAGAAGGCAAAACAAAAGCAGCAAGAGAAGATATCCGACCAAAATGTTTTATCATCAACAGTTAGAACTGTCAGAAGTTCAACATATGAAAACTCTCTCTGGCTCCAAAGCCATCACAAGGGACTAGCAGAGGATGACCACCTCATTAAACAATTTCCAGCCATGATTTTATTGTAGTAACTTCACACGCGAATGAGTTTTCACTTCTACAGTTTAGCTTCGGCTAACTTCTGCCAAAAAAAGCAACAAAATAAATCATAGCTGAGATAAGAGGCAAGGAAGCATAAATATGCAGAGAGGTTGAAATGTTGAATAATACAAGACCAGAATGATGTCCGTCCATTGAACACTTTGAGTTATTTGATCACTTATAACGTTTCCTTGAAAACCTACACTCTTTACATTAAGGACAAATACTTTCGATAGTGCTTTTCATCTTTATTAAAAATTGAATGCTTCAATAATTCTAGTTATAATTTTCATAATTTTTAAAAAATGTGTTCCTCCATTGAATAAATCTAATAATATTCCACATCTTTTTAGAAGATTACGTGAATGATTTCACGTAAAATGAGCTACAGATAAAATAGATATAATTGAAGAAAATATTGAACAACTATGTTGCCATGCAAAGTATGATTAATCAATATGAAAGTAGCAGATTCAATTTCTCACAACTTCAGGTCTCAAATCGTGTTTGGCATAACGTTTAAGGTTAATTTTGTATTCATGATCTGTGACCTCCATTATCCACAGTTTTTCCCTTGATATCCTATGACATCATTTAGGAACCATGTTCACTTACTAGAAAACAAGGAAATATATGACAAATTAGGATTTAGGCCAATGTTCCATGTTAGAACTTCTACTTACATTACTTCTCATATCTATGTGTTCCTCGTCATTCAATGAAAGACAGTCACTGAAAAGTGGGTATTTCAATTGACTAGAAAGCAGGCAATTGCCTGGGAAAGAACAGATTGGTTAGCCAAAGAGCATAGAGAATTTTTTTTTAAAAGGAAAAGAATCAGCTTCAAGCAGAATACCAAAAAACAAAAGCAAATTTTAGCTATTATTTGAAGACACTTGTCAGAATCATAAACTGTCAAGTTAATTTGCAAAATTAACAATTATTTAAGCAATGCCAAAGATGCCTGCAGAAGTAAGGTTGCGTACATCCGGATCTCCCCAAACCCCGTGAATGCAAGACCTACACTGTGAGGTGACAGTGGTGTTGTATTTAAGCAATGTCAAGGATGGTTTAATAGGGAACTTTAATACTTATTACAACAGCAGCTTCAACTTAACAATGAATTAACAAATCAATCTGAGAGGGGCTTCCCTAGAAAAAAGAGCAAATCCCAAAGACAAAGAGATTTACCTCCTCCTTGTTGCCTTTACCCCTAGTGAAGAACTTGTAACCTCCAAAGAAAAGTAGACCCCATCCAGAAAGAGAGACAATAACAAACTGCATGAGATAGCATCGGTGAAGTTAGATAGCTTTCCTTCACTTTATTAAATCCATCACCCCAAAAATTATAGAGAAGTAAGATGATGTCAGAAGGTACATCTAGGACGAATAAATGCTTCATACTCAAGAGTAAACAGCCCAGTGTGCATCATTCTAGAGACAACACACACATTGCAAAAGCTTATAACTTGCAAGATCTAAGAATGAACTTTACTGGTAGTCTTTCCTGAATGTCACATGAGTGATCTGGAATAATGTTCGTAATTCTACGCGACCTAACATAAAATAGAAAAAGAGATAACCTATAACAATCTCTGCATCCATGTCTGCCTAGTTTGGAGGACCATGTTTTCGAAACAAACTGATGAAGGAGGCTACTAGGCTGCCATGTTTAGGAATCTGTCCAAATGTCAAAATCCAAGCGCAGTTCACATTGTCAATTAGACGCAACAATTGAAGAAGTTGCGTCATCTTATTCACCAAAAACACCCAAAGAATACGCCACTGGCACTAAGCCCAAAATTCTTGGAAACCTTGAGCAGGTTTATTACCTTTCAGTATTCTTCAAATTTTCAAAAAGTTAGGCAGGTCTGATATTGCCACAAAAATATCACTGATCCCTGAGTTATGTACAAAGTTTTGAAATGGTAGCTCAATGACACAGATCCTGTTGAAATTTTTCTACGAGGATTGGAGGAGAAGATTTCTCCAAGGCAACACAAAATATTCCTAAAAATGGACTGTAGAAACAGTCAAAATTAAATTTATGGGCCATGTTGTTGGAAACTTACAAGAGTTCAGTGAAAGATCAGGTTTACATCAAACCTTTAAAAAGTCACCTGTAATAGCATTGACGATGAGAAGGGGGGAAAAATTATCCTCAATTAAACTAGTATCAGCAAGGGCAGTCTGCCCGTCAAGTACATAACATGCAGTCACTTTCTAGTTCCAGACTGCCAAAAGCTCTTTGCTTGCCTCTGCAAGATAGTATGAAGAAGACAACCAATTGTTGGGCCGTCAAACTTCTTACACAGGCAGCAGACTCCACCTTTCAGTTCTGTCTTATTCGCTTCTATGGGTCACTGGCACTCCTTGCTACCTATAGAGGTTGTCAAGAATCAAGAATGCTAAGCATATGTATGTTGTTTTCAACAAAAGAACCCTGAAACGAGGAAACTGCACTCTATGAAGACCTGTATCTCAAGGAAGGCTTCAGTTGAATACTAATGAAATTTGACCTGGAACAAAGAATGTTTCACTCAATTGCTCCACAAAATTCATGCTTGAATAGATTGCATGCTGGGGTGTGTGTGTCACTCCAATGGGTTCACAACCGTTATTTGGAAGGGTTCTCTTAAGTCCTAAAAACAACTTTTGCATATAAAAGATCAAGAGGTTACTAAATCTACAGGATTGCTGAACTTGTTCGATATCAAGAAGTAACCACGGTAAGTTCAGCATGCCTGCTGGCTATAGCTGGCTAGGGGCAAAATGTCCATAGTGCTCCAGCATACAACTATATGGCGAGGTCTCACCAGGGAGAGATAGCTGTCTACCCTTATTCTCACATGCAACAGAAGACAGGCACTGTGTCCTATATTGTATTTAAACGATTTTATATTGTACCTACATGATTTCAGATCCGAAATTGCTGTTTCCCAGTGTCCTTTCTCTTGTAAGTTTTCAGCAGTGAATTCTACTACTCATTACTGATGTAGAGATGTGGGCGAGGAAAACCAAGAGACATTGGTCGTTGTAAGAGCCTAAGTGAGTTCCAGAACTAATGTGAAGAGACATCTTGTCATTCACAATTAAAGAGGGAATATTTCATGATTCCATCCGCACGTTGTGCTTTAAGCAATCTTCCAAGGTTAGCAAAGGAACTACTCAATCATAGTTCATTTCATTCAATATAGTTGCTATGTGTGTCTAGTGCATAGGCAACATGACTATGGAATTCCTGTTCTATCATCTCTGTAAGAAAAATGTTCATTGTAAGTGGTGGACCTTCCTAAAAGCAACATTTTACCTGTTTCTGTTCTGATACATAGTTGATAAGTACCACAGACCTTAAAGATGAGTTTACACAGAAATGCACTCAACATCTGTGCTCCAACAATTCTATCCTTTCCACTGACTCTGATTCTCAGAAATTAGAGCCAAGAGAGAAATACTACCCCAAACCAATGCATAGACTCAAGAAGGTAACAGACCATACACCAAATTTCCCCAATCAACACCAAAAAGCCAACAATAATAATGAACATGAGCATCTGGATGCAGATTCATTGAACCTAATCATTTTCCTAATTACAACTACTCTACTGTATTCCCAATTAAAATAACAAGTTGACAACCTTGTATACAACTTATTTATATATGAAGCCTTTTTGCGATATTTGACTATCAGGAAATGAGGACAAGGTAAAAATTAAAAGGGTGGTAAAAAGAAAACAAACATAGCAGAAAATTCCGAAAGGTAAAGCCATTATGAACACAAGAAGATCATATCTAAATGGAAGGAGAGAACTCACATGCTCCTCCTTCCACTTGGAAGGGTTCATTGGGTCTTGCCAGCAGTTAACCCTTGGAGGCCCATGGTGATCTGTCATAAATTTTTTATTAAAAAAAGAAGGAATCACATGAACATATGCAAGTCTTCAGCCACTGACAAAATTTTAAGAAACCAACGTGAACTTTGGACTTCTCTACAATCATGGCAGCAAGATCATTTATACACACATTCATGATTGACGCAAAGCACAAGTTAACATCTCTACAATCTGCTCTTTTCAAGTCGTTCCAAACCGTTTTACTTAAGTCGCTTATATGAGATTCAAATACCCAAAATCTAAAGACCACCCAATCATATAAAAAATGAGGTCACTTCTTCGACAATCTTATGTTTCTAGCAATTAGTACAAGAATGTAATCAGATATAATAGGAGATGAGAGCACAAGTAAATCACTAGTACCACATGAAACCTGAAAAAACCTTCCGATTGCGAATTTCGAATACCAACACACAAACAATAGATCCCTAAAACGAATCGCGATCACTGATTAAGATTTGTTAACCATTTTCGAAAGCTGATTCAAATTTCGGAAGAACACGAAGGCACGGAGCAGCATTCATCGAAAATCAATCGAGCACAGATTCAGACCGATAGAATCAGAATATGTGAGTAATAGCGATATCAGATCAAATTAAAACGACAAGACATAATACTTTAAAAATCGATGATTAGAAGACGAGAAAAAAGTCAATTTACCAGCAGCCCCAGCGAGACCGCGCCGTTGAATAAAATTAGAAGATTGAGCGGAGATCCTGGCGATGCTCGCAGCTTGACGAGCTGCCGCCACAATGCGTGTTGCCATGGCTACGGAGATGAGAGAGAGGGCTTAGGGTTACAGAGCGAGGAAATACGAAGGGTACTAAAGCGAGGGTGCTGAGTGGCCACGGAAAATGGATTGAAGTTCTGAACTACTTAAGCCAGTGTGAAAAAAAGGACACTCACGGACGGTTCTGATTTTGTGCGGCTACCTTTTTTACGGTTTAACCCCTCACCCCAATCTGTTATGGCCCATTATATGTAAAGTACAATAAAGACGATAATGTAATTAAAATGATAATGATGATTTTATTATTATATTTAATTATTATTAAGGGATATAATCAAAATGATATTGTAATTACATTTATCTTAATCTATGTAGGTACAATGAAATTAAAATGGTAATGATGATGAATCCCGTGCTTCGCATGAGTTTTTATTAATGTTTTTTAATGATTATAAAATTAAAATAATTTATCATTACTGACATCTAAAATATACTATAATATAAAAATTATTGAAACAAGCATAAAATTTTAAAATAAATATCAATTAAATTATGATAATTAAATAACTTTAAATATTAATTTTTCACATTATATTTTAAATATTGTTAGTTCATTATTTAAATATCAGATTCTACATAAATTCTAAGAAAATAGTAACATAAAAATAAATCTATAATTAGAGTTAGAAAACGGGTCGAGTCGGATCAACCCATTTAATAAACGTGTCAATTTCGTGTCAGTGTTAAAAATGGCTTAGATTTGCCTTAAATTGAAAAATAACATGTTTTCATGCCAAATGGTCTAATCATGTCGACTTCGCGTCGAAATCGGTTCGGTTCAGTTCAAGTTTCTCTCAATAACTTCGAGTCAGGTTTGTGTCGTGTTATCATATCAGACATTCCCAGGTTTATCTATAATCTACATGTAGTTGTTTTAAATAAAAGAATGAATTTATGACTTTTGTTTTGGTGATGTGACTCATGTACGTGCATTACCTAAAAAATATGCACAAATAATTTATGAAATTATAATATATAATAAAAAAATCTTGCTAATCAAAATTTTGTATTATCATTATAGTCACTTTTATTTTTTTAATAAATATTATTTTTTTCATTTATCTAACTTCCCTCTTTATTGTGGTAATTATAAAATAATTAAGCATAAACATTTTGTTCTCGAGAGTTATTTGAATTTTTAAATTATCTATAATCAATTGATATTTTTTAAATAGTAATTGCATTGTCTTATAGTACACATTTTGCATAGCCAAATTGAGTTGATTCGTTAAAGTGAGTATATTGATTTGCAGATAATTTTTAAAGGGTACATTAAATTATTATTAATTTTTTGTTTTATTGTTTTTTGACAAATGTTTATAATTGTCGAAATAATTGTATAAAATATTAATACTTTTATTGTTTTATTTTATTATATATATGGCAAACCCATTTTTTTTCTTGTAAAACTCTATAAGTAAAGGATTATATTAATCCATAGTTATTACTATTTGCAAACTAAATTTAATTATACGATAATTTTTAACTTATCAAAATGCACGAGCAAAAGAGTACATGAAACCTTTATTATAATAATAATACTTTTATTGTTTTATATCATTTTATAGTAAAGTCATTTTTTACCTCTCAGAGCTATTTATTGTAAACTAAATGTAATTATAAAACTATTTTTTACTTTTAAATTTTAGGAGCAAAAGATCACATTAAATTTTTATTATTATGACATTTAGAATTTAAGAAAAAATGAGAGAAAAAAAGAAGGTAGTTAATAGTAATATGACACTTGTCAATTTACCATTAATTCATTCATGTCATTCACTTTTCTATTATATACTAGAACTATTCCCCTTACGATGCAAGGGTTGAGGTTAACAATATGTCAGTGCCTAAAATTAGGTTTACACATGTGTTATTTCTAAATATGTAAGTAAATATTTATTAATGACATCTCTTAGTAATTGATCAAGAAAAAGATGAAAGGTCTTTTGGAGTATATAAAGAAAAATACAAAAGATTTGTATGCATGCTAAAACACACAAAGTAAATTTAAATAGT
>JACYFF010031957.1:54314722-54326186 GCA_017589665.1 Selenicereus undatus
CATGGCCATGAGCTGGACCGTAGGGCGAGCGAAGCGGATCACTGATGCATGGTATTGCTTGGACCGTGAGCCAAATTTTTGGCTCATGAGCCTTGCAATGCGGATGCTCTAAGAGATGTCATTAATAAATATTTACTTGCATATTTAGAAATAACACATGTGTAAACTTAATTTTAGGCATTGACATATTGTTAACTTCAACCCTTGCATCGTAAAGGGAATAGTTCTAGTATAACTATATATAAAATTGAGTGACTTTATACATTTTTGCCAAGTGTCATAACCTTATTGGTCAAGTTATTAATTACTATTTAAATTTACTTTGTGTGTTTTAGCATGCATACAAATCTTTTGTATTTTTCTTTATATACTCCACAAGACCTTTCATCTTTTTCTTGATCAATTACTAAGAGATGTCATTAATAAATATTTACTTGCATATTTAGAAATAATACATGTGTAAACCTAATTTTAGGCACTGGCATATTGTTAACCTCAACCCTTGCATCGTAAGGGGAATAGTTCTAGTATATAATAGAAAAGTGAATGACATGAATGAATTGATGGTAAATTGACAAGTGTCATATTACTATTAACTACCTTCTTTTTTTCTCTCATTTTTTCTTAAATTCTAAATGTCATAATAATAAGAATTTAATGTGATCTTTTGCTCCTAAAATTTAAAAGTAAAAAATAGTTTTATAATTATATTTAGTTTACAATAAATAGCTTTGAGAGGTAAAAAATGACTTTACTATAAAATGATATAAAACAATAAAAGTATTATTATTATAATAAAGGTTTCATGTACTCTTTTGCTTGTGCATTTTGATAAGTTAAAAATGGTCGTATAATTAAATTTAGTTTGCAAATAGTAATAACTATGGATTAATATAATCCTTTACTTATAGAGTTTTACAAGAAAAAAATGGGTTTGCCATACGTATAATAAAATAAAACAATAAAAGTATTAATATTTTATACAATTATTTCGACAATTATAAACATTTGTCGAAAAAAATAAAACAAAAAATTAATAATAATTTAATGTACCCTTTAAAAATTATTTGCAAATCAAAATACTGACTTTAACGAATCAACTCAATTTGGTTATGCAAAATGTGTACTATAAGACAATGCAATTACTATTTAAAAAATATCAATTGATTATAGATAATTTAAAAATTCAAATAACTCTCGAGAACAAAATGTTTATGCTTAATTATTTTATAATTACCACAATAAAGAGGGAAGTTTAGATAAATGAAAAAAATAATATTTATTAAAAAAATAAAAGTGAGTATAATGATAATACAAAATTTTGATTAGCAAGATTTTTTTATTATACATTATAATTTCATAAATTATTTGTGCATATTTTTTAGGTAATGCACGTACATGAGTCACATCACCAAGACAAAAGTCATAAATTCATTCTTTTATTTAAAACAACTACATATAGATTATAGATAAACCTGGGAATGTCCGATATGATAACACGACACGAACCCGACTCGAAGTTATTGAGAGAAACCCGAACTGAACCGAGCCATTTTCGACGTGAAGTCGACACGATTAGACCATTTGGCATGAAAACATGTTATTTTTCAATTTAAGGCAAATTTAAGCCATTTTTAACACTGACACGAAATTGACACGTTTATTAAATGAGTCGATCCGACCCGACCCGTTTTCTAACTCTAATTATAGATTCAGTTTTATGTTACTATTTTCTTAGAATTTATGTAGAATCTGATATTTAAATAATGAACTAACAATATTTAAAATATAATGTGAAAAATTAATATTTAAAATTATTTAATTATCATAATTTCATTGATATTTATTTTAAAATTTTATGCTTGTTTCAATAATTTTTATATTATAGTATATTTTAGATGTCAGTAATGATAAATTATTTTAATTTTATTACTATTAAAAAACATTAATAAAAACTCATGCAAAGCACGGGATTCATCATCATTACCATTTTAATTTCATTGTATTTGCATAGATTAAGATAAATGTGATTACAATACAATTTTGATTATATCCATTAATAATAATCAAATATAATATTAAAATCATCATTATCATTTTAATTACATTACCACTTTTATTGTACTTTACATATAATGGGCCATAACAGATTGGGGTGAGGGGTTAAACCGTAAAAAAGGTCGCCGCACAAAATCAGAACCGTCCGTGAGTGTCTTTTTTTTGGCACTGGCTTAAGTAGTTCAGAACTTCAAACAGAACTGTTCCATTTTCCGTGGCCACTCAGCACCCTCGCTTCAGTACCCTTCGTATTTCCTCGCTCTGTAACCCTAAGCCCTCTCTCTCATCTCCATAGCCGTGGCAACACGCATTGCGGCAGCTCGTCAAGCTGCGAGCATCGCCAGGATCTCCGCTCAATCTTCTAATTTTATTCAACGGCGCGGTCTCGCTGGGGCTGCTGTTAAATTGACTTTTTTCTCGTCTTCTAATCATCGATTTTTAAAGTATTATGTCTTGTCGTTTTAATTTGATCTGATATCGCTATTACTCACATATTCTGATTCTATCGGTCTGAATCTGTGCTCGATTGATTTTCGATGAATGCTGCTCAGTGCCTTCGTGTTCTTCCGAAATTTGAATCAGCTTTCGAAAATGGTTAACAAATCTTAATTAGTGACCGCGATTCGTTTTAGGGATCTATTGTTTGTGTGTTGGTATTCTAAATTCGCAATCGGAAGGTTTTTGCAGGTTTCATGTGGTACTAGTGATTTACTTGTGCTCTCATCTCCTATTATATCTGATTACATTCTTGTACTAATTGCTAGAAACATAAGATTGTCGAAGAAGTGACCTCATTTTTGATATGATTGGGTGGTCTTTAGATTTTGGGTATTTGAATGTCATATAAGCGACTTAAGTAAAACGGTTTGGAACGACTTGAAAAGAGCAGATAAAGTGGAACTATTAATTATCTGCAGCTGTGAAGTTGGAATTTATTTTTCTTGCCCTTGCTGTTGCATTTTCTCGAATTTTTGGGTTGTATCGGAATGTTTCCTTTTACCCGTGAGAGAAAGTGGACCAACAAGTGGTTAAAAGGCTTTGATTTTATGGCCATCCCTCTTTTCAGCATGAGGTCGTAGAATGTGTGATCTCTCTTTGATGGGATGGCAAATCAACATGTTAAATATTTGTCTCTACTCATGTTTTGACAGATAAACTTACAAAATGGTGTGAAGTTCTAGTGTTATTAAATATGAACTTTTTATCTTGAAATTTGTTCAGCATCTTCATGGAAGAAATTTACATGTGAGAGATGTGTGTGGGGGACGAGATGTTAACTTGTGCTTTGCGTCAATCATGAATGTGTGTATAAATGATCTTGCTGCCATGATTGTAGAGAAGTCCAAAGTTCACGTTGGTTTCTTAAAATTTTGTCAGCGGCTGAAGACTTGCATATGTTCATGTGATTCCTTCTTTTTTTAATAAAAAATTTATGACAGATCACCATGGGCCTCCAAGGGTTAACTGCTGGCAAGACCCAATGAACCCTTCCAAGTGGAAGGAGGAGCATGTGAGTTCTCTGCTTCCATTTAGATATGATCTTCTTGTGTTCATAATGGCTTTACCTTTCGGAATTTTCTGCTATGTTTGTTTTCTTTTTACCACCCTTTTCATTTTTACCTTGTCCTTATTTCCTGATAGTCAAATATCGCAAAAAGGCTTCATATATAAATAAGTTGTATACAAGGTTGTCAACTCGTTATTTTAATTGGGAATACAGTAGAGTAGTTGTAATTAGGAAAATGATTAGGTTCAATGAATCTGCATCAAGATGCTCATGTTCATTATTATTGTTGGCTTTTTGGTGTTGATTGGGGAAATTTGGTGTATGGTCTGTTACCTCCTTGAGTCTATGCATTGGTTTGGGGTAGTATTTCTCTCTTGGCTCTAATTTCTGAGAATCAGAGTCAGTGGAAAGGATAGAATTGTTGGAGCACAGATGTTGAGTGCACTTCTGTGTAAACTCATCTTTAAGGTCTGTGGTACTCATCAACTATGTATCAGAACGGAAATAGGTAAAATGTTGCTTTTAGGAAGGTCCACCACTTACAATGAACATTTTTCTTACAGAGATGATAGAACAGGAATTCCATAGTCATGTTGCCTATGCACTAGACACACATAGCAACTATATTGAATGAAATGAACTATGATTGAGTAGTTCCTTTGCTAACCTTGGAAGATTGCTTAAAGCACAACGTGCGGATGGAATCATGAAATATTCCCTCTTTAATTGTGAATGACAAGATGTCTCTTCACATTAATTCTGGAACTCACTTAGGCTCTTACAACGACCAATGTCTCTTGGTTTTCCTCGCCCACATCTCTACATCAGTAATGAGTAGTAGAATTCACCGCTGAAAACTTACAAGAGAAAGGACACTGGGAAACAGCAATTTCGGATCTGAAATCATGTAGGTACAATATAAAATCGTTTAAATACAATATAGGACACAGTGCCTGTCTTCTGTTGCATGTGAGAATAAGGGTAGACAGCTATCTCTCCCTGGTGAGACCTCGCCATATAGTTGTATGCTGGAGCACTATGGACATTTTGCCCCTAGCCAGTTATAGCCAGCAGGCATGCTGAACTTACCATGGTTACGTCTTGATATCGAACAAGTTCAGCAATCCTGTAGATTTAGTAACCTCTTGATCTTTTATATGCAAAAGTTGTTTTTAGGACTTAAGAGAACCCTTCCAAATAACGATTGTGAACCCATTGGAGTGACACACGCACCCCAGCATGCAATCTATTCAAGCATGAATTTTGTGGAGCAATTGAGTGAAACATTCTTTGTTCCAGGTCAAATTTCATTAGTATTCAACTGAAGCCTTCCTTGAGATACAGGTCTTCATAGAGTGCAGTTTCCTCGTTTCAGGGTTCTTTCGTTGAAAACAACATACATATGCTTAGCATTCTTGATTCTTGTCAACCTCTATAGGTAGCAAGGAGTGCCAGTGACCCCCATAGAAGCGAATAAGACAGAACTGAAAGGTGGAGTCTGCTGCCAGTGTAAGAAGTTTGACGGCCCAACAATTGGTTGTCTTCTTCATACTATCTTGCAGAGGCAAGCAAAGAGCTTTTGGCAGTCTAGAACTAGAAAGTGACTGCATGTTATGTACTTGACGGGCAGACTGCCCTTGCTGATACTAGTTTAATTGAGGATAATTTTCCCCCCCTTCTCATCGTCAATGCTATTACAGGTGACTTTTTAAAGGTTTGATGTAAACCTGATCTTTCACTGAACTCTTGTAAGTTTCCAACAACTTGGCCCATAAATTTAATTTTGACTGTTTCTACAGTCCATTTTTAGGAATATTTTGTGTTGCTTTGGAGAAATCTTCTCCTCCAATCCTCGTAGAAAAATTTCAACAGGATCTGTGTCATTGAGCTACCATTTCAAAACTTTGTACATAACTCAGGGATCAGTGATATTTTTGTGGCATTATCAGACCTGCCTAACTTTTTGAACATTTGAAGAATACTGAAAGGTAATAAACCTGCTCAAGGTTTCCAAGAATTTTGGGCTTAGTGCCAGTGGCGTATTCTTTGGGTGTTTTTGGTGAATAAGATGTCGCAACTTCTTCAATTGTCCCGTCTGATTGACAATGTGAACTGCGCTTGGATTTTGACATTTGGACGTATTCCTAAACATGGCAGCCTAGTAGCCTCCTTCATCAGTTTGTTTCGAAAACATGGTCCTCCAAACTAGGCAGACATGGATGCAGAGATTGTTATAGGTTATCTCTTTTTGTATTTTATGTTAGGTCGCGTAGAATCACGAACATTATTCCAGATCACTCATGTGACATTCAGGAAAGACTACCAGTAAAGTTCATTCTTAGATCTTGCAAGTTATAAGCTTTTGCAATGTGTGTGTTGTCTCTAGAATGATGCACACTGGGCTGTTTACTCTTGAGTATGAAGCATTTGAGTTTGGTGTTATTCTATAGATCTTAAGGTTTCGGTTTTCTATGTTTTGTAGCCGAAACAAACTGTAACCTTTTAAAATTTATATTATTTCTGTAGCTTTTGCTTTTGAATATCGATTTGTATGAGCTCGCTATTTTTCTGTCTGACGCGTCAGATTTTATGTTTTCTAGCCAATTTATTCGTCCTAGATGTACCTTCTGACATCATCTTACTTCTCTTTAATTTTTGGGGTGATGGATTTAATAAAGTGAAGGAAAGCTATCTAACTTCACCGATGCTATCTCATGCAGTTTGTTATTGTCTCTCTTTCTGGATGGGGTCTACTTTTCTTTGGAGGTTACAAGTTCTTCACTAGGGGTAAAGGCAACAAGGAGGAGGTAAATCTCTTTGTCTTTGGGATTTGCTCTTTTTTCTAGGGAAGCCCCTCTCAGATTGATTTGTTAATTCATTGTTAAGTTGAAGCTGCTGTTGTAATGAGTATTAAAGTTCCCTATTAAACCATCCTTGACATTGCTTAAAGACAACACCACTGTCACCTCCCAGTGTAGGTCTTGCGTTCACGGGGTTTGGGGAGATCCGGATGTACGCAACCTTACTTCTGCAGGCATCTTTGGCATTGTTTAAATAATTGTTAATTTTGCAAATTAACTTGAGTGACAGTTTATGATTCTGGCAAGTGTCTTCAAATAATAGCTAAAATTTGCTTTTGTTTTATGGTATTCTGCTTGAAGCTAATTCTTTTCCTTTTAAAAAAAATTCTCTATGCTCTTTGGCTAACCAATCTGTTCTTTCCCAGGCAATTGCCTGCTTTCTAGTCAATTGAAATACCCACTTTTCAGTGACTGTGTTTCATTGAATGACGAGGAACACATAGATATGAGAAGGAATGTAACTAGAAGTTCTAACATGGAACATTGGCCTAAATCCTAATTTGTCATATATTTCCTTGTTTTCTAGTAAGTGAACATGGTTCCTAAATGATGTCATAGGATATCAAGGGAAAAACTGTGGATAATGGAGGTCACAGATCATGAATACAAAATTAACCTTAATCGTTATGCCAAACACAATTTGAGACCTGAAGTTGTGAGAAATTGAATCTGCTACTTTCATATTGATTAATCATACTTTGCATGGCAACATATTTGTTCAATATTTTCTTCAATTATATCTATTTTATCTGTAGCTCATTTTACGTGAAATCATTCACGTAATCTTCTAAAAAGATGTGGAATATTATTAGATTTATTCAATAGAGAACACATTTTTTAAAAATTATGAAAATTATAACTAGAATTATCGAAGCATTCAATTTTTAATAAAGATGAAAAGCACTATCGAAAGTATTGGTCCTTAATGTAAAGAGTGTAGGTTTTCAAGGAAACGTTATAAGTGAACAAATAACTCAAAGTGTTCAATGGACGGACATCATTCTGGTCTTGTTGTATTATTCAACATTTCAACCTCTCTGCATATTTATGCTTCCTTGCCTCTTATCTCAGCTATGATTTATTTGGTTGCTTTTTTTGGCAGAAGTTAGCCGAAGCTAAACAGTAGAAGTGAAAGCTCATTCGCGTGTGAAGTTACTACAATAAAATCATGGCTGGAAATTGTTTAATGAGGTGGTCATCCTCTGCTAGTCCCTTGTGATGGCTTTGGAGCCAGAGAGAGTTTTCATATGTTGATGATAAAACATTTTGGTCGGACATCTTCTCTTGCTGCTTTTGTTTTGCCTTCTCTTGTTAAATGATTTATTGGTTGAGTTTTGATCGAGTGAAACATGAGATATCGGATACCATCCCCTTTGGATTTATTGTTCACTTGTTTCTGATGATTGCGGTAGTCGCTCGTGATTTATTCCTTAAGAAACCAAAAATTACAATAATTCTTGGTACATTGAAATGTAAGACAATCTTGGATAAATGAATCGCAGATATGATGCTAAATTTAACCAATATTAGGTTATTAACTACCTAATACTTGGCCATTTGGCAAGACTCCTTGCAACAATCTTAGTGTTTAGGGCCTGTTCTGTTTTGCAATAGGATCCAGTTATAAGCTGTAGGGGATGTAAGAAGATATAAGAAGTTGAGTTATTAAAAATTTGTATTAGTATAATTTTTTGATGTGTATGTATAACTATTGCTTTTTAATGTACGAATTATGAAAAAAATTATTTCATTAAAATAAATTACGTGTAATGCTTATATTTATTAAATAAATTTTATAACATCACTAAACAAATTATATTTTAACATTACACAATTTATTTTTCTACAACTTGTTTTGGATAATAAAAAATAATATTGAAATAAAATAATTAATGAAAATAAACCTTTAAATAAGTCAATTAAATATTAATAAGATAAATTCAAACTAACAAACATGTAGAACCAAATATGTTTCGCACTTGAGATAGTTTTTTGGTATTGACATTAGTTTCACCTCCTTATAAGTGAATTAAAAAATAAAATTCTTAACAAAATTTAATAGAACCTTAAAGATAAAATCCTAATTGAATTAAATATTTTGCAATTAAATTCAATCTAATGTTCAATGTACGATAATAGCAATCAAGTTGTCATGGATAAATTTATCGGTGGAATAGTTGAAATGCTTTCGTCACATGCAGTTTAACTGTTTCATGCATGATTAACGTTGAAACTCAAACATAAATGTGATTTTTGTATTACAATTTTAAAATATGTTGACTTATTTTGTCTATAATGGCATATATACTTTATTTCGAAGCTCAAATATGAATTCAGATTGTTAAATTTTGTTTTTATGTTTATGCAAATATTATATTCCTAAAAAAGTTGCAAGATTTTTCATATAGGTAGTATATAAAAAATATATACATATTTCTATATAAATATGAGAATCAAATAAATTATAAGTTGAACGTCATGAAAAATATACAAGGAAATTTAACAAGATATAAAGAGATGTAAGGAGATATAAGAAGCTGTAAGCTGTAAGCTAAATTTTCCCAAACGTAGAAAAGAACAGAGCATGAATAAATTCTTTTGGGTGGCCTTAGGAAGGGACTTTTATGGGCTGAAGTAAAATCGTTCACCTGCTATTTCCATGTTGAATCATTCACATTACATCATAGGCAAACTTTAGAACACAAACACCTTAGTTAATTGTATGCGAGGTTCCCTGTATTGTCTAGGAGGGACTGTTGGGAAATCCTAGCGAGCAAAGGGGTCAGAAAAGAATGTAGTTAACAGTTTAGCTCATATTTTCCTTCTACTAGTTGGTGCAAGAAAGTGGCTTGTTAAAGATCCTGCAGTAGTACTACTGATCGAAGTCAAAGAAAAAATAACAATAGCAGCTGAAATCAAAAGCCAGCCAACAATTTCGGCATGTCCATGAATAAAACATGGTTTTGCTGTCTCAGCCGATACGACATATCTGATCTTAAGGTTTCAACAATTTATGCTGGAGACTTAGAATTGTCCAGCCTAAAATTCAGTTTCCTCAGTTTCATCTTCGTGATCAGATTCTGAAAATCTCCGGATGTCAGCTCTGTCTATGTCTGGTTCCAGTGTTTCTGCATCCTCTTCTTCTTCAGCCTCTGGCGCCTTGTTTTCACCACTATTCCCTTGTTCATCATAATTCTCATGTTTGTTCAACGTTGTGCTTTGCATCTTCTCCGGCATTCCACTTTCCTCCTGGTCTTCTAATCCACTGCTCTTTTTACCAGATTTCTGCTTTCTGTCATTACCTGCTACGCTGGCAATTATCACTCTCTTGCCGCCAGAAACCAACTTGCGTTTCACATTCTCATTGGTATTGTGTTCTGTATTGACTGAAGTGCCCTGTTCTTGATCTTTTACCATCTTTGCATCCTCCTGCCTGGTTTTGCTATCTCCTCCCGTCCCACCAGTCCGATTCCATTTATCAGGAAGTACAGTATTGTGTTCTGTATTGACTGAAGTGCCCTGTTCTTGATCTTCTACCATCTTTGCATCCTCCTTCCAGGTTTTGCTATCTGCTCCTATCTCACCAGTCCAATTCCATTTATCAGAAAGTGCGAATTTCTTTGAATACTCATTGCTTGTTGCTGTACTTTCTGTTGCCTTCTCTGAGTTGTCTCTGCTCAAGGTTGCCATTCCACTGTCTACTGAGTATAAACTTTGTCCCAATCTTCTGTTTCTTACACCGTCTCTCCACCTCTTTCCCTTGGAATGTTGTCTTCCGCCTCTAAAGCCTAAACCACTTTCAAACTCCTCTGACTTTTCCAACTTCAGGCCGCCTCTGCTAAAGATCGTATATCCTTGGTTTTCTTGGTCACCAATCTCACCATCGAGGCCTATGCTAGTTTCATTTGCTGTCTGCTCTGCAATTTTCAAGCCGTGGTTACTTTGCGAATCTACCGTTTTGTTCTCTTCATTTTCATATCTTCCTATCAAGACACTTTCTCCATCCCTAAGCTTTTGGGCTTCACCATTTGTTATGTGTCCGTTTTCTTTCGGGTTAATACTGTCATTTCTGATTTTCCCTTTGTCCTTGATTGAGTTACCGCTAAAACTAGTATTCACTGGGTTTTGTAACTGGTGTCTCAGATCTTCAGTTTCGGCTTCTTTCATTTTTATTATCTCCTTGAGAGAATCAACCTGAGAGATGAGTTTCCTGGTCGAGTTCATACCCCTTCGTGTGAGCACCTTGATCTCGTTCTTCTTCTCCTCAAGGGCGGATTCTATCACCTTCCTCTCATCTCTCAGAGTTGAAATTGTGGACTCCAGCTCCGAAAGTCGGCGATCCAAGTCTAACTTTTGGGACCTTAGGGAGTACACTTTGGTTTTCATCTCTTCAATCTTCTTGCGTGCTTGTTTGTTAAACTCTTGCTCTCTCTGCAGCCAACAATACAGCCATGAAAAATGGAACTAGGAACATATCCGTCATTTCCGTTTCACAACTTTTAGTTTGGCAGTACAACTGTTTTACTTAGACAGACTACACCAAATACTATTTCCCCTTGGTTTCAAAGAAGGAGACCGTCTCATCTAAAAAAAGGGTAATACTTAAGGACCTGTTCTTTTTATAGGTAAATTGAAGTGGATAAAAGGGTGAAATAAGTTGAGGTAGGTTGAAACAATTGAGGTGAGTTGAAGTAGGTTGAAATATGTTGAAATGCGTTGAAATATGTTGAAGTGCGTTGAATTTTTTTATGTAATAAATTAAACTTTGTTAAAATAGTGGAAGTGGGTTGAAATGGTTTAACGTGGATTGAGGTTGATATTTTAAAATTGTACAAAAAGAACAGAGCCTAACTAGTGTTTCAGATCATGAAAAGAAGCCTAACTAAAAAGGGATTAGTTTCGAGAGATCACTCACAAGTTGATTTGAGTGGTTCCCTTTAAGAAGAGTTTCATAATCGAGTATGGTGAAGGAAGCCAATTTGTGAGGGGATAATTTTGTTGGGGCCAATAACTCATCTTCAACAGAATGGGTGATCTC
>JACYFF010031957.1:54348521-54359164 GCA_017589665.1 Selenicereus undatus
GAATCGATTATTGCTTGCAAGATGTCATTTGTGCCAACTTATGTGTTTAATGAAGTCATGTAAAGTATTTTTAGTTTGTAAACGCTTGTAAACAGTATTCGAGGTTCATGTAACGCATATTGGTTATGAGTCGCTCTGTATGGCTATATGAGCCAACCATCCAGTCAGTAGTTAGATGTCTTTTGATTGAATTTAGTTATGTTTGGGATGTAAACCCCATACTCCGGTTGTGTGAACCGTTGAGTTGTATCTTTTACTATTTCTGTATTAATGAACTATTATGTTTGGTGTACTCCGAGCGGGTGGCTCATCGAGTTATGAACTCCGGCGTGTGGCCGTTAAGTAATGTTTTTAAATGTTTACGCTTCCGTTGATTTACAGGGACTTATTGTAAGGCGTTTAGCCTGGGAACGTTCAGTTTTCAGGGGAAGTTCTGTCCGTTTCGTCCCAGAATTTAAGTAAGGAGTTAGGAAAACGTAACGCTTTCGGCCCTAGGGGCTGGGGGTGTTAGATTGATGGTATCAGAGCATGGTCCTGCGACCATAGGCCGCGACCTGAGTCTTGCATCTCATATAGGTTCCTAGGAACACTTTGTGGTTATGTGATGTATGCCTGCTTCATATGCAAGTGTGCCTTGTATTACGACCATCTTTGACTTATATGAGGCTCGAGTAGGTCGATTAAGTGAAAGTGGCGAGTTATGCGCTAGTATAGGAGTGAAATAGCTCTCCCCACACCTTCAGGTGACGTTGTGAGTACTTCATTGGTGGAATATGCTCTTAACATGCCAATTGACTTCATTGATTGACTTTTAGGTGATCCGGATGAGTCAATTGGATGTTTGTGAGCCTAATTCATTTCCGTGTTCTTGTGTGCGCTAAGTTATGTTTTGATTGGTAAATGTCTTTTTCGTGCGCTCTAATAAGACAGTCGATAGTTTAAGTATGTCGTTTTAAACTCGAACCATTGAAAATTCTTTCTGTAAGCTCGTCTTTGCCCCTGAAGTACGATTTGCTCCTCGGGCCCCATAATGGAGTGAGCAGACGTACTCAAAGGATGGTAGAGAAGAAGTTCAAAACAGATAAACTATTCTCACCTTTGAAATCCGAAGTTTCAAAATGTTAATATCTTTTCGTTCTTGCGTCAAGATTTATTTTGCATTCTTTAGCTATGATGAGCGAGCTTAGGTTTCCGAGTACATGCCATTGTACTATACGTGTCAAGATCGATTGCTATAATTTTAGTTTATGCATATAGTAATACTTGACTGGTATAATAGCTTGAATAGTGAAATAATGTTTTTAAAGGTGTTAGTTCATATACAACTCATGCTTATGATTATGCTAGCATATGATTATTTATGTCAATTTCATGTACAATTGACTTCATTTAATATACACTTTATGTTAGCTTGTACACTTTATGTCACATGTTAGTTCATGCTAGTTCATGTATGATTGCTATAATTGGTTTTTAACATGATTATAGCCCCTAATGTATGATTGCTACAATTATTATGCTACCATACAAGTCACATGTTAGTTCATGTTATACAAGTTAATTATTATGCTAGTTCATGTTAGTTCATGTTAATTAATGTTAGTCCATGTATGATTGCTGTAATTGGTAATCCTACTAAACGATAGCTTCCCTCTTTCTTTTGAATTCCGAATTCCTTGAGCTTGTATGCATGCTTGAAGACTACGTGCTAATGGTAGGACCCCGGGAACCATTGCATAGTGTGCCTAATGTTCCCCTTTTTGCCATTATTACCTAAACCATGCATTACCTGTTCTCTTATTATATGGATTATGATTCGTGAATGGGGTGACAATGTTTTGGCCCGAACGAACCCTGATATACCTAGAAAGCATGAGGGAAAAAGAACTTGGCAGACTTTGGAATTGTCCGTAGTAAACAATCCCTACCAAAGTGAGTGACATAAGCAGTAGGATTCCTATGATCACCTGTAGGATGCATGTACCTCATAAAACCTTAATGCGTACCTATAAGGCCATCGATGTGGTGTAGTCAAACGCCAACAAAGTGACTTATTGTAATTGCTTGGCTTGAATTTGATTAAACATGTGAGTCTGTGACTGTATTAGTTAGAGCCATTTGATTATGTAGTTAGTTTTACACCATGACTCTTGGATCATCATTTACAACCCATCAATACTGTTATCTTGTGGTAGAGTTGGATTAGTTGAACGCGATGTATGTAATGCATGAGTGGATGACAATAGAGTTATGTCTACCTGAATTACGTGTATAGAGTATATATCTCATGTTTAAGGAAGTGGCATGGTAGAATACTCGGGGTCATGTCATCATGCGCAATTATCAAGTACCCTGTGAATGATTGGCTTGGTGAATGTATATCTTGGTATTTGCTTGATTTAAGTTGGCTTGGCATGTGGCTTGATTAGCCAATTATTTAAGTTTTGTAAATTAGGGCATGACTTGACCTCTAACACGTTAGTTGCATTCCATGAATTATATGATTCTATGTCATAGCTAATAGCTGCATACACACATACCTATAAGACTAATGACACCGTTGTTCTTACCTCTGCTAATTGATTGATGACGAGTTATGTGTTTTATGAGTGAATGGTATGGAAAATACACATCATTGGAGTGGCTTATCATGAACTTTAGTTGCGTAGGAGTGGTTCAACCTATGCGAGCCGTTGCTCGTACGATCTCTGAGTTATTACTCACACCCCACAAGTCCTATTACCGTATGATATGGTTCGAACAATTATATGCATATGCACTTGACGTATGATGTGGTGACCTAGGGTGTCTATCTTCACCTCTGTTATCTTTGAACAATCCATGCTTGACTTGAGTTTAGTTTAGTTTCTCGGAATACAGCATAACATGACCCCATCACCCCTGACATGCAACCACGTATTCTTGCCGTAGCATCCTCTTCTCAAGTGTTCCTATGGACATGTTATGCTAGTTCATGCTATTCATGATTCTTCATTTTTAGTGCTCTGTTGTAGACTCTATGTGATATAAATGTGGATTTGAGGGTTACTCCAAGTCCTTTCATTGTCAATGTGATGAAATATGGTGTTTTTACTGCTTAGGTGCGATGTGATAGCTTCCTAGCCACATGACTTGACTTTAGAATGACCCAATATCTTTCTGCCTTTGAATGAACTTGACTAAGATAATTGCTTTCATACGAACCTGGATTGTCTATCATATATGTTTTCATTTTGTGAATTGCTTGTTATATGCATATCGATTCGTTTCATGTTACCTCCAATTCCTACACTTGAGAATGTTGAATTTGCTGATATTATACAATACTATGTCATGCTATTATGCTTAAATGATTCTATGTGGTGCTATGTGACATTTTTGTTATTCTAAATGAGTTATAAGAGTCTCCATGTTAGTCATTGTGATTTCAAAGTGACTTGAATTCATGTTTTAGTATAATACTACTAGCGTATGACCTTAATACGTCATTGTCCTGATTGTCATGCCTTTAGATGCACACTTATAGATGCCTATGTCTAGCATTATTGCTTGTCATGCGAATTGAGCTTAGACCATCGAAAATCTACGTTTCATGTTCCAATATGGTTGTCCATGCCAACTCATTTGCCCCTCTTCAATGCGATTTTCCCTCGGCGCCTAAATAGAGTGAGTAGACGCTTGAAGAGGATTGGCGAGGAGGAGACTGGATGCCATAAGCTATTTCCTTTTGATTTAAAAAGAAGTAGTGTTTCCAAAATGAAACCTTTTGAAAACCTATCACGTAGATCTTAGTTGTGTGCATGCAATCTAGGAAAGACCGAACTTAGATTTAGAATTTCGAGGGCGAAATTCTTGTAAGGGGGGAAGCGTGTAAGACCCGCTTTCGTTATCTTTATATTAAGTTGCTTGTATTACCTTTTTATGTTATAAAATCGTATTTTTAGTAACTATATGAGTGAAATGATTATCGATGTGCTTTTGGGAGTTGTAATTTTATTAAAAAAGGGATTATTATTGTTATTATTGATTTTAAAGTTAATTCATGCTATTTGCGCCTTTTAAGTATATCGATAGTTTCATTTAGTCGTTATTCGATTCATTTAGTCGTTTCCCGAGTACGATTAGCTTGTTGACCTTCGATGTAGTTCGATGTTTATTAAATCGAGCTTACATATATATTTGGGAACGAATAGTCGATATAAGGCCGTATTAGCGATTCGGGTTTAGAACTCGGGATACGAACTGGGCTAGCGGTACCGATTCCTAAGCAGCCTGGAACAAAAATAAAAGAAAGGTAGGAAGGAGGGGCATTTTGGTAAATTTGCCTAACCCCTTTTATTTCCCCTACCCGGTCGTGACCCCCAAGCCCGACTCCCTCTCTCTCCTTTGCTGTTCCACCTTTGCTTCCTCCTCACGCAGCACGCACAGAACCACCAGCGAATGAGAGAGGATGAGTGGGGAGGGAGAAAAAGGGGGCACCGACGATGATGGTGGCGCACCGGCGACCGCCCTAGCACCACAACCACCACAATCAGAGAGCGAGAGGCTGTCGAGCGGTCGAGAGGGGGGGTGAGATCGGAAAGAGAAATTGGGTCGGCAAGGCAACCCAGGCAGTGTCGGTGACGGTGGTAGTGACGAGGTGCCTCCACTGGTGAGCACTAACTCCGGCGGCCACCAGTAACAGTGACAAAAGAGAGTAGGGTAAGGCTATTCGAACTGGGCTGCAAAATGGGTCGAATTGGGGTTCGATTTCGCGTGGGTTGGGCATGGATTGGGTCTGTCCGTGCGGTCCGAGAGCGGGGAGTCAAAGATGGGAGTTTCCAAGTACCTAAGGTCGAGCCGAAAGCCCTTTGAACGAGTCCTCTAGCATGGAACTGAGGTGGGTGTTTCTCGCTTCCTAAATTAGTATTAATTTCGAAATCGTTTTAAGCTTTAAGTTGCGATGCATGCTAAGTTTAGTTAGTTTATACCTGAAAACGACTTCAAATCGTTAAATGTTAGCTTAGTTGATTAAAACAAGAAAATGACTTGAATCGATACATGTTAATCTAGTTAGTTGATGCCTGAGATGTTGATTCGAAGTTAATTTAACGTGTTTAGCATCGATTCAAGTTAATTAGTTGATGCATGAAAAAGAATTAAAAACGAAGTTCTTTTGATATGTTTAGCCTTGATTCGAGTAATTAGCGATTCATGAAAAAGGATTAATTTTGAGATTATAAAGGCGTAGTTAGTTTGAGCACGACTAAAGTAAGCTAAGGTTTTAAAAGAATTGAAAACGAAGTTGATTTGATATATTTAGCGTTGATTCGATTAATTGGCGATTCCTGAAAATGGATTAATTTTAAAGTTATAAAGGCGTAGTTAGTTTGAGTACGACTAAAGTAAGTTAAGGTTTAAAAAGAATTAAAAACGAAGTTGTTTTGATATGTTTAGCCTTGATTCGAGTAATTAGCGATTCATGAAAAAGGATTAATTTTGAGATTATAAAGGCATAGCTGGTTGGAACAACCTAGGAATGTTTCAAATCGATATATGTTTAGTTGATTGGTTATATTTTGAAGATGACATGTTTAGTTGATCTATTATGCCTTGTTTAGTTTAAATTGGTTCGTTAAGCATTATTCCAAGTTAAGGCAATATAGATGTATGCGTATATGTGGCTGAAAGGTGCTGTTTGCACAGGTAAGAGCCTAATTCTTCCCCTTTTTAATAAGTCCTTGTGATAACATATTATGAAAAATAAATTGATGAAACGAGCTAGTAGTTGGATGGTTTGAGGATAACATTATGAGCGTTTGAGGTCTTGTGTGTACGGTGAAAGTGAGGAGGGAGACTGGGTTGTGAATTAACCGCAATCGTGTGGATTGCGAGGCCATGTGTGGCTTATTGTGTTGAATTGATATGATTGATATGAAGTGCTTAAATGTGATATATGTAATATATGTGCTTAAATGCTTAGATTGCATTATGTGCATAAGAGTGAGTTTTTTTAAGAAAGATTTCATGTTTTGAAATGATAGTAGCCATAACTATTATTGCATGATGGCCTATTTTAAATAAATGAAAGCAGTTTTGGGAGTGAACTCGCTTGAACGGGGGAATCCCTAAAGAGTTTTACAAAAGCGTGAGTTGTATGATAAAAGATTTCGCTGTGAGAGGCAGCAGCAAACTTATTAGTCGTTAAGACCAAGTTTAAATGGCTAAGATAAGTGCATAGGGACATCAGATAGGGAGTGAACTCGCTTGAACGGGGGAATCTCTATATAGCCTAGGGCGTAGTCCCTAGAGACCCTGACGAGGGTTAAGGTCCAAAAGTTTAGTTGTCATCCCGGGTGTAAGAGCTTAGGGGATTGAGTGTAGATCTCTCCCAACCAGCACTTCATGATCTTAAGCCCAGAAATAGTTTATTATTCAATATGAAAAGCAGTTGGCACTTTGCCTTTGAAATGTTTCAGCAAGAAAGTTTGAAGGGTCATTATACGACCAAGATGAAAGAAAAGAGTTTTAAGAGCCTCAAGAGGCTAACAGAAGAGTTTTAAGAGCCTCAGAAGAGTTTTAAGAGCCTCAATGGCTAAATGAAGTGTTTTCAGTAAAAAGAAAGAAAGTTTCCTATGTGTGCTATATGCATGCTCTAAGTATACTTTATGAATGAGTTATGTTTGCAAAGAAAGAAACGAAAGTGTCTGCACTTGAAACTTCAAAGCATGTGATAGTAAATAATATGTGACTTCAAAGTGAGTGTACAAGCATTATAGTTAGAAGCATGTGTTCAAGCAAACAAGTGGCCATGTTTTCATGATATATCATGTGGTGACTTCTTAAAGTACATATTGAGCATATAGGTGATAGCGCATCCCAAGTTTGTTTAGAGTCACATGATATGTAAGCAAGTCCCTAACATGCGACCTTTATTGAAACTAAGAACCTATTATGAAATTGAGAACCTATCATGTTTAAGTGTTTACAATCTGTGACATGTAGCTTATTATTATAGTCATAGTGTGACCTAAATGTTCATTAAGTGGATATTATGAGTTATGTTTATGAGAAAGAACGTTATGTGCTTAGCTTCATTGCTTGCCTAAGTGTTTAACTGCCTATAGTCAAGAAGTTTGATCATTTAAGGACCTAGAAATATGTTAAGTTGGTAAAGTGAAGCTTATGGTTAGTAATAGTTCTATAAGAACTTCGTGAATGCCTATTATGATATTATAGTATGAATGCGTGATATGTGGCTATTATTAGTATTATTGCCTGCAACGGTTTTGGTTTTAAGGGGGTTGGGGGACACTCACTGAGCGTGTGGTTGCTCATCCCACTACTCTTTCCCCTTTTCCCCCAGGTTTTCTTTATGACAGGAAGAAGTTGAGTCAGCTCGAATCGATTATTGCTTGCAAGATGTCATTTGTGCCAACTTATGTGTTTAATGAAGTCATGTAAAGTATTTTTAGTTTGTAAACGCTTGTAAACAGTATTCGAGGTTCATGTAACGCATATTGGTTATGAGTCGCTCTGTATGGCTATATGAGCCAACCATCCAGTCAGTAGTTAGATGTCTTTTGATTGAATTTAGTTATGTTTGGGATGTAAACCCCATACTCCGGTTGTGTGAACCGTTGAGTTGTATCTTTTACTATTTCTGTATTAATGAACTATTATGTTTGGTGTACTCCGAGCGGGTGGCTCATCGAGTTATGAACTCCGGCGTGTGGCCGTTAAGTAATGTTTTTAAATGTTTACGCTTCCGTTGATTTACAGGGACTTATTGTAAGGCGTTTAGCCTGGGAACGTTCAGTTTTCAGGGGAAGTTCTGTCCGTTTCGTCCCAGAATTTAAGTAAGGAGTTAGGAAAACGTAACGCTTTCGGCCCTAGGGGCTGGGGGTGTTAGATTGATGGTATCAGAGCATGGTCCTGCGACCATAGGCCGCGACCTGAGTCTTGCATCTCATATAGGTTCCTAGGAACACTTTGTGGTTATGTGATGTATGCCTGCTTCATATGCAAGTGTGCCTTGTATTACGACCATCTTTGACTTATATGAGGCTCGAGTAGGTCGATTAAGTGAAAGTGGCGAGTTATGCGCTAGTATAGGAGTGAAATAGCTCTCCCCACACCTTCAGGTGACGTTGTGAGTACTTCATTGGTGGAATATGCTCTTAACATGCCAATTGACTTCATTGATTGACTTTTAGGTGATCCGGATGAGTCAATTGGATGTTTGTGAGCCTAATTCATTTCCGTGTTCTTGTGTGCGCTAAGTTATGTTTTGATTGGTAAATGTCTTTTTCGTGCGCTCTAATAAGACAGTCGATAGTTTAAGTATGTCGTTTTAAACTCGAACCATTGAAAATTCTTTCTGTAAGCTCGTCTTTGCCCCTGAAGTACGATTTGCTCCTCGGGCCCCATAATGGAGTGAGCAGACGTACTCAAAGGATGGTAGAGAAGAAGTTCAAAACAGATAAACTATTCTCACCTTTGAAATCCGAAGTTTCAAAATGTTAATATCTTTTCGTTCTTGCGTCAAGATTTATTTTGCATTCTTTAGCTATGATGAGCGAGCTTAGGTTTCCGAGTACATGCCATTGTACTATACGTGTCAAGATCGATTGCTATAATTTTAGTTTATGCATATAGTAATACTTGACTGGTATAATAGCTTGAATAGTGAAATAATGTTTTTAAAGGTGTTAGTTCATATACAACTCATGCTTATGATTATGCTAGCATATGATTATTTATGTCAATTTCATGTACAATTGACTTCATTTAATATACACTTTATGTTAGCTTGTACACTTTATGTCACATGTTAGTTCATGCTAGTTCATGTATGATTGCTATAATTGGTTTTTAACATGATTATAGCCCCTAATGTATGATTGCTACAATTATTATGCTACCATACAAGTCACATGTTAGTTCATGTTATACAAGTTAATTATTATGCTAGTTCATGTTAGTTCATGTTAATTAATGTTAGTCCATGTATGATTGCTGTAATTGGTAATCCTACTAAACGATAGCTTCCCTCTTTCTTTTGAATTCCGAATTCCTTGAGCTTGTATGCATGCTTGAAGACTACGTGCTAATGGTAGGACCCCGGGAACCATTGCATAGTGTGCCTAATGTTCCCCTTTTTGCCATTATTACCTAAACCATGCATTACCTGTTCTCTTATTATATGGATTATGATTCGTGAATGGGGTGACAATGTTTTGGCCCGAACGAACCCTGATATACCTAGAAAGCATGAGGGAAAAAGAACTTGGCAGACTTTGGAATTGTCCGTAGTAAACAATCCCTACCAAAGTGAGTGACATAAGCAGTAGGATTCCTATGATCACCTGTAGGATGCATGTACCTCATAAAACCTTAATGCGTACCTATAAGGCCATCGATGTGGTGTAGTCAAACGCCAACAAAGTGACTTATTGTAATTGCTTGGCTTGAATTTGATTAAACATGTGAGTCTGTGACTGTATTAGTTAGAGCCATTTGATTATGTAGTTAGTTTTACACCATGACTCTTGGATCATCATTTACAACCCATCAATACTGTTATCTTGTGGTAGAGTTGGATTAGTTGAACGCGATGTATGTAATGCATGAGTGGATGACAATAGAGTTATGTCTACCTGAATTACGTGTATAGAGTATATATCTCATGTTTAAGGAAGTGGCATGGTAGAATACTCGGGGTCATGTCATCATGCGCAATTATCAAGTACCCTGTGAATGATTGGCTTGGTGAATGTATATCTTGGTATTTGCTTGATTTAAGTTGGCTTGGCATGTGGCTTGATTAGCCAATTATTTAAGTTTTGTAAATTAGGGCATGACTTGACCTCTAACACGTTAGTTGCATTCCATGAATTATATGATTCTATGTCATAGCTAATAGCTGCATACACACATACCTATAAGACTAATGACACCGTTGTTCTTACCTCTGCTAATTGATTGATGACGAGTTATGTGTTTTATGAGTGAATGGTATGGAAAATACACATCATTGGAGTGGCTTATCATGAACTTTAGTTGCGTAGGAGTGGTTCAACCTATGCGAGCCGTTGCTCGTACGATCTCTGAGTTATTACTCACACCCCACAAGTCCTATTACCGTATGATATGGTTCGAACAATTATATGCATATGCACTTGACGTATGATGTGGTGACCTAGGGTGTCTATCTTCACCTCTGTTATCTTTGAACAATCCATGCTTGACTTGAGTTTAGTTTAGTTTCTCGGAATACAGCATAACATGACCCCATCACCCCTGACATGCAACCACGTATTCTTGCCGTAGCATCCTCTTCTCAAGTGTTCCTATGGACATGTTATGCTAGTTCATGCTATTCATGATTCTTCATTTTTAGTGCTCTGTTGTAGACTCTATGTGATATAAATGTGGATTTGAGGGTTACTCCAAGTCCTTTCATTGTCAATGTGATGAAATATGGTGTTTTTACTGCTTAGGTGCGATGTGATAGCTTCCTAGCCACATGACTTGACTTTAGAATGACCCAATATCTTTCTGCCTTTGAATGAACTTGACTAAGATAATTGCTTTCATACGAACCTGGATTGTCTATCATATATGTTTTCATTTTGTGAATTGCTTGTTATATGCATATCGAT
>JACYFF010031957.1:54381965-54421898 GCA_017589665.1 Selenicereus undatus
ACTACAGTTCCCCGACATTCCACTCTTGATCGACAGTACCGACAAGTTACTATTCATGAACAGTCTCAAGGACAAAATTTTCAAAAGTTGCACAGGACAAAGCGGTTGCCTTTTGACAATTGGAGCCCAACATTCAGTGCATTACAACGGGACATCATTATGCCTCTATTATTGAGCTCATTCCAGCTCTATATAAGGTAGACATTTCATTCAGACAAACCATCGAAAAAAGAATCGGGAATTTAGAAGATCATAAAACAAGAGCCAACTTGAGGACTAAAACCCTTCTCAACAAATTCCCATCTACAAAACTCTCCTCTTTCCTCCTTAATTTTCTCCTTTACAAATCTTTGTAGAAGTTCAACAAATTCGACAATTTGTAAGTTTGTTACTATTACATATTATCTGAAAGTTTTTCTTCAGTTTTCTACTTTCAGTTTGTATTTTCTTTTATGTAACCTGTGTTTTAAGTTTTCCTAATAAAGCTTTCTTCTTTCAGTAGATATTTTCTTTTATGTACGTTGTGCAGCAATTGGCATCACAAAAATTGAAGCTCCTTCTTGAAAAGCCAAACGCACTCCGAAAGTCGTTCACAAAACATTCAAAAGGCCAACAAAACATACAAACAATTCTCCTCCACCCTTCAATTCTAAGCCAACTTCTTCCAAAAAGAAGAATGCAAAAAAGAAGCCAGTTCTTTGTTGCGAATGTGGCAAACCATGGAACAAAGCTTTCCAATGCAAAACAGAACAAAAGATCAATGAGTTATTTGCTGATCAGCCTGAACTTCAGAAGAAGCTCCAAGATTTAGATACGAAATTGCATTCGTATCTAATTGAATCGAAGAAGCATTACAATACATATGAAATACTTGCTTTCAATTTGATACAAAAAAGGCTAGTTGTGTCTAGCTTTGTATCAATTTGAAACGAACATCTAATAATAAGATACGAAGAACGTTAGTATCTGCTAGATATGAAAAGTCTATCCATTTCTAAAGTGAGTATCTAACAGAAACAAAATTCGGTTCCATTTCCATTTTCAATCTGCGACCATGCCTTTTGACATGAAGTTGGTTTCGTTCCTAATTCATCGCTAATGGGCTTTGGATATGGATTATCATCATTTAGAAACAAAATTTTTCGTATCTAAATGAGTGTGTTTTTGTAGTGAAAAAACAACCACTCAAGCAACACAATTGCTAAATCAATATAAATCCACAAACCAAAAACATAACTAACTTATATTTCCAAAAAAAAATTATGGCAATATATATAAAGGGAATGACACCACCAACAAGCCAGAAAATTGAACAAACAAGGCAAACAATCGTGATCATAGCCATCTTGCTCAACAAATCCCAAACTTCTCATCAAAATTAATCACCAACAAAAAAAAATAATCCTAATATCCACAACTATGCACAAAAGATAAAGAAAATAAAATAAAAAGGAGAAGACGGAAGCGTTGGAGTTCTCATACTAGGTTAAATGCTAGGTGCACCGAAACTACACCTCACTAGGATGTGTTATGGTGGAGCTTAAGGAGGCATCAGCCACACTTCACATCTCAAGCTCCAATCCTTCCACTCAGAAGCTGTTAAAGCTTTCCACAGCTTATTGCATACTAGTGCATGCATCTCAAAAGAGTGAATGTAAGATAACACCAATAAAAACACATCAATGATGGTTAATGCTCTCATGAACTTATCATATGCCTTCGAAAAATTAAAAAGAGTGATAAATGAAGGTGGCCCACATGATTGTTCTAGGCAAGTCCTCTAGGTAAGCATGAAAAGTGTCAAGGGCAGGATTATAACCTCTAAAGGCACCTAGTGACCAAATAATATCAAGCACATTCCCCTCAAGCTTATTATACAAGTTGTCCACATAAGCCAAACCCTTATGAACATCATTCGACAGATAATAGTCAACGGACCTACCAAAACAATACTTAGGGGAAGGGAAGGGTGCCAAACAAGTAAGAGAAGTGAGGATCATGCTAATGGAGTCAACAAAAACTTGCTTAACAAGCTCAAGGGAAGAAAATATTACCTCAACCATAACCTCCTTGCAAGACTCCTCAAATAAATACTCATCCTCATCAAAATTACAAATATACCATTCATCATAACCATGATTATGCACTTTAGCATCACTTTTGTACCCCTTACACTCCTCGAGCTCTCCTAGGGAAGCTAAAAGAAGACGTGAGTTAAGGAAAACTAGGATATCCTTAGAGGTGTCCAAGAACTTGCCAATTTCAAGGGGATTTGCATGTGTAAAGAAGGTGAAGAGATGTCATTCTAAGCCTCAAAGTCACTCAAATGGGTATCAATATATAATTTGGGACAGAGGAAAAAAAGACTCAAAATCATCCACAGGAGAAACCTTAGGTTAGGTAATCCTACACTTAGGTGGGTCTCATGGAAAACATGCATCATGCTCTCCAAATGATGTCTAACCAATCTTGAGAATTGGTTTATGCATGTATTTTCATGTGCTCTATTAACTCTCTTATGTTTTCCATGCTTTGCTCAAGTCTAGAGTTTATAGAAGGAACATGAGGGCAAGAGTTAGTATCATGTGGATGATTTACAAAAACCACGCACACAAAGGGAGCACATTCAAAGGATTGAGGGGAAGGGGCACAATATTCCACAAATTTCTCCTCCCAATATGATCTAGCATGAAAAACACATAGATCGGGAAAGACATCCTCAAACTTGTTAGTATCCCTAATCAACTACCCATCAAGCAATTCCCCATCTTCATCATCATTTTTGGAATTAAAATCCTAATACTCTAAGAGAGTACAAGTCTTATGATTCATACCTTCATCAACAACACCCAAGATTTTCCATTTCCCATAAGAGTAACAGTATTGAGCATAATAAGTAAGATAGTCATTCAGTCGATGTAAATATTTGTAAAATAATTCTTGCTCATATTAGAAAAATGGAAAACTACCATCTTTTTAAAATTTTAAATTTTTTATTTTTGTATTTTTAGTGTATTTTGGATTTCACAAGAGAAACAAGAAACTAAGCATTACAAACTAATCCAACATGCACAACTACCAAACTAAGCACACACACAACTACCAAACTAAACACACAAACACTAGACATGGAAAAGTGACATAATTTTGTGAGATTATCCCCAACAACCGCATCTTTTTGTTGATTAGTATTTGGGAGTTTAGAGAAATTCTCATTCTTCTGGAACGGTGTTGAAACTATGCTACTTATTGTTTGATCTAGCTCATATCTAAACTAGGGAAAGCAATAAATACTGCTAACTATGATTAATTAAACTAAGTACTCACTAGTTCTAATCTAAATGTGATTAACTAAAACAGAGTATAATTAATATAATCAACATAGTATATCATTTAAACCACTAAATAATAAGAAAATAGGGAACAGTTAACTAGGAAAGCAATAATCTAATCTAGAGAGAGAAGAGAGAGAAAACGGTACCGTAAATCTTGAAATCCAACAAAGGAGGTCGTGTCTCCAAAGTGGGAGTAGCGGAGTGAGTTGGAGGATGACACTCCACTAATTCCCATTAATCTAGCCTAAGTAGCTCTAATCTAAAGCCTGATTGAATAAAAAATTCAGCTTTGGAAAATGTGTTTTAAAACCCTAACTTAAAAAGTCAAAAAGAGAGAAAAAAAACTTGAAATTTGAAGACTTGAGATAAGAGAGAGAGAGAGAGAGAGAGAGAGAGAGAGAGTGGACAAGAGACAGTGAGAAAACACCATTTGGAAGCAAAACATTAAAATGACAATTCAAGATGAACTTGACATCAACTATTCAAAGCATAAACTTAAGTAACAAAAGCAAATTACGAAATTTAAGAGAGAAACTTGAAGAGCAAAACCAAATTTGCAAAAAAGCAGAGAGAAAATGCAAGTAAAACAACAAAAATTAAAGCTTTAATTAATGGAACAAGCATATTTGAGAGGCTGCAAGAAATAATGTTCCATGAACCTAATCCTAATCTACCCTAAAACCTACTTAATCACAAGTGTAGAGGGGAGAACATGGTTTATTTAAGCCCCAAATAGCAAGTTTGGCATGGTCGTGCCACATGACATGGGATGACCATGCCTACTTGCTAGAAAAAACAAAAATAATGTGGAAAATGGAGGCTGACACAAGTCGTCCATGCCAATTGCCACAAACCATGCCACTTTGGAACTAGTTGTCTTTATTTTCTTCTTAGCCTTCTTGAGCTCAAAATTTGACCTCTTTTTTTCATGGTTTGGCTCCATTGAGCCTCAAAAGCGACAAGATTGTTCATCTTGGTTTATTTCCTACAAAAGAAACACAAAACATAAATAAAAATCCAAAATTAACCATTATCAAAAGCTAAACAACAACAACTCCTAGTTTAGGTCCTACTTTCATAGGGTTTAGAAGATCCAGTTGTCACCAGCCTTACCTGTACGTACATGACTGCTCGTAGAAAGATCATTTCCAATAGACCCACACAAAAAAAAATTAATAAAATATTCAGAGGTTGAAAATTGATTGGTAAAATAAGTTAACAAACCCTAGACCTAATTAATTTAAATAACATAAGTTAACATGAAAAATAGATAAGGGACAAGAGTTTTACATACCTTGAGAAGCAAGCGGCTACATACTATAAATCTGGCCAAGAACAATCTACATTCAAACAATCAAAAGGTGGGGGATTGATATCCTAGATGTGATGAGGGTGCGACTTAAGCCATTAAAGGTGCGATGAGTTATGAACTGTCTACACCTGTCAGTTTGAGCGAGTGAATCAAATTCGAGTCAGGTGCGCCTAGGTTCGAGTAAAATATGGATTAGGTATATTTCGAATTCGGGTAAAGTACGAGTGTGCGTATTTCAGTTATACGAGTTTCAGGTCAACTCAATGGGTTTAGAGTGCGTTTTTATGAGTTATGTTTTTATCAAAATTAAAGACCCAGCATATTTAAAATTTAAAACTGTTTGTTTTTAATGAAAAACCATTGTGATTGTAATTTTTTAAAAGAATATTAAAGATATTCAATCTTTTCATTATGATAGAGTGGCTAAAGAGTTGATCCCGGGTGTAACGCCCCCAAATGTACATAGTTCACTGTTTGCGTTCTCTTTGTTAGTTTCACCAATTAGAATTAATATCCCAAATGATCAGGGCATTACCGCTGTCCAAAAAGGACAAGGCATTGCTTATAAATGATAAATTTTGCAATGATAATCAATGTTTACCATCAAAGGGCATTCACACCATCACAGCCCATTAGACCATTTAGATATATATAGAAACTGTTCTAACATCAAAACCATTCAACCATCTCAAGGATTACACCAAAACATAGAAGTCTGATAAAATGTACAGGTTCAACACCAAAATATATCACAAAACAGTGTTATAAACATCTCAACACTAATACACCACCATTCCTTATAGACTTCTTGGCTCACTTATCATCTTCAGTTGTTCTGCCCGCCCGAGGGCAATTCACTTAACACTTTCCTAAAACAAAACATGAAAACATTTTGAATTGTGAGCCGAATGTAACGCCCCCAACCTAGGGAGAGTCACACCGCCAGGACTTCCTAGAGGGAAATCCTTAAGGCTCTTGAGGATCAAGGGTTTGGATTAGCATTTAGATAGTCTTTTTAAAATAAAACTGCTAGAATTTCCCATGTTTTAGCAACATTTTAGGGTCTTAGCTCAGCTAAGGGTACCCGTAGACTGGTAATAAGGTGTAACATATGCTAAAATGACTCAAATTCACTGCCTTGGGCCACTCGCCTGGATTACTAACGTTCAAAAAACTAAAACATGGGTCAGAATGATACATATACAGGTACAGAGCCGGCTACATGCTTTCACATACAACAACGAACTTAAAAATTTACAACGTGGTAGGCATCAGACACTTTGCAAAGCTAGTAGAGACTTCTGAGGGGTCGACAACAAATAACATCAAGGAGCTCTTATACCTGTTCAAATTGAACCTGGGAAAAAGGGGAATAATAAAGGGGTGAGCAACCACACGCTCAGTGAGAATTCCCCTGCTCCTTAAAACCCAAAACAGTTGCAGGCAATAATACTAATAATAGCCACATATCAAGCATTCATACTTTACTAACATATTAGGCAATCATAGTCCCCAAGGAATGATTACTCTCCTTGAACTTTATTCCAACCACTCAACTCAATTCTAGGCCCTTAGTGACCAAACTTCCCTACTAGCAAGCATTCAAGCACATAAACAAGTATGCAACAAGGATTGAATATAAACGCTTTCAGACTCAGTTTTGAAAACATAGTGACTCTCGATAAGTACCAAGAATGGTTTATAATTCACAACAACTCCTTTAAAGCTTATAATTCTTTCTAAAAATTCTCGAAACATCTAAACTTGTAAGAATGACTTGGCAAGAAACATGCTTTCATAGAATATGCACACTAAAAAGCTTGCACGAACAATGCAACATTTAAAACTTCATTTGACTATACTTGGAAATTCTTTCATAAAAGATGAGCAGGAGGTGCACATTTGAAAGCTTTCTTTCTTTTCTCAAAACACTTTACTCAGCCTCTTAAGGCTCATATTCTTTAAAAGAACTTCTTTCATAATGATCCTCTAATGAACTTCATAAGCTTTTCAATTCTTATTCAATATGGCCTCATAAGGGCCCCTATAAATCTTTCTTTTCTGAAATACTTAAAATGGCAAAGTGCCAACTTCTTTTCTTACTTATTAGAAACTTACTCATAGCATAAAAACATCTTATTGTGCTGACTAGGGGAGATTTACACTACCCCTAAATGAGATCGTCACTCACAACTCACGTTATTCCCGGGGTATACGTACATAACTTTTGGCCAAAACACGTCTCAGCAGATAAACTCTAACTTTGATATTGTCCTCTGTGGGGCAACAGCTCACACCAAGATAATCATATCTTGAGGCCAATCCCCCTCAAGGTTTTCTTACGGGTCACACATCATAACTTATCTGGGGAACAACTCACACCAAGATAATCATATCTTGAGTCCAGTTACCAAGAACAGCTCATACCAAGATAATTCATATCTTGAGTCCAGTTCCTAACATTTCTTTAAGGGGGAAATAGCTCATGCCATCTTTGCATCCAGTTTCCAGGAACAGCTCACACCAAGATAATTCATATCTTGAGTCTAGTTTCTAACCCTGGCCAATTGCCTAGCACTTTCTTAGCCTTTAAGATCGTATTTCATTTCCCTTTTTCAGTTGATTACTTTGCTGAAATCTTATTTTAAACAAAATGACCATAACCTTTCGAAATGTTTACAGTTCCCTTGTTTTTATCTTAAAAACTCCTTTTTAAATGAAATGAGTTTGCGAACTCGTAAACGAAGTCTTCGTTTTAACTTAAAAGCTTTTTACAAACGTAATAAATTAGTTAACATGTAAAACGACTTTGCTTTAAACTTAAAAACTTCTTATAAATGCAATCAGCTTGTTAACACGTAAATCGACTTCACTTTTTACTTTAAAAGCTTGTTGTAAATGTAATAAGTTTGTTAGCACATAAAACGACTTCGTTTAAAACTCAAAAGTTTCTTATAAACACAATAAGTTAGTTAACACGTAAAACGACTTCACTTTAAACTTAAAACCTTCTTATAAAAGCAATAAGTTGGTTAATACGTAAAACGACTTTGCTTTAAACTTACAAGCTTCTTATAAACGAAATAAGATTGTTAACATGTAAATCGACTTCGTTTAAAACTCAAAAACTTCTTATAGACGTAATAAGTTTACTAACACGTAAATAGGCTTCGTTTTTAACTTAGAATTTCTTATAAACATAATACGTTTACTAATTCGTAAAATGAAACCCATTTGAAACTTAAATTACTTAGTTAGCGTTTAACTCAAACTAGGTTCATAATAAAATCCCCAATTGTCATTTTATGACTCGTTTCAATCCCTTTTAAAACTCATAGGAGGGTGTACAAACAAACTGAAGGCTTAAAACGTTCCGAACTTGTTACCATTCAAAAACTTAAAGCATTTGGCTTGTTTATAAGGCAAACAAGGTTCCTTCGTAAACTTTCAACGTAAACGCTTCTTAAAAATCGTAATGATTTTACTAGCTCGTAACTCGGAACTCAATCGAAAGTCAAGTAGGCAGCTAGCATATAATTAAAGCTAAATTTCATAATTAATACTTTAAGATGCCATTTTTCAGATCGTTTAAATCCTTATTAAACATAATGAGAAGTTATAAACAAACCAATGCCTTAAACATTTTTAAACTCGCTTTTACTTTGCTTTTGAATTTCCTAAATCTATCGATTATTCAGTCGAGTCACTAACTGAGTAGTTCGACGATTTAGGACTTTTTTATACTTTAGACGTCTGAACAAGCGAATAGACAACTGATAAACTTAAAAGCATTCTCAAACGTGTAAAACAAGCTTTCTAAACGACCTTTCCTTTTTAAAGACGTCTAAAGTTTCAAGAATTAATCACATAATGTCACATAGCATATCGAGGAAAAAGGGTTCACACATAGCACATTCATACACTTCATATCACAACTTAGGCAGAATCTGCCCAATGAGCCACACATAGCCTCGCAATCCACATGATTGCTGCAATTTACAACCCAGACTCCCTCTTCACACAACACTAATCACAAGATCCTCGAATCACTCAATAGTTTCACCTCAAACCATCCAACTACCAACTTGGTTTAATAGTGGCACACACAAACCAATAGTACATAGAACGATCATAAATTGGTATAACATTCATGCCTAATAACCAACATAGTGTTAAGTGTACCAACTGATGCAATCGAGACTTCAAAGTGACATTTTTCTTTTTAGTTCGTAAACCGATATCTATAAGTATAATAGTTCATTGAAATTACTATGAATAGACTATTAACATGTCCAAACCGATTTAGCCATAGCCCTTAGACATAATTCAGTTATTTCCATAATTACTTCAACTGTTCAACTAACATCACTAAGCATCAAACAGAATTCAAGTGCGACAAACTCATGCTACGACAGTCCGATAACAACATTCTACTTACTTTACAATCCTCGATTAATTGGTACATTCAGCCATACATCGAATTATCATGCAATTAACCCAAATTCAGTACCATGTTCGTAATTTCTCAACTTTGACTCCAATTTCACCCAAACTGATTTCTAATCTTAGAATTAACATGCACTAACTAATTTAGTTAAAAATCGTTGAAATTAATAGTAATTTAGGAGGAAAGGAACCCTCACCTTGAACCCGAGCTAGAGGTTCGATTCACGACTGTGGGCTCGACTTTAGGGGATCAAACAACTCCACTTCTTCGACTCTTGCTTACCCACACTCCAACAAGACCCAAATCGCACCCAAACTCCCAAAAATTTGAGCCCTAAAATAGACCCAAACTCACTTATTGATTTGAGGTTGAATTAGGTGTTTGAAAGCAGTAGTTTCTACTCTAATGTATAGAAAATTGAAGCAACTAAGAGTGGAATTGCATGGCTATACCAGCGCACGCGTTTGAGCTTCAATTCGGCCCCCAACCCACCGAAAACGTGGTGGGTTATTCCCAGTTCTGCCTAATTTCAGTACCAAATGGTTGTTAGTTTGTGGGGGAGGTCGAATGGGTAGCTTTGGTAGGCTTGGTGGCAAAATCCGCTGCCAATTTGAGCTTTGGAGCCGCGTGTATGGTGAGGGGAGGAGGAAGAAGATGGTGAAGCAGAGAGAGAGAGTGTGAGATGTCGTGAAAATGGGGGGGGCGCAGGCAGGGAGAGGAGAAATAAGAGGAGCGCACAAAATGTCCAAAATGCCCCCCTCTTTATTTTTTGTCCCAAGTTGATTCATATTCGATACCGCTAGTCTAATTCGTAACCCGTATTCTAAACCCAAATCGATAATATAATATTTCATCGATTACTCGTTCCCAAATACATTCAGGTTCGATTTAATAAATATCAAACTACTTCTAAGATTGACAACCTAATCGTATTTGGGTTCCTAATCAATTTAGCATTCGTTAATAACCGTGAATAACACTTATTAAAAATCATTGAAGGATTTTCAAAACTAATAATAATAATATTATTACTGGCGATGAAAATATTCTTTTTAATAAAACCATCGCTCACATAGACACGTCAATAATTAATTTAACTCGTATCGTCAAATAAAATAGGTTTTTATAAAGTAAGAAGGAGTTACGAACAGCTTAACAGAAAATAAGGTACGCAGGCCTTACACTGAAGTTCAGTACATGCATTCTCGTATTGTTAAACGTTCATGGAAAAATTGGTTGTGCCCGCATTGCAATTCATTTTTAATTGAAAACAGGGAATGAGATAAATATGAAACTGCATTGTCAATTATTATTTGATAGTGAACCCCTAGTAACTGTTACGATCTGAAGATAGGTGTACACCTGCCAAGCCGATCGGGGGACTTGGCCTGAAGCCGCGCGAGTAACTGAAGGGCAATGCCCTATAACTGATAACTGATAGGGTCAATAATTATGTAGTAAATCACTGATTAAACTGATTCATTGATGTACTTACCAAAACATTATAAATTTTGATAAATACGTGTTGATCTCTAAAGATACATGCACTGAACGTACCTGAAATTTTTAAGTGTAAACTCACTTAATAATATTATGCACAAAAGTGGAAGGAATGATAGATTAGGTCCTGATTTTGCTCAAGATGTCATTTTAGAAACACATAATTAGCAATTATTTTTATTATCATAGTTAATAATTTAGCAAAAAGAAAAGTAACAGCATAATAGGGGCTTAGAAAGAATGACTCGTAACTTAGTCATCTGACCTCTAATATGAGACTCAAAGCCCAAACATCGAAAGCTTAGGAAGTCCCACAAAAACTTTCATTTGGAACACCAAGTTTGATTCCCACAATAGGATTCCCGAATTGAGGTTAGAACACAAGCATGTCAGTTTTGGTCCATTCTACACAGTTTTGATAAAACGACCATAACTTTTTCCACAAACCTCGGATTAAGGCAATTCAAAAGGCATTTGAAAGCTAACACACTAAATATCTAACCACCAAAAATCATAATTTTCCAAAGGGTCGATCATTACCAGTTTAATCCCGAAATGAGTCCTATTTCCCTGAAATTTTCAGCCCCCACTGTTTTAGCTTCCCCCCCCCCTTTTCACACAAATCCTCTGCTTAAATCATTCCGTAAAAGCATGTAAACAAGCTTTGATCCATCCCAACATCATATAAAAGCACCACACTCAATTTCACTTTATAATCATATCCAATAAAGATAATTTTTCAATCAAATACACACACAAACCAAGCTTAATGCTAATTTAATCCAAGCTATACATTACTTGCCAAAACCCTAGTTTATGGCCAACTTGGACTCACTCCAACTCATTTCAAATCACCAAAAACATCATCATAAACTCTAATAGGTTAGAAGATGACCAAATCAAAGATAAAACTATCAAAATCCAACACTTTAACATTAAGCTTGTATGATTAAGGATTAACCCTAACCCTAGCATGATCCAACCTCAACTCCACCAAGATCCACACCAAAATACCTCTTATTTCTTATCAAAACATCATGATCAACAACCATAAATGGCAAAACAAGAACCAAAACCAATAATCCAAAAAGACAAGTTTAGGGTTACTCACTTTAAACTTGAAGAAAAATAGAGATGGAGGTGATATTTGATGGTTTGAGGATGGAGAATGGTGGCTAAAGGTACTAGGATATGGGGAGGGGTCGGAGGTCACCAGGGCTGGCCGGAAAACACCCAAACAAGTGCTGGGGGATGTCCGGCGTGTAGGAGAGAGAAAGGAGAGAGAAAATGAATTTTGGGTTGAGTTGTGTTTTTTTTACTAATCAAATCACTTGGCTGAGTTTTTAACTAGAAATGTGACTTTTTGGCTAACCATGGTTAAGCTTAATCAAGGTAATTAGTTAGGTTAATAAGCAAACTTATTAGGCTTCAAATCGGCCGAAATAAGTTGGGTTTGTAAATAAAACGCTTCGTAACGATGATGTTTTTGCGAAACTCAAAATTAAATTTTTGTAATGTGACGGACATCAAAATAAATTACTTAGGTTAAACTTGTTAGGGTCTACTATCAATTCTTCTAAAGTTTTCGTTAATAAATTAAATAAACAAATAAAATCCGAATTGCCAAGTGATGGCCCAAATAAATTTTTCCCCACCAGGATAAATAAATGCGAGAAATAAATATGAGAAAAATCATTAACATGATGTAATTAAATAAATAAACATAATTTAGGGTTGGGCTATTATTTGTGGATCAAAATAAGGTTAATATTTGGTGGGGTTATTTATGAGTCAGCCTACCTAGAGCATATAAACGGGTCGAAGTGGTTTGGCCTGCTAATAATTCATTTAATAATTCAATATTTTTTGTTAACTAACTAACTAACCATTACCTAATTAAGTGCATTTTATTAGTGGGTTGATTCTAACACGAACATAAGTCGGCCTATTATCCAACACTAGCATCATAGTTCTAAACCAATTAAAATAGAAACCTAATGAAAGGATATTAGAGAGCCACAAGATATTACAATTATCTTTTGATTATAATATCAAAATTTTCTGTTGCGAAAGAGTAACATTAAAATATGATAAGACATATTCATTTCACTAAAAATATAATGGTATGGCTTGCATGTTTTTAATATTTTTCTTATTCTAAATTAACTTTCTTAAGACTAGATAATTATTTCACGTCATTTCATACTATTTTTTAAAAATTTTTCCATTTATATATTGTGTATGGAGCTATTGTATAACCAAAGTTGGGAAAGAAAGGGCAATATTGTTTAATTTATGACAGGATGTAATAATTATATAGCGTCTCACTAGACAGACTGATATAATGAATAACCATTATTGATACTAGAGATAAATTAAAAAATAAAATAAATATATAATATTTTAGTCAAGCGGGCATGTTCGAGCCAGGTTTGACCTATTAATTTACGAGTTTTTCAGGTTCGGTTAATTTCAGGTTCGGGTAAAAAAAATCATGTTCAAAATCCAAAATTTTTGGGGGGATTTGGGATGAGTTTTTGGATCGGGTCAGTTTTTACTAGGTCCATAAATATCACATTTTGAGCTCGGACAAAATTTAAACTTAAAGTAGAGTAAAAATACCAAAATGTTCAGGCGTCACGTTCATGTCAGGTTTATATAGTTTAGTATATCGACCACATCTATTTCTATGCAACATCAAATTGAAAGACTCAAAATATGAGGGAAGCTAGACATTTGAGACTGTAACATATCAAAGTATGCACTAGAATTCTATCCCTATATTTCCTAGTATCAAAGTATGCCCTAGAAACTATACCAAGTTTCTAGTCTAATTCCATCATGCTAGTATTTTAGGTTTCAAATAATTTGAAAGGGTCGATAACATCTATCGAGTGCAAAAAAATTAATTTATGAGAGAGATAGTATAGAGGAGGATTTGTAAAGTTTGAGAATGTAAAATTTCACATACTCCAAATTGGAAAATCTCCAAAAATTTGATTACTTTACACAGTAAACATTGGTTCTTCCTCCTCGTCAAGAGAGTCCCTACTTCTTCCACTTTCTTTTAATTTCAGCCAAACATGAGACATTAGAACTCTAAAGAGAGGATTGAAAAATTTTCAGAATTGTTTGAATAAGATTTCTCCTATAAAAAGGAAAAATCAACTTTTTAGACAACTTGTCATTGGTATATTGATAAAAAGATTTCTAGATCCTTCAAAAGGTGAAGGAGGGGAGGGGGGAGGAGAGAATCAGGTAGCAATGTGCTGTATGTAAAGACAGAAAAGTAGGTTTTCTCCCTTAAGTTTTGAGAGAAAAAGAAAAAGAAAAAGAGGTAGGGTTTTTATTCTAGTAGAGGAGAGAGAGAAGATAAAAGTTTTTTTTTTCCTTGCAGTGGAGAAGGCTAGCAAGGGATGGAGGTTTTTCCCATTTTTTGTTTTGATTTCTCCCTCTATTGTTTTTAAATAATGAATGCTAGGATTTAAGTCGGTCCAAAAATGTTGCACATTATCATAACTGCTTAACTTACTTGCTAGTTCTAGCGTAGTGCAACTAATCAACAACTTCATATCTACATAACTCAATATTAATTTTAACTTATTGGGCTAAGTGTAAACACGCACAAGTTACCAACTTACGAAATCACGAATTTTATGCCTACATTTAGCTCAAGATATCAAGAATTTTTGCGTCATATTTAGTTTAGGAAATTAAGAATTTCTACCTCTCAATTAATTCACATAAATTTCTACTTTTCTAATTTCTAGAAATTTCAAGGGTAGAATAGAGAGAGAAAAAGAGATAGAGAGGGAGAGAGAGTTTTAGGACTTCTTAAACATTTGAGTCAAGGTCTTCATTTTGCAAGGGAAATTAGATGTAAGACTAATTTTATAATATGACATGCTATTTTGACTTCCACCACGATAATAAGTCAAACTTAACATGTCACATCATTGCATTTTCACGCCTTACATATATACAAAATTAGGAGATGATATCGTGGAATTTTTTTTTAAAATTAAGATGAAATGGAATATGTTAAAGTTTAGAGTTACCAAATAGAATTTCCTAAAAATTATTAGTAACATTATGCATAAAGGAATAATTAGTGAATGAAAAAGTTGTTTAATTGATCTCAGGAAGTAAATGGAATTAGTAATTACTAACCACTCATTTTGCTTTTTACATAGCCACACATTGTTGATAGGCCAACCATAGGCCAATTGCAGTGCAACCACAGGGCACTTCTATCTTTCCCAAATAACACAACCTATATCTATAGATCAACATTTAACTTTATATTTAAAATATTTTATTTAATACGGTAAAAATGGCATAAAAAGAATATTAAATTTTAGTTATAGGCACCTTATCTCTATAGGCCAGTCTATAAACTAGTATATAGAAAGTGCATATGATAGATTTGGTTGGTAAAAGGCATAAAGCATTCCTTCATTCCCCACTAAAAAAGAAATCTTGCCCACACTCATTTGGAAGTTTTTCCATTCACGTTTTTATTGCTGACAAATCTATTGATTTATATGCTAATTTTTAGTCTATTATTATTATTGTTATTGTTATTATTATTATTTTACCAATAAAGTTTGTCTCTTTCATATGTAAGAGTTTTGTTTTATCCTTTGATAAAAATATTAATTCTTTTGATGAAAGTTGTGCTTAATACGGGTGATTTAAGACAAAATAACAAAGATTGACTTTTAAGTCGTCAAAGCACGAATGAAAGTTTTCCGCCAATTATAATAATGCATCATTATCAATGATAACACAATCATGATTTCGAAATCTTGTGTGTAGTAAGATTTGTATTAATTATTTAAAAATAAAATTTCTTGCATATTTCTAGAGGTACATTTGTTCGTTTACAATGTTCATTATAAGTGTCGGTGCTCTAAATTTATAGTTATGAATTTTCAATTCTCTTTTAAAAAAGCGCGTAACGCGTTCAGTAGTTAATTGCAAATTATGGTGTAGACCCGGGAGTTTATGCTCCCAGGCCATGTCAATGTGCCACATCAGAATATATATTACATTTTTTTTTTCCAAAAAAAAAAGAAACAGGCAGTTACATTGTTGACAGTTACACTGTGCTTCCCACTTTCTGCAACTTTCTTCATGGGAGTGGAGTAACCCATTTGCTGCAAGCTTAATCATCAGCGTTCACCATCTACGGTGGGTATTCCCTATTAATCCAACTTCAGCAGCGTGATTTTTATTTACTGCAAATTTCCTCATCAGTGTTTGATTTCTATTTGGTGCAAGTCTGATCTTCAACGTCATCATCAGCATTTAGTTTTGTGATCATGAACATTCACCATCAGCGTGCTCTGTTTTGCTTCAGACTTGTGTTATTTTCAATCCTGGTTCTGCAAGTTTGATTATCAACGTTCATCATCGGTGTACATCATACGTTCAATAATTTGATCATCAGCATTATGTGTCAGCGTTCACTTGTTTTCTTCTCATTTCTCATTCAGTTTCATCATCAGCTTCTGCTTGTTGCTGTGTATTATATTTTAAGATGGACATTAGCATTATTGAATGTATAGAAGATGAAAATGAAGAATGTACAGTTGCAAAAAATTTGATTTGTACGTATATTAATCGCTTAATGTTGTTATATGCCTTAAGTTGTTTTTAAGAATCATTCTTGATTAGTTTTTGCCCTCTTTTTTTGTAGCTATTTTTGATGCGGAATCTTTGCATAATAAGGTTAATGATGGAGATGATGACATGTATGGTGAGTGTAATATGCTAAGTTTGTCACGGCTGATATTGTTCACTATATTTACAGATCATAGTTCATTTGAGGAAGGTTCATTGTGTATATGTAAATGTCAATGGGTTCACTAGTTACTGTGCATTAGTTCACTGAGGTTTTCAGAAAGGTTCACTTTAAAACCTTACTCAGTAAAGACATTATGAAATATTGTGTTGTTTGGTGTATCTACATGTTGAGTATTTACCTTGCATTAGTTCACTATGGAGTTGAGGAAGGTTCACTGTAGAACCTGCATGGTATTCAAAATACATAGAGTATAGAAATGCACTGTAAAACTTCTGCTATTCACTGCTTTTTTGGGTGAGGTACATATTTTGGTTCATTTACATTTATTTGTTTGGTCATGTTTGTATAGGACATTTTAAGTGGGTGTTCAACTTTAAGTTTTTCAATGAACAACATTAAATAGTATGGTGAATTTTGTAATTGACTCATTGTGGGTTTTCATTTTTATGTAGGGTTCATTTCCACGTCGTATTTACACACGTCTTACTATTCACATCCATCTCATATTAGTACAGGGTTTATGCATATCGCGACTCCGACAGTGGTACAACAACTCCTTACTGATGAGTTTCTGGCAGATGCTACTCCTAATGATGACCACTGGAAGTGCTAGAGCGGAGTATTTCAATGTTGATGTTCACTCTTATTATTTTTTGTTTATAAGTTTTCTTTGGGGTGTATGTTATAGCCTAAATTATATCTAGTTCTATAAGGTCTTTGTCTGAAATTGTTATTCATGGCAGCGTTTTCACATTGTTAATGTATATTGAATTCTATTTTGACATTGTAATGAACATTTTGAATCTGAATAGTGAACAATTCTATATTTGACAATTCTATATGTTATTTACTCAATTTTTATTTTTTTGGGGGTGTTCTGTCATGTTTTTATTTCTAATTACATATTTATTGGACAAACCTTCGTATGTTTTCAATTGGTTGGGACTCTAAGTGCTCATAATTATGTTAACATGTTTCGTTATATTTGTCCTAAATTTTCCGTATTTTTGGGGTCGTTTCTTTGTAAGTGAGACTCGATAGTGAACTAAATTGTCTGAATAATGTTCACTTTTCGGAGTGTAAATGTAAGTAGTTCATCGAGTCTTTTGCTTTTATTTAGTCCATGTTTTGATAGAGTTCATAATTAGTGACCAATTATATTTTAGTTGATGTATTGGTAAGCATCCAAGTTAATAAGTTGTATATCATAATTTACAAATTTGATCATAATAACGTGAGCTACGTGGAGTATCATTGTGAACAAACAATATCATCTTAATGAACTAGATGACCTTGTTCACTATGACTGTCGTGATTGTTTATTCTTTATGGTTGCTTCATATATTCTTCATAATTTAATCATATTCTGTTATTTTTTTTGCAATTGATGGACTAAGTGAACTATATGAAGTTATACAATGAACTAGAGTGGTCAGTGCAGTGATTTGTGTAGCTTTGTGTGGTCTAGTTTAATCTTGAATTATGGAAGATGATTGTACATCATATTGGATAACATCGATAATTAATGGACATCGTGGATGTTCGTGCAAGGTATTGTTGGTTTAGGTGTAACACCAATCAGTTTTTATAGGTAACATTGCTCAATATATTAGTGTACAAATATCAAGTAAGTAGTGAACTTACACATAAAAACCAGATTTCTATATTTATTTTATAGTGGAATTGTGAGTTTAAATATTGAGTGAACATTTCTTGATTAGTTAGTGAACTCACTTAGGTTTTTGGGTGCAATTCTATGGTGTACTCAGGTTTATCCCCAATCAGTTTTAATAGTGAACCTTTATCAATGCAGTAGTGAACAAACACCAAGTAAGTAGTGAACATACGTGTAAAAATCAGAGATCAGTATTTATTTGAAAATGGAATTATGAGCTTGAACTCTAAGTGAACTTTTCTTAGTTACTCAGTGAACTTACACATAACATATTATTGCTATAGGTGCACACATACTTGTATTGAATATAGAAAAGGAACTATTGCAGTTTCACATTATAAAAGCTGGAGTTCAGGAACACTGTGTGCACTATGCACATAGGTTTTAAACTATATTGTACTACATAATATTGGAGTAGCACTACTACTGGAGGTGTGGCTATTCTTTGTCTTTGTTGGTAGTCTTTTTTGGCTGCCTCTTGGATTTGCATCTGCAGGCAGTTCACTGGTAGATTGACTCATCTGGTCATCAGTAATAGTTGGCTCTGATTCTTTGTTGTGTGTTTTCCCTTGTGTCTCACCTTTAGCTTCACTGACCAATGTTCTGCAAGATATAGTTGCTGTCATATATATAGCTAGTTGCCCATAATTCCTCAGTGAACTAATGCAAAGTAAATAGTGAACCAAGTAAAATTTACATATACACCAAATTAGCATGTTTTTCAGTGAACGTTCCTCAATTGCTCAATGAACTGAGTAAAACTATTACTTAGTGAACCTTAGTCAGTGAATTACTCAGTCAACTAAGTAAAATTTACAATAAACATTACTCAATTACCCAGTGAACTCACCCAGAAAAAATAGTGAACAATATTAGTTTTAGTAGTTTTTCACTGTCATTCATTTTTTAATCTGTTGTTGTTCGCTGGCCACAAAGTTTTTTAGGATTCGTTCACTATAATTGTGATTATGGTTCACTTTCGCTTTCAACAACACATGTTTGCAATATCCCCAACAAAACCAAGCCACCAAACATCCAAAGGTGTCTGTAATTTCAAAATTGAGATCAAAAATTACTACCCTAATTCATTCACTCTTTATCATGTAGTTCACATTTATTTTCGCCCACACATGTTCGAATACACTATGTCAACTACAACTTATAACTCACAAGATACCTCAATACCCCCCACAATCAAGCAACTGAACCTCCAAATTTGTATTTAGGTTCAAAACTTTGAGCATAAATTAGAGCATCATTTACCATAATTTTCGTTTATATGTAATTGCCACTCCAGATTGTCTCCTACTGTTGTCGTTCAATGCATTATTGGCTTCATTGCCATATGTTGCATGCATGCCTTCATCTTGATATGCCATTGTTGCTGGGTTCAGGGATAATTTGAAGTGAGTTTTGATGCTCTTCAATGTTGAGATTATTGCTTGAAACTGTGTAGTTGCTTGCGTTGGTAATGCACAAACTGATTTAGAGAGAGAAGAAGTGATATTGAAGTGCAGTAATTTTTGCTTCTAAATTGTCTTTGACAGTTACTTTGTGGGGCTGCTCCTTGATGGTAGTGGGGGGTGTGGGGATTCTATTTTTTGTTTTTTTTTTTTAATTTGAAATCTATTTTGTATCCTACATGGCATTTTTTGTCCATATGTATGTGGGAGTACAAACTCTCAAATTCCACTACCACGTTGTTCAATCCACCATTCCAACCAACAGTAGAGTGAGGCAGCAGTCCGAGTGCTTGAACAATCGGTCCCTCAAGCGAGAGGGGGGAGAGAGAGAGAGAGAGGGAGGGAGAAGGAGCAATGGCGGTGCATGATCCACGGTTGTGTAGTCCAGGGGTGTTGAAGCTAACACTGGGCCTGATTGCTCTATGCATAGCCGGCTACATCGTCGGACCCCCTCTTTGCTGGCACTTCATGGAAGGCTTAGCCGCCGTTACCCACTCGTCCTCATTCTCGTCTTCCAACTCTGATTCCTGCCCTCCTTGCCCTTGCAATTGCAATGCTCCGCCTCTCATCACCATTCCTGACGGTAATTTCGTTAGATCTGATTGGTTTCATTAAGCTTTTAGTCTTGCCATTTTGGTTGTCTGTTGTCATCTATCTCATTTATTCCTTACTTGGTGCTTGATTCCATTAATTTTTTTTCCTGCTCTGGTTATTGAGCGTACTCATTAGGTGCTGAGGGATCTTGCGGCTGTATATAGTAAAAACAAGAGGAAATTTTAGTTAATGCAGCTTTATGCTACGCGTTCAATCTCAATGGCGAGCTTGGCTATTAATTGAGACAATAAATTATGTACACTAAATGAGGCTTTTTTCTACTGTCCTTTTCTCTGGGGGTCTATGGGATGTCCGACTCTATTACCCTGATTTTCTAGCATAGCTTGCATCGGAAGTGTTTTGCTCTGCTAACCCCAATAAGCTTAAGCCTGTATAGCCTGTACACATCTTGATCTCCCTAGATCCCTTCGGCTGTGCCATTAATTCCTGGGTTTATTTTTCTCTTCACTTTCATATTATGGGGATTCCAAAATTTGTTAATGAAACACAATATGATTGTTGCAATAAGCCATTCACCTAGAAGTACAGTGCTCTGAATTCTTCCATGATGTCTTTTCCTTGATGTCGGCCCAAACATCATTGCTGCTCTCCCTATTTGTACCTCGCTATGTGGGATTGCAGAGTGGCTAACTTGGATTTATTGAGTTAATATGTTGCTTCCATTGTGCAGTTTAGACTAATTGTCTTTCTCTTTGTTACTGCAGGGCTGAGTAATATCTCCTTTACTGGTTAGTTTTTCCATTCTTCCATTACTCATTATAGATTCATAGATGGCATGCAAGTGTACAGTTCATTCTCTTCTTTGTGTCCTTCATATTGATAGAATGGGTACTTGTATCTACTCCTCAGCATTCTAAAAGATGATGGTGAGAGATCATGAACAATGGATTGATGCACATTTTCTAGATCAATTTATGAATCTTGATTGGTGGGGGTTTTTGATTGCATTTTGTTTAGTGCTCTGATAATTGATCTTATCATTAATTCAATGTATCTCCCCCCCCCCCCCCCCAAAAAGAAGTCCCTTTCACCTTTCTTCCTCCTCCACTGCACAAGCAGCCCTTTGATTCATTCTGTGGGAAAATCCAACCAACCGCTCAAGTTTTATGTTGCTTTGAGCAGATTACGCAATAGGCAGGCCTCTCTGTACGTTGGTTTGGTGCAAGCCATACAAAATAGAAAATAAAGTGAGTTATTTGGTTTCAAAAGAGGAATTAACATATATAGATTAGACTATCCATAAGACTTTAATACGTACACCATTCTACCTCATTTCTTGTAAAGAAGTGATCAACATGGAGCAAGTAATTAATTATTCTGTTAGTGGAGTGAATAGGAAACTGATTTCTCAAGCATGCAGTTAAGATTTGTCATCATGGTGTCTACAAGGGCATTGGAGTAGAAGTGTTCTCAACTTCTGTGATCTACCAAAAATGACAGATATCAACATTTAAGGTGTAATAGTACTTTTAATAACCAAAGCTTGCGTTTGTTTGAGTGCCTAGACTTGTGTGTTCTGGAAGAACACTCTAGTGTTGCATCATATTCATGTAAACTACGTAATATGTTGGATAGACTTGTCCATTTCTAGAATCAGGTAGCCTTGGCGCTTTGCTTAGGTCATTTCAATGTTAAGCGCAATACACAGTTCAGTTTATTGTTTGAATGTGGAGTGTTATTAACTGATGTGGATAAGGAGAGAAAGAAACAATATGTTATTGATTTTTTTTCCTTGAACTTATTCGTCATTGAAAGCACGATGAGAAGGACATAATCCCTCGGTCAGTCTGTCACTACTGCTCCGTCCCATTTTCATCTTTCTGATCAATAAATATCTTTGTCCCAAAATGATCTTCCTAATGCTAAGTGTTCATGAAATTCATTGCTAATCAATATTCTTTTATCTTTTTCATTGAACTAATTTTCTATTGGCTTATGTTTGATTTTATTAAAAAAAATGTGTTTTTTCCATTGAGGAAGATCTAGAAGAGAAAAGGGGAGTATTTCACAAATTACAGAGTCTTGGACATGACTTATATGTATGTTTGAAGCAAATAAACATCCGGGCTATGACATTTTAAGTTGGCTAAATGTGTATAATTTGAGGGCTTGCTCTCTCTTATTATCAAGTCCAACTTAAGCCACGAGTAAGATAATTGGAACAGTTGAAAGTACCATGACTGCATTTCTGTAGTTATTTTACTAACAATTGTTTTGGTGCAATTAGGTTCGAATGGAGGATAAAGGATTATTTAGTCACTAGATTTTATGAAAGGAACATGGCTACAAGTATTTTCTTTTAAGCTTTTGGTTTTGGTGGACTAAGAAAAATGTCTCACTAAAATTTTCTCTGCTTCTTTAGTTGAAGCATGTCTAGTTTAAGTGTTTAAGTGTTTCCTCTTCGCTTCCACTATAGGGGTAAAGGTAAAACTTCATAAATACGACCCTCTCTTTTCCACACCCTTTTGGAGGTGGGACTCTGGGGTTTAGTCTTAGTTAGTCTAATTTGATTATGAGAAGATTCATCAATTGAAGAAATCTACACCTATGTTCAGGTAATGTCATTTGGAGCAGTATTTCATGCTTGATTTTTATAAAGAAAAAGATCTGACCAACATTGCTGTTGGAGTAGGGAAGAACAGTTGACCCAGGAATTGGCTTGTTACGTTAGATTTTGCCTAGTGTCATCAAATCTTCACAGTTCAAAGCAGCCAGATGTGTGATCTACAGAAATGAGGGGTAATGCTGGGGGGGGGGGGGACACTAGATGAACCAGGGAGCATTCATTTTCCTTTGCCGCTTTTATTCTCTTACTGGGTTATGCAGAATGTTATTTTGATTTGGGTGCATGCAATGTGAATATTGTAAGATCTTACAATGGATCCTTAGCTGCTTGTTGTACTGACGTTCACGATTGTTCAAAAAGGGGGAAGACAAAGAAAACCAATGACAGGGTTATCTTACTAGAATTCCTATAATGCCTGCAGTCTGATGTTTCAGTTCAGGATTTGTCTAGGTTTCACTTTTTACTAGTTGCCTCTCCTGCACTTGTGTAAGAGCTTATTCACAAGTGCAGCTTATTCACAAGTGTGTTAGGTAATGCCTTTTCAATTTTTCTTGGGGAGTAGAAGCCAACCGCTATTTTCTTTTTGTTTTTTGGGGCCCACAAGCAGTCTCTGCTAAGAATATTGTCCATGATATTGCAATCCGCCCACTGGGGGAGGGGGTTGTTTGCATGAATCTGATCTTAATCAAGACAGCCTGGGTGTCATCTATCTTGCACTTTTTGGTACATTTGCGAAAGTTGGTGCTATGAATTACCAGTGTAGCCTTTTGTTTTAAAAAAAACACAGGGAATTACAAGTGGAGCTGGCATTAGTAGGTGACAGTTTCTATGTTGTTGGCTGCATATTCCATCTTGCTACATAGTATTACAGATATCAAGGAGAATGTCATAGAGTAGAAATATCTTATGGTTCATGCCATTGGTACTTTAGCACTGATGATTCCATCCTGATTTTTGTGGCTGATGTGGTTTATTGCATATGTGATGTCAAGATTGTTCAAAGCATGAGCCGGGAGTCAGTGAAGACACAGAGAGGAATATTGTTGAGCTACTATCTGAGGAACTAAAGCTGCGGGAAGCTGAAGCTGCAGAAAATCAGAAGCGTGCTGACATGGCCCTCCTCGAGGCTAAGAAGATTGCTTCCCAATATCAAAAGGAGGCAGACAAGTGCAACTCCGGGATGGAAACTTGTGAAGAAGCACGAGAAAAGGCTGAAGCAGCGCTAGTCGCACAGCAGAAATTGACTGCAATGTGGGAACAGCGGGCTCGCCAAAGAGGATGGAAGGATGGAGTTACTAAGACTGGAGCTCAGGGGAAAGCTCAGTCCACATAGTATGGTTTCTTGAAATGGTTACTCCATCTGTTAACAGTTTGGCACAAAAGTGCTCGTCCGGTTGTGAGATGTGACCAGCAAAATCACTAGCTATTTCAGGCATTGCTGCCGAGTTAAAAAGTGATGGTATGGATTGCTGTTGCTTGAGCAGTGATTAGTACACGAAGTCAAATGAGGTCTATTTGCTTGCTTCGTTTCTGTTTACATGACACAAGTTTGGCTGATTTGCCTCCAGGGGGAAATCTTTTGAGATACTTATGTCGTTTATTTATGCACGTATGGCTGTATCTGGGGTTAAAGTATTCCCAGCAATTGTATTATTTCTCCATGTGTGATGTCTTGGAAAATATTCAGAACAGGTATTTCGTCCTCTCATGTGCGTGCTTATACAGCTCTTCTACCTGCTTCTCCCTCCAAATCTCCCTTGCGCAACTCTGCATTTTACTATTTTACAACCCCCCCCCCCCCGGTGCTCCCGCTGGGGGAGCTGGTGCCTCCTATGTCCATTTTAAGTTCTGTTTGTCTCTAAAAGTTAGAACAATAAAGTTTGCTAGACTTAAAAGAGAAATCAGAAACCACAGAATTGCAGTAGGCAGATTGAGCAAATAATAGTAGCACTAGACCACTCCTTGCACGAAAGGAAACATATTGGAACCAGCTATCTCGATGCTTATACGTCAAGGAGGCAGCATGTAAAGCACATTTACGGAGTAGAAAACTTAGTAGTAGAAGCAGACGATTGACTACTTGGAATGTGGCTGAAGTCGACAACACTAGGAGCTGCGCAGCCACACTATAATCAGGAACTACATGGCAGGGAAAAAAAATTGGAGGTTGATTACTACCCGTGGCAAACGTGTCATTCGTCCAAGGAATGGATCGGGTTTTGGTTTGTTTTGGTTCAACTGTGTTTGGATAGGGTAGGTTCAATTGGTGGTCAACCTTGCTTGGAGCAGGCATGGGTCTTGTTCCTTTGAAGTTCTGGTCGGATTTATTTTGGTTGACGCTACGTTAGGTCAGTTTAGGTTGAGTACGTGTTTGGTCAACCTTGGTTCAATTGAGATTCAGTGCTCGACTTGGGTTAATTTCAGGTTGAGTAGGGGTCTTATTTGTTGTGTAACACTTAGTTATTTGTTGTGTAACACTTAGTTTAGAATAGTCATAACATGGCGTGGTTGAAAAAACGTAATGTCTGATGCGTAGGTGATAGTGAATCTATACCTTGTTCGTTAGATAACTTACCCCCTTATAGTCTAAATGGCCTAGGGGCTAATCCCAATGTCTGGTAATGAAGCCTCTCACTGTACGGGATGGGTGGCTCAACAAGATATTTAGGAAGTTGGATAAGTGCCCAGTTGAGCCACTAGGCAATGAGTTTGCTTGTGTTTAGGTTATCTTCAAATAGTGTGAGTTCAATAAGATTTGGATCGATTTAAAATTAGATATGGGTCGATTCACATACTGGTCTTTCATGTCCAATTCAATTCGGATTGGATGTTTTTGCAGGTTTGAATTGGGTCAGATCTTTTCAGGCAGGACGCCTTTTGAGTTTTTCGGTTATAGGGTTGCTCACTTAGGCTGTTCATTTTAAAGTTGAGTGCCCACATTTTAGGTGTTAGTTTTAGTATGGGGTCATTTGTAGACAACTAAAATGACATCTTATTTTTATTTGCTCAATAATGAAAATTATACACCAACTTGTGTACTTAAAGGTCCAGCAGAGTTAGCAATTCTTAATTTGAGTATGAAAGAAATGCCCAAAAAACCCAAATAGGCCAAAATTGACGGTGTTCAACGTTTAGTTGAAACTCATTCTAGAGAGAATAAAATTATTAAGTCTAAGTATCAACATTCTTCATTGAATGAGCTTTCCAATGACATATTATGCACCAAAGTTCAATAAGCAACGGAAAGATATAAGTCGAATATTTGAGCTTATGTTGAAAATGACACTTGTTTACTATTTTGATTATATCTTGTTCCACAATTATCTAAAAATTGTGAAATTAACTTAATTAGAAAGTAGACTCAATAAACTTTCAGGGAAAAAAAAAGAATCATTCAAAAAAGAGGTTAGACGTGAAAATTTCAGCCAAAACAAATCAGACTATTGCGGCCCAGCCCAGGAACCCGACCGGTTTCCTGCTTGCGAGAATCGAGTCATGTCCTTTGGCTGTGATCACAGCTAGGCTTTGTAATTTTATCCCTCTCTCGGAGTCCTTTTCTTCCTAAAGAGGATTAATTAACTAGAATTCTATATTGATTAGTTTACTGAGACTAATTAGTCAAAATTTTAGCTGAATTAGTGTACTTGTTCAAATTAACCTTAATGAGACTAGGATTAGATCTCCTTGCTCTACACTGATTCAGACTATCCCCTTAACCACTATAAATACAGGGCTACCCCAAGGGGTTAGAGGCATGAGTCAATTGGCATCAGCCAATTGACATCAAATGAGTCAATTGACATCAGTCAATTGTAGGGATGAGAATAGGGCGGGTTAGGGGCGGGTTGAGCTATACCTACACCGAGACCCATTTTCGAAAGTCATACCCATACTGATATCCATATCCATCAGGTTTTGTATGACGATACCCATGGCCATAACCATTGGCTTTCTCAGGTTTATGTGTTTTGTTCGGGTGCATATAAAGTATGCAAAATGTCACCCATATTCAACTCATAGTTGCACACAAGCTATTTTTGACTAGTAACTTCAAAATTCACGTCCAATCAGACTCATAGAAATTAAAATTGTGAAAAAATTTAATTTTTCATTTTTACATAGATAAATAATACACAATTAGAGTTTTATGCCTAACATTTATTCTTGAGTTTTAGCATATTTTGTCGCATTTTACTAGCAAATCGGATACATAATCAGGTTCTGGTTTTAAGAATTTATACCTATACCCATACCCATTTTGGAACACAAATCCATACACATACCCATACCCATGCCCACTTAAAACATCCCATTCAGGTGCTCAATGGAGCGGGTTTTAATTGGATTTTTCTAGTCCAAGTAATATTTACATCCCTAATCAATTGGCATTAGTCAATTGACATCAAATGAGCCAATTGCCATCAAAAACTTTTCCGTCAAAAAGTTTAGAAAAGGAATACTCCACACGTTGGAGGTACTGAGCAAGAGAGAATTAGGTCATGTATTAAAATGCGTCACTGCAATACCCGCATACTTTATATTCCGTTAAGTTGTTCGTAATGCCTTTTTGCTCTTTGAAAACCGTATTTTATTAGCGATATGAGCTAAAATTATTTTCTAAGTACCTATGTGAGCGATAATTTTATTAAAAATGATATTATTGTCATTGCTATTATTATTACTATTATTATTATTACTAGTTTTAAAAATCTCTTGATGATTTTTAGTAAGCGTTAGTTACGATTATTAATGAGTACTAAATTGATTATGAACCTGAATACGATTAGGTCGTCAACCTTAGAAGTAGTTCGATCTTATTAAATTGAACCTAGATAGAGTTGGGAACGAATAGTTGATGAAGGACTATATTATCGATTTGAGTTTAGAATTCGAGTTACGAATTAGACTAGCGGTATCGAATATGACTCAGCCTGGGACAAAAAATAAAGTGAGGGAGGGCATTTTGGTAAATTGCATGAAACTCCCCCTCCTTCTTTCTCATGCGTGACCCCCCCTCTCGACAGTCTCTCTCTTCCTCTCTCTGCTGCTCGTCCTCCTCTTCTCCTCTCCTCCTCCATTAACGTGGCTCCAAAGCTCAATTGGGCAGCCGATTTTCGCCACCCACAATTGTAAAACCCCACCCATTCGACCACCCTCCAAGCTAGTATCAATTCGTGCGAATTTAGGCTGAAATTCAAAGCAAAGTCCAACCCTGTTTCAAGCAGTTTAGGTGCCGAATTGAAGCTCGAATGCGTGCCCAGGTAAGGCCATGCAATTTAGCTTCTAGTTGCTTTCAATCTTCTATAAATTTTGGTGAATGTTCGTATCTACAAATACCCAATTCAATCTCAAGTTGATAACTGAATTTAGACTTGTTCTAGGGTTTGAATTTTGGGAATTTGGGTATAAATCGCGTGCTGCTCGTTTGAACACTGGGCAAGGTCGGAAAGTGGAGTTATTTGAGCCCCTAAAGTGGAGCTCACGATCGTGAATCGAGCCTCTAACTTGGGTTCAAGGTGAGGATTCCTTTCCTCCTAAATTATTACTATTTTCAATGATTTTAATTAATTTTAGTTAGTGCATGATGATTTTGAAGTTAGAAATCAGTTTAGATAAATTTAGAATTGAGGTTGATGAATTACTAATGTGGCATTGATTTTGGGTTGAATGGCATGTTGATTTGATGCGTGATTGAATGAATTGGTTAGTTGAGGAATTTGGAATAAACACAATATGCTATAGGATTGTTATAATATCAGTTGGTCACACTTGAATCCTGGTTGAATATTAAAGAGTTTAACTAAGTAAATGAAATAATGGTGGAGTAAATCGAATTAAGTCTAAAGGTTGCGATTAAATTAGTTTGGGCTTGTTCGTAGTCTATTCATAGTTATTATAGTGGAATATTGTGCCTATGATCCATGGTTTGCGCCTATGATCCATGTTTTGCAAACTGGAAAGTAAATGTCGCTTGAAGTCTCTATTTATATCAGTTTAACATACGCTAATTTCTAAGTTGACTATTTAGCATGAATGTCATACTTATATACGATCGTTTTATGTATTGTTGGTTTGTTGATGATAATGTTAAACCAAGTTAGTAGTTGAATGGTTTGAGGTGAAACTATTGAGTGGTTTGAGGTTCTTGTGGTCGGTGCTGCGTGAGGAGGGAGTCTGGGTTGTGAATTGCCGCAGTTGCGTGGATTGTGAGGCCACGTGTGGCTCATTGGGCAGATTCTGCCGAGTTGTGATATGAAATGTATGAATGTGCTATGTGTAAACCCTTTTCCCCCGATATGCTATGTGACATTATGTGATTAATTCTTGAAACTTTAGACGTTTTCAAAAAGAAAAGGTTATTTAGAAAGCTTGTTTTACACGTTGATAATGCCTTTAAGTTTATCAGTTGCCTATTGGCGTGTTAGGACGTCTAAAGTGTAAAAAAGGTCCTAAACCGTCGAACTGCTCAGTTAGTGACTCTATTGAATAGTCGACAGGTTTAGGAATTTCAAAAGCGATCTAAAAGTGAGTTCGAAAGGGTTTTTAAGGTATTGGTTTGGGTAATGACCCCTCCTCGTGTTTAAAAGAATTTATACGACCCGAAAAAGAGTACCTTAAGGTGCTAATTATGAAGCTTAACTTATTTGTATGCTTTTTGCTTACTTAAGTCTCTATTGAGTTTCAATCTACGATTTAGCAAATTTATTACGTTTAAAAGAAGCTTTTAAGCTAAAAAGTGAAGTCGTTTTTATGAGTTGGCAATCGTTTTACATTTATAAGAAGCTTTTTAGTTAGAAACGAAGTCGTTCTACGAACTATCAAACGTATTATGTCTATACGAAACTTTCAAGTTAGAAACGAAGTCGTTTTTATGATTTAGCAACCCTATTACACTTATACGAAGCTTTCAAGTTAGAAACAAAGTCGTTTTATGATTAGGCAACCTTATTACGTTTATAAAAAGCCTTTTAGTTAAAAACGAAGTCGTTCTACGATTTAGTAAACTTATGACGTTTATACGAAGCATTCAAGTTAGAAACTAAGTCATTTTACGATTTAGTAAACGTGTTACGTTTATAAGAAACTTTTAAGTTTAAAGTGAAGTCGTTTTAAGTATTAACCAACTTATTGCCTTTATAAGAAGCTTTTAAGTCTAAAAGGAAGTCGTTTTACGAGTTAATAAACGTATTACGTTTATACGAAAATTTTAAGTTAGAAATGAAGTCGTTTTATAAACTAGCAAACGTTTTACGTCTATAAGAAGTTTCTTAAGTTAAAAAACGAAGTTATTTTGTAAGTTAGTAGTCGTATTACGTTTATACGAAGCTTTTAAGCTAGAAATGAAGTCATTTTACAAACTGGCAAACGTTTCACGTCTACAAGAAGTTTCTTAAGTTAAAAAACGAAGTTATTTTGCGAGTTAGTAGTCGTATTACGTTTATACGAAGCTTTTAAGTTAGAAACGAAATCGTTTTACGATTTAACAAGCTTATTACGTTTTTAAGAAGCTTTCAGGTTTCAAATGAAGTCGATTTATGTGTTAATAAACTTATAACGTCTATAAGAAGCTTTTAAGCTATTTATGAAGTCGATTTACGAGTTAGTAAACTTATTCCGTTTATAAGAAGTCTTTAAGCCAAAAACGAATGAACTATAAACATTTCAAAAGGTTATGGTCGTTTTGTTAAAAACTAAGTTTTCAACAAAGTAAGCGTTGAAAAAGAGATATGAAATACAACTTTAAAGGCTAAGAAAGTGCTAGGCAATTGGCCAGAGGGTAGGAACTGGACTCAAGATACGAGTTATCTTGGTGTGAGTTGTTCCTGGAAACTGGACGCAAAGATGGCGTGAGTTGTTTCCCCCTAAGATAAGTTAGGAGCTGGACTCAAGATACGAGTTATCTTGGTGTGAGCTGTTCCTGGGAACTGGACTCAAGATATGAATTACCTTGGTGTGAGTTGTTCCCCAGATAAGTTATGATGTGTGACGTGTAAGAAAACCTTGAGGGAGACTGGACTCAAGATATGATTATCTTGGTGTGAGCTGTTGCCCCATAGAGGACAATATCGAAGTTTGAGTTTATCTATTGAGACGCGTTTTGGCCAAAAGTTAAGTACGTATACCCTGGGGATAACGTAGATTAAGAGTGACGATCTCACTTAAGGGCGGTATTGACCTCCCTAGCCAGCACAATAAGATGTTTTATGTTGTAACTAAGTTCCTGATAAAAAGGAGATTTGGCTTTTTGGCATTCTAAGCAGTTCAGAAAAGAAAAGAAGTCTTTTTAAAGTAACACGAGCCTTAAGAGGCCAACTAAAGTGTTTTTGACCAAAGAAAGAAAGCTTTCAAATGTGCACCTCCTGTTCATCTTTTATGAAAGGATTTCCAAGTATAGTCAAATGAAGTTTCAAATGTTGCATTATTCGTTGCAATGTGCATATTCTATAAAAGTATGTTTCTTGACAAGTCTTTCTTACAAGTTTAGATGTTTAGAAAACTTTTAGAAAGAAATATAAGCTTTAAAGGAGTTGGTGTGGATTATAAACGCTTCTTGGTATTTATCGAGAGTTACTATGTTTTCAAAAGTGAGTTTGAAAGCATTTGTATTCAGTCCTGGTTGCATACTTGTTTATGTGCCTGAATGCCTGTTAGTAGGGAAGTTTGGTCATTGAGGGCCTAGAATTGAGTGGAATGGTGGGAATGAAGTTTAAGGAGGGTAATCTTTCCTTGGGATCTATGATTGCCTAATATGATAGTAAAGTATGAATGCGTGATATGTGGTTATTATTAGTATTATTGCCTGCAACTGTTTTGGGTTTTAAGGAGTAGGGGAATTCTCACTGAGCGTGTGGTTGCTCATCTCATTACTCTTTCCCCTTTTTCCCCCGAGCTTTTGTTATGACAGGTGGAAGTCAAGCTACCTACGCGAGCTGGAGTTTGCCCCTGCTTGAAAAAGAGTCATGTGTGCCATATAGAAGTAGATTCATGTGATTAATGATGTAATATGACGTATTCCAAGTTTGTAAATGTTGTAAACTAAGTTTTCTAGCTCATATAACTCATATTGTTTATGAGTCGCTCTGTATGGGCGTGTGAGCCAACCATCTGAATAGTTAGATGTCTTCTTGGTTGAAGTTAGTTGTATTTTGGGATGTGAAACCCAGTACTTCGGATGTGTGATCCGTTGAGTTATATGTTTGAGTCCTTCTTTATTAATTAATTATATGGTTGGTGTACTCCAGACGAGCAACCCGTAGCACCATGGACTCCGGCGTGTAGCCGTTGAGCTTGTTTTGGAAGTTTTAAATGTTTCTTTTTAACGCAGGGATTTGTTGTAAGGCTTTTAGCCCGGAAACGCTAAGTTTTTAGCGGAAACTTTGTCCGTTTCGCCTCAGAAATTAAGACGTAAGAAAACGTAACGCTCCTGACCCTAGGGGCTGGGGGTGTTACAGTCACTTTTCTAGCTACCCAGGTAAATTAGGTGGGTTATCCTGATGGCAAAAACTCTAATTTTCCCTACTCTTCTACTGCACTTCTCTTTTATGATTTTTGATTCTAAATTATTAATGTAATCTTTAGGTAGTTCCTCATCCGTTGTAACTTATTTACTTTACTTTTGTTTATTGGATTAAAGTTTATATTTTTGACATGATTTACTATGCTTTTTACTAATATTGCATGATTGTGTGTTAGTATGATTAAGCTTTAGTTTTCTGTGTCGATTAGTAAAAGCCGTTAGTAATGATGGACGGTGATGAGATGCATCCCATCACATCACTGTACTGTCGTCCCTGAATTTAGATCCTCAGTTCAAGAAAAAAGAGACAGGATGGTGCCAACACTAGGGATTAATCGGGGCCTTTCGAAAACCTTTTGCAAGCGAGTAAATAGTCCCTTTCGGTCGTCTTTGAAAAGTAAAATTGGTTTGTGAGTTTTTACTAAACCTCACTACAGCTCTATTAGTTAAAGTTTAATACTTTGTTATTTCATCTACTTTTTGCTTTTGCATTGTTGGAATCTGGGGGTAGATTCAGGTCTTCGCAGCAAAATCTGCCTGGACCTAAATATGGGTTCAAAGCTAGCCCGTGAACCTACTCGGGTTCCTAGATCAAGCTTGCACTGAGATCCTGGGCCAGGATGAGGCTACCGACAAGATTGAGCTAGGAAACTAGACCTGGCTCTACCCATGGAACTTGGTCGGGTTCCTTAGTCAAGGCCAAGGCTTAGTTTCCCGAGATGCTACAGCCCAATTATGCCTGTTGCTTTTGTAAAAAAAAAAAAAACGTAAATAAAAAAATTAAATATGCTTCTAAAAATTAAAGTACCTAGCAAACGAGTCCAACCATTCGTGGGGGTTCAAACCCTCAGAGAGGTGGATCCTTACAGTGGCAACTCCCCTAGGGCCATTTTTTTTAGAAGGGCGAGATTCAAACTTTAATACGAGAAATTATCTTAATTGTACTTGCTTGCATTATAAGTCATTGCGTATCGGGGATTAACAACGTATCTAGGCCGAACCCTGATTCTACTCATCGAGAAAGTAGTCGGCCACTCAGTGAGTCCATTTATACTTTCAACTGAACAGGCAGTTGCTTCACCGACTCATGACACACTTTCCTGGCCCCCACGATTTGAAAAAGCAATCGAAATATTCCAGTCTTACCATGCACCCCATGAATGGTGTACGAAGTGTTTGGTTATAAGAGGGTTGTTCTAAACCTTACCTGAAAGGTTGAAACACTTGTAACATAGAACTCTTGTATAGGTTGGAACTCATGTGTATAACTGGAATGCAATGTGTCTTTATATGATTTAACCTCTTTAGCCTTAAGGGTTATGCATTGATACTGTGAATTTTAAGGGAGCCTAGAATAGGGAAAATCAATTCTAAGAACTGAATTAGGAATCAAAGCGGCTTTTGACCAATTGAGTCCTAGAAGGACTCTTGATCCAAAATTCAAAAAGGTTTTAATTCTAGTTTAGAGTATTTGCTGTGATTAAAAATAAAAAAAGCGATCTCGGCTGGGATCCTAAAAAAATAAAAAAAAAGAATTGGCAGCTTGTGTTCGGGAGTGCAATTAAGTCTATTAAGCTTAGTAGAACTTGGCTGGGATTCATTAGAGTTCAACAATAGAGTTTGTTAGGATACATGCATAAAGGTTCAGGGAAGAGTCATAATTAAAAAAGAATACATTTTGAGCCTGGTTAGAGCCTGAACGGGATCCAATTAGGAGGCCAAGTCAAGTCTACGTCCCTTTGGGGTCTACATTCATGGCATGAAGAGGTATTCATGGCCCTCAGTATTAGAATTTGTCCATAGATTAGCATAGTTCATTGAGGCTCTTAGCACATTAGTTATAAGATACTTGAGGCCAAAGAGTCATGTATAATTAAGCTTCATCACGCATAGTCCATGAGTCCATCTAGGCCCAAGGTGAATAATGCAACCCGTTAGACCTTTACAACACTAGTCCATTATAGGTTGCATCCAATCATGCATCATATTCATAATGCACAAGTTCAATTAAGACCTAGATATCTTACCCATACATAAGTTCAAGGTTCATATATCATATTCCCCAGATTTGGGATCCCCATATGAGTCCACCTAGATCCACCCATGTGCCAAAACTAGCCTGCTCTATGCAAACCAAACCATAGTCGTACCTAGGCACAGTGTAGGCCCATGAGTTATATGATCTTCACTTAGACCAAACTATGGCCCATAGGTTAGCTTCCTAAGCCCAACGTAAGACCTAATCTAGGATAAGGCCCGATTTCAACCTAAATCTAACATCTTAACCCTGTTTATTCTCATAATAGTGTAAACCTTCAAGTCCACCAAGTCATCATCTCTTTCTTACCTAACCGCAAGATAAGAAAGACTAAGAAGGTACACAAGTGGAGTCCACAAACCGGGAGAGTTCTATCTTGGGAAGAGTCTAAGGGAACTCCACCAGTTGGGTCAAAGTCAAAATCCAAGTCAAAGTTCAATACTTCACCAATCCTGATGATAGGAGGTAACAAACTGGTTGAACTTGCGAAGACAATGGTAGAAAATATAAACTAGACTGGATAAGAGTGAGAAGAAGTTGGAATTGGTGGCCACTACAGTCCAAACCCTTATCAGGGGTACAACCACCAAAGCCAGTAACACTTTAAAGGGCAACTATCAGAATAGGGATAAGGAGGACAATGGCTCCACAAGTAAAGAGATGCATGCTCTAGATCGCTACACCAAATACACCCTATTGGCACCACATATACTCAAGCACTAGAATGCTTGCTTTTTAAAGGTATGATCGACCTTCCACCAATCAAGCCAGAGACAAAAAATGCATGAAAGCCCAAAAACTGAGACCTAAACAAGTATTGCAAATATCACTAAGCAAGGGGCTATATATTGAGGATTGTTGGGGCTTCAAGAATAAGTTAGAAAGCATGTTCAGGTAAGGGGAACTTCCCCTACCTAAAGCTGCTCAAAGCACCTTACAATGATTGTAACCTACTTAGTTCAGATGATAGCATCCTAGCCATTTCATACCACTAAAGAGAAGAGTTGGACCTATCCACCTATATAGCAAGTATAGATGGGTCCAAGCCTAAGGTTCATATACCTTTGTATGTCTATGGACTATGAGGCAACTATGAAGAAATGCCTCCACACAAGAGGCCTTGGGTTCTGCGTAAAAGATATGACGTTCTTAATCCCATGTCATGCTTAGCTTATAGTCATGTGTTGAGTCTTAGAGTTATTTGCTTTCTTTTTCATCATAAATCCAAGTATGATGTAACCTTAATTTATTAATAAAATCATCTCCTCCATTAGCTTTTTTGCATATTTTCATATTCTTTTTTATGGAATGCTTCAATCCTGTGAAGGATCTAGGGTGAAAAAATAGAGAAAAAAAAAGAAAAAAAAAGAGGAGCTAGCTTGAAAACTTGGCAAGATGAGCTAGGCAAAATGAGAGGGAATAAAATACAAAGAGATTAAGGATTTCAAACCATCATCTAAAATAGGAAAAAGATAAGAAATTTCTATCCAATAGGTCACATAGCTTTAAGGGACATAACTATGATAGAAGGTCTCCTTTCACAACATACATTAATACCTTGGTTAAACCTGATAATTTACCACTTAGAGCCTTTTTGAGCCTTCAAACAAGCTTGTTTCTTTCATAGTCACATCTGATCTAACTAGGGAGTGAGAGTGTGTCATGGGTGACATTAATATCAAAATCAGTAATAAAAAAATGAGAATTAAAAAAAAAGAAAGAAAAAGGAGAAAAGTTCGAACCAAATGGTCATGCCAAAGAGAAAAAAAAAGAGAAAAAAAGAGAGCTTGAAAAGAAGAAGACAAGAGTTGAATACAAGAAGGATAATGAACGAAAGAAGTTGATGATCACACTAAATTCATCACCCACGCACACTTGGGGATTTCATAAGGGCTATTTGAGCATTAATGCCAATTCCCCTTCTTTGGCACCTTAACCCAGATGCCTACCTGAAAAAGTCCCCTTGTAGTCATCCTTCCCTTAGGCTGCATGTCGTTACTCTCGAACTACGACTGACCTGATTCCACATTAGATGCGTAGATAACCCATTTGAGGCCTGACCGCAAAGATTTTTTCCATAAACAAACATTTGAATTGAATCATGTAGTCTCTAAAAAAAAAGAGGGAGAGAGAATGAAGGGTGGCTTGCCGAAAAACATGAAAAGGCGAACTAGGCAAAATGAGAGTGAAAAATAAAACATTGGTTTTAGAGGATAAAGAAGCATTCCATTGCCTACACTCATTGAATCAGTTTTAGATAAACTATTACTTCTCAATCATCATAGCATCTAATCTCACCCCCATTCCAAAGTTCAGGACTCTTGGCCTTAGCCATGACTATAAATTCATGAGTGGATACTCACTTCGTATTATCAACTTTCTTAAATGGGCACTCACCCATTATGTAAGACTGAGGCTATCCTATATTTTCCGAGATAGTTAGGGGTCCCTTCATGGTAAATGTTTCCTGACAAGGAGATAACCATGTTCTTTACACTAAACTAGAGGTCACTCTAAATAGCACTAACAAAAGCATTTTCCGAATAGGGAAATGATCACAATTACTCTACTGGACTGGGGGCTACTATAACTAAACCTAGCAAAAGCATCTTCGGTTATCAGTATTCTCACACATATAGGGATTCTGTTATAATAAATAGAAATTAAGGTTTCCCCATAATGGGAGCATTTTAATGCAAAATTAAAAAATACTCATTCCTTAAAAAGAAAGATTTTCTATCTTGGGTAGCTTAAGACCTATGACCTAGCCTAACCCAGTAGTGACCTAACTATTTTCCCTTAATCCTAAGTTGCAGAACATCACCGTGCCTAACCTATAAGTCCTATATGCCTCAGTTGGGCCTTATCTAATGGACCCCAAACTTAGTATGACACCTACATGTATACGAGGTTAGGTCATCACAAGTCTATGTAATCAGCATAATCATGTGTCCATACTCAGCATAATTATGTTTGTCTAGTCGAGTTTGCATAGTCAGCATACATACACAGTCTAACATAGGCTAGAAATTACACATGCATCAATACATGGGTCTTTAGCCCATTTACCAAACTGCCCTTTGTCCTGATCACTTAGGAACCCTGGATTGAAGAAGAGTGCAATCAGCCTTTCAGCGACTGTGGAGGAAGGGCACACAACCCTGATTAGCCATGAAACTAAATCAAAGGTTCTCAAGACGACGTCAACAACTGCCATAAAAGACATCTATACTTTGACCCTTGCCTCAATATGATCATTTAAAGTGGGGGGCTTCATCCTCAAAGAAGGCTTTACGTAGGCATCATTATAGAAAAACCATTAACCCAGCTTCAGTTTATCCGGTAACAAAGTCCAAGAGGATCTAGCCATAGAGGACACTTCATACTTTTATCTTAACGTGGAAAGATTCCTCAACATCTAGGATATCATTCAGCAGTCTCCTATTAGAAGGAGATGACTTTAATGCTCGAGCGACAAAAAGGTCAAACTTAAAGATTGGACGTCTCTATATCTCATACCAAAAGGTCCCAAGCCTTCAATCTCCAGGCTCAAATGCCACCAAGTTCATAGGGATCAGTTTAATCTTTAGGTTCAAACGCCAACAAGTTCATAGGGATCTAGCCATAGGTTTTTAAGGACCAATAAATTCAGATCTTCAAGCTCATAGGGATCTAGTTAATAGGTCTTTAAGCCCAAACACCACTAAGCTCACAGGGATCTGGCTACATGTCTTTAGGCTAAGATGTCACCAAGTTCTCAGGGATCTGGTTATAGATCTTCAGGCATCCATAGCACTAAGGTTCAGTGCTGGCTCCCATCACAATGGGATATTTTATTATCGAAGTTGGCTAGACTGGCAAAAGGTTCATTATTCTGGCAATAAGGAAACCCGCTAATCCAGCAAAAGGATAAATCCACAAGTTTGCTTGACTGGTAAAAAGGTCCGCTATTCTAGCAATAAGGAAACCCGCTAATCCGATGAAAGGATAAATTCACAAATTTGCTTAATTGGCAAAAAAGTCCACTATTCCAGTGATACGAGAACCTACCTAACCGGCAAAGAGGTCCACTACTCTAGCGATATGGAAACCCACTAATCTAGCAGAAGGATAAATTTGTAAATGTGCTTGACCGGCTAATAGTTCCACTACTCTAGTGATTCGAAAACCTGCTCTACCGACAAAGAGGTCTGCTCCTCAAGCAATATGGAAACCTGCTAATCCAACAATAAGATAAATTCAAAAATTTGCTTGACCGACAAAAACATCTGCCACTCTTGTGATACAGAAACCTGCTTGGCCGGTAAAGAGGCCTGCTACTTAGCGATATGGAAGCCCGCTAATCCGATGAAATGATGAAATCATCACAAGTTTGCTAAACTAGCAAAAGGTCCAGTGCTCCGGCAATAACGAAACCTGATAATCTGGAAAAAGGATAAGCCCATCACAAGTTCCGTTGGCTCCCGGTACAAAGGGATATTTCGATCGCTGGCATCCGGCACAATTGGGCAACCTCTGGCTCCCAGGACAATGGGATATTTTGACATTGCTGGCTCCTAGTACAATGCAACAACTGCTGGCTCCCGGCACACTGGATATCATCAACCACCATCACAGCAAAGGTAAGCAGGTGCCAAACCTTAGGACCCTCAGCGGCCATGCTTGGATTCTACATCTTTATAGCCAGACAGACAATTACAAGTAGTAACCATTATTCTGACCTTTGCCTTATCTAGACTCGGCCAAAGTGGGGGCTAATTGTAAATACCTAAAAATGGTATCTTATTTTTAATTTCCCAATGACAAAAATTATACCCCAACTTGTGTACTTAAGGGCCTAGGAGAGCAATCCTTAATTCAAGTATGAAAGAAATGCTAAAAAACCCAAATGGCCCCAAATTAACGACGTTCGACATCCAGTTAAGATCTATCCTAGGGAGAATAAAATTATTAAGTCTAAGTATCAACGTTCTTCATTGACTGAATTTCTAATGACATATTATGTTCCAAAAATAAGCAGTGGAAACAATGCAAGTCGAATATTTAGGTTTATGCTAAAAATGATACATGTTCACTTTTTTGCTTATTATGTTATTTCACATGTATCTAAAAATTATAAATTAGTTTTATTAAAAACTATACTCAATAAGCCTTTAGGGAAAAAGAGAAGCACTCAAAAAGGAACTTGGATTTGAAAGTTATGGTGAAAACAAATTGGGCTACGTATAGCCTAACCCAGGAACCCGGTTAGGCTCTGTAATTTTATCCCTATTTCTTAGTCCTTTTATGCCAAAACAGTATTGGTTGACTAGAATTCTAGGCCGGTTAGTTTAATGAGACTAATTAGTCAAAATTCTAGTTGAATTAGTGTAAACTGTTTAGATTAATCTTATTGAGACTAAGATTAGGTCTCCTTTCTCTAAAGTAATTCAGACTATACCGTCAACCACTATAAATAGGGGGCCACCCCTAATGGTTAAAGGCATGAGTTAATTGGCATTAATGAGTCAATCGACATCAATCAATTGACATCAAATGAGTCAATTAGCATTAGAAAATTTTCAATTAAGAACGTTAGGAGATAAATACTCCACACATTGGCAGCATTGAGAGAGAGAGAGAGAGAGAGAGAGAGAGAGAGAGAGAGAGAGAGAGA
>JACYFF010031957.1:54453347-54471773 GCA_017589665.1 Selenicereus undatus
ATTACAACTCCCAAAAGCACATCGATAATCATTTCACTCATATAGTTTCTAAAAATACGATTTTATAACATAAAAAGGTAATACAAGCAACTTAATATAAAGATAACGAAAGTGGGTCTTACAGAATAGCTCTGTTGCTAGTATTATTAGTAGATGTTGATGACTGCATTTGATAGTTTGATGATGATGGCTGAATAGTTTCGGTTAAGGTAGTCCTGGAAATTGGTGGTTGATTTCAGCTGATTAGTTATTTGGTCTCAGTGCTTTGATTTTGCTTTGTTCTAGTAATTAGATTGTTTTGGTTTCTGATTTTAGGGGTTTCAAATAATTGTTTCAGATTTGGTAGTTTGATATTAATAGGGTCTATTGCTTTGAATTTTAGTAGTTGTTTATGTCTAGTTGATAATGTTTAAACCTATGATTTTGATAGCAATGAATGACGAATGGTGTTGTTTAATTTAGTATAAGTAATTAGTTTAATCGTTTTGTTTTAATGACCATAATTTCAACGTCGTCCCTGTGGATCAACCCTCAAAGTACGACGATGATATCATGTGCTTGAGGTTTTTCTTTTTCAGTTTATCCCCCTTAAAAATCACCTACAATTATCTGTAAGTGAACCCCTAGATAGACATGACGATCCATTAATAGGTGTCCACCTGCCAGGTCGATTAGGAACCTTGGCTTGACATCGCGACATATCACTGATTGAAGGGTCGTCGCCCTACCACTGACGGTGTCACTAATTATGTGGTAAATCTCTGGTTAAACTGATTCACTGATATACTTACCCAAATGATATTATAACTTGATAAAACAGTGCTAAATCTTAAAGATACAGGCAATGAACGTGCCTTGAGTCTTTAAAATGGATTCGGACTAGATAAATATGTTCCGACTTGATAAAACTTATGCATAACGGGGGACGATAAAATAGGCCTCGACTCTTATTAACAAATGTAATTGTAGATGTGTGTAGTTAGTAAATGATACTCACATAACTTGTAACTTTGGTAGAAGTTCAGTAAGTAATTGGCATCCATAACTTGAAGAAATCAATTTAAGAAACGTTATGCTAACATACGTTATGCTAAGATACGGACCTTGCGACAGACCATTTTTTGGTGGGGAAACAATTGGTGGGGCAGGCGGCGACAGACCGAAAAATCCTTCGCCAGCAGCGACAGACATAGAGACGGATTTTCCGTCGCTACTGGCGACGGATCCCCTATCCGTCGCTGGGTTCTGCCCCATAAAAGACAAATGCTTCATTGCTGTCGCCTGTCCGTTGCTAAGTTTCTATTTTTTTTAAAATAACGACGCTTGTTTTTGATCGTATCCCTTAATACATACATTTCAATGCCTACAAGAAATTTACAAGAAGTTGGTATTCAATCAACATCCAATGACTTCGAGTATGACTTCATTCGAAGTGTTCTCAACAATTCCAAGGCACACAAAGGTGGAATATCACATCCAAAGTAACACTTCAAACCAAGGGTTTTGAATTCACAAAGCACAAGTCCTAAATAAAGTTTCTACATATCACAAACTACAAATCCAAACAAACCATAAGTTGCTAGTAATTAAAATTAACGTTATGTTAGCAGAAGAGAGAGAAGCAAGTGCCAAAGGGAGGGGAATGAAATAAGCACCAAGGGGAGGGGAAGCAAGCAGCAAGAGGTGCACTCTATGAAAAACCAAGCAGGAGAGCCACCAGCTGGGGGAATACTGCAACCAACTCAATCACCAAGGTAATGATCATCATCTTCCTCTTCCTCATCCTCATCCTCATCCTTATGATCATCCTCATTATGTTGTGATTGATGAGTAAAGGGTGGATGAGATCCCGAGCCAAAAGCTTGTTGTATTTGGAACAAAGCTTGCAGGCGCTGATCGATGCTCATCATTTATTGGCTCAGTTGTTGTATGCTTTGGGTGAGCAATTTGTTGGATTCCCCCAGTTGCTTACATTTCTCCATAAGCAACCGATAACTTTCAGCTTGTGAAGTTAGCTCACCACCTAAGTTGGTTACTACACCCCTTAAGTCATTCAGCTCTTGTTGCGATGACGTATAACCGATACCTGCTGATAGGCATTTAAGTGGAGTATGCATTCGTATTACAATTAAGTAGACTTGTCGTATAACTATGTTCATTGAAACTTTACTATGAAAACTGTACCAGCTCTTTGAGTGGGACTGAAGTAACCGGATTCCCTAATGTTGATAGCCTCATCACTAATGCCATAAATACGACACTTTTTATTCTTGTACGTCTTCACCCACAACTCATTTGGGTTTGGAAGTGGCTAGTTTGGATCTTAAGAAGTGCCATCCCCAATCCCTTGAGAGTTGATTACATTTTGAAATTCAAGTTCAAAGGATTCCTACAATATCACAACATGCGCAAGAAATCATATATATTACAGTTAATGAAAGTAAAGTATACAAGTTCAGGTTAAACTACCAATAAAGATTGAGAATAGCTAATTGCTTACATATGTTTGTTCTGATTTCTTGTCAACCCAAGGGGCATCTTCTTTGCCATGGAGTTTGTGAGCGCGGCTAAATAATTCGACAATTGTGGGCTCCGTCCTAAGTTGAAGAATTATGTCAACCGCAACCCAAACCATAGTATTAAAGTTGAAGAAATACATAGCAAATTCATTTACCAGATGCCTCCTATGCTAATGCATAGGGATGGAGCCACGGGTGTGGAGAGATAGGCCACCACTTTCTGGAGTACCCAGTCAATTCTTCTGGGTTGTTTCACGCAGTTTCTTGTAACCTTCGTTCGCCCAGTATTGTTAGAGTCCCTCCTATTGAGCATCACCGAGCCAAACAGGCTTCTTCTTGTGCTTCTTTGCTTTGCCAAGGAAGTCTCTAAAGTGTGCATTGCCTCGGTTTTCAAAATGTTTTCTTATACGGTCCTCATGGACCTGATCCCAAGTAAACCACTTCTGTAATTATGAAAACAACAAACACATCAAATAACATAATAGTAGTTTATCACATTCACACAAACTGTTAATATGTAAGCACATTAGTTACCTTGAACTCTCCAAACCACAAATTCTGTACTAGTTTGGGCACTTTATCCCAAGTAGGCCAAGCTCTATCATATTTGCTTTGAGATATGAGCGGAATCCTACTAACAGAACCCTCATTGGGGAGAAACCTAATTGAACATAACACATCAAATTGATTACTTGTGATACAAAACAGTTGAAGTTCATAACATATAACAATTGAAGACTTACCCGTTACCATCTGGTTCAATCCAAGTCTCTGCTCGAGTGCTCCCATGACTAGAGTGTGCTTCACTTTCTCCAGTTGTAATGTTGTCTTTGGACTGGTTTGTGTTAGGGTCAATGGGTTGAGGAGTAGGCTGCACAGTGTTGACAAAAGGGGGGTTTGGAGGAATGTTGTAGGCAAATTGGCCGTACATGGTACTTTGGTTGGGAATGTATCAGGTCTGATTATGGAAAGCCTCAAATGGGTCAGGCGTTGGCCCTGAAAAACCTGGTATATAACCAGCCATTGTGGCTCCTGGGTGGACGGTGGTATGAGGTACCTGGGGGGAAGATGGATCAACATCCATCACGGTTGGATGTACGACAGAGCTCCTACGCCCTTGTCCTTTACCTCGAGTGGAGGACTTACCTCCACAAGAACTGGAATCCATACCTGACATAGGTGACAACAAATACACGTACAAATATATAATAATTGCACATATCAACCATTTACTCAGACGTCATAATACGTAGGTAACACATATTTTCAAAACTCATTCATACAGTACAAGTGAAGTCACAACCAATAGTTTTCCATGCAAAGTACTCAAATACATAAGAATTCATTAGCAGTCAATCATTTGCATCATCATCATCATCATCATACAAATGTAAATTTTCCTCTATTTCATCTGTTTCATCACCGTTATCCCACTGTAAATGTGAATAGTGCCAAAATAGAAGCAAGGAGTTAAAGTAGGTGATAGCAAACATGTGAACATAGTGATGACTGAACTGTAAGTAGAATGGGTCAAATATGCTTAGGAAGAACTGTAAATCACACAGTAACGCACACCAGGGGTCATTATAGGCTCCATTATGGAAACAGGGAATTAAATGATTATGATTGTCAGGGTTTGAATTGCTTATAAGAAAGGTTGCTTAGGTGTTGAACTAAACTGGAACCTCGTGTATCCCACTCATTTTGTAACCTTACTACCATGTCATGAGTTGAGCTAAAATGATGCCCTTCTAAGTAAAGTATTCTAGTCTCATGTATCCACTTAATATTGCTCCAAGTGGTCTCTACATCGCTGACTCTTATTGAGAATGCAATAGCAAAAGCTGGTCGATAGATATAGCTAACTATAAGAGATTCAGGTAATAAAAGATATGGCCTATGATACTTCTCTGATCCTCTTCATCACCCATTACCGGATCACTGAATAACTCATAACCTAATTACACACCCCATTTCTGAAAATTCCTTAAGAGTACGATATGCATACGAGCAGAGTCTACTAATTATGTGTGTATACATATCACTTGATACTAGTGAAATAAATCTATCTGATACTGGTGAAATGAATGTTCTCAATACTGATCAAATGAATTCACTTGGTACTGATAAAATGAATATTATATCACTTCTTTGGGTCCTTTTCCTTTAATCCTGTATACCTAACTTTCATTGCTCCTGACACTAGAATAGTTCCACCACCTGAGTACCTCACTTACTTCCTGCTTGTTTCCCTGTAACATTGCTATGCTCTCTACATTAGTTCCATGTAACATTAATATGCTTAATAAAACATAATAACATGGAGTCTTCTACTCCTGTTAGCTTAGTGGCCGCAGCCTAAATGCTCATTCATAAGCACTATTGCAGAGTCTAGTTTACATTAACTCCTTATTAACATATCACTACATCCAACCTTTCCTCTACTAATGCCTAGGAAGGTAATCATAATCAAATGATGGAACACTCACAACAGACTTTACAAAGGGCTATCTTGAGTCGTCCCTTGCTCAATGCAATATCTCAATGTTAAGTATGCTCAGATGTGTTTAAAGGACTCCCCACAAAACACATATGAGATTTTTCATAAACACTCCATTACAAATCAAGAGAGTGTTAGTGGCAAAGAAATGAGGCCGCTGAACAATTCAAGGTAACTAGGGCATAAATAAGTCAATGACAGGAAGTAATGGGAGCATTGCTAATGTAAGGTCTTAGTGTCAAGACCATATAATTCCTATACATGGTAGCTTAATCTTACTCGTACCACCCATATAATGCCAAATAGCACACCATAAGCTACTAACTGTTATCACCAGACACAAGCACTCATTGTAATGTTCATCTCATACTAGTTCACCTCAAAGATATTGCCCCACAAGGCATTTCCTCATCTAGAGATTTACATCTAACTTGACACTGTATTAATCCCTTAAGAAGTTGCAAACGGCATCCCCACATCGGGTTTCAACCATCACTGTACCCAAGATTAGGTATATTAACACACCTCAATAAAGCTCTCAAATCCTATGGAAAAACGGATAGAGTTCCGCCTAAAAACTGACTAAAACCTGGCTTAAAGCCTTACAATAGATACCTGAAATGGAGAGAAACACTTCAATAGCTCAACGACCACACGTTGAAATTCATAACTCAACAGGTCACACACCCGGAGTGCAGGATTGCAAAAATTTAAACAAATGAGAGAAATAAAACATACAATACAACTCCCAGATAAATGGGAGCATGCCTCACTAATAGGTCACCCAAATGGTTCCACACTCCACTTCGCTAATGCTCGAATCTTAGGATATTACCAAATAACTGAGTCACCCAAATGGAAATGGTTCCTCCATATATGCCCATATATATGAACTTATAGTCAATAACTCATTTAACTGGTCCAACATAACTCATACATACCTTGATAGCCAACTCATAAACACTTGATAGCTCACAATGGCCCTTAAAACCTTAGCTTCAATACCAAATCTATAATGCCCCCAAATTGCTAATTACTTGATTCATAGATAACTGCAACTGAAGACTTAATGATGGAAGGCACTACCGCCATCCTGATAAGGACAAGGCTCACTGAAACCATTCAATCTTGCAACTCATGTTCACAATCACAATATCTATTAAATTGGAACACTCCAAGTCCAAAGTCCATAATAGTTCAACTTCAATACAATCGGCTGAATCGCGCCATGTGCTAACTACCACTCCACACTACACAAGTATATTAAAGATAGACCCAACTAGGCCTTGAGGTCAATCCCAAAATTCATGCTATGCTGAATCCATTGTGAGCATCTGATGACTTCCAAAAAGGCTTGCTAAATGGATAAACATGTGATACTTCATCACCTAAAATGGAAAACATGAAAACAATTCAAAAATATGAGCTAAAACTTAGTACATGCATTCCTGTATTGTAAAATGAGCATAGAAACACTGTTTATGGGTACCCGCCTGTGGAATTCATTTAGTTGGCAATAGCAATGAAAATATAAGTAACATAAAACTGAATTGCTCATTATTATCTGTAAGTGAACCCCTTTATAGATATGAGGATCCATTAATAGGTGCACACTTACCAGGTCGATGGGGAACCCTGGCCTGACATCGCGACATATCACTGATTGAAGAGTTGTCGCCCTACCACTGATGGGGTCATTAATTAAGTGGTAAATGTCTCATTAAACTGATTCATTGATATACTTACGTAAATGATATTATAACTTGATAAAATGGTGCTGAGTCTTAAAGATACAGGTAATGAACGTACCTTGAGTCTTTAAAATGGATTCACACTTGATAAATATGTTCCGACTTGATAAAACTTAGGCATAACGAGGAACGATAAATTAGGCTTTGACTCTGATTCACGAATGTAATTGTAGATATGCGTGGTCAGTAAATGATACTCACATAACTTGTAACTTTGATATAAATTTAGTAAGTAATTGGCATCCATAACTTGAATAAATCAATGTAAGATAGGTTATGCTAAGATAATCTCAAAACTGGATAATTGAAGGTAATTAATCTAATATAAAGTTAAATGAAAGTAAAATAAACCACAATAAGATAGATGAGATTAAAAAGGAAAAGGCCTTGATGGTTATAAATGGATTGACAACAAGAGTAAATGATTCTTGGTAATAGGCCTTCATGATGGTTATAAAGAAAGATTGATTTTTTTGGTATCTCTGAAACGAACTGATAATACGAGTTTAAGGCCAAGAGAGATGTATATTGGTTCAAAATGGCATATATTACACTGTTTTTGAGTCAAGACTCTCCTCACTTTCCATATTTTGTTCATAAGTCCATTAGATATAGAATTCCACCCTAAATGAGTCATTAAAGTCAATAGAAGCTATTAAGCTCACTAAACTTGGTATTTTCTTTGTAAAATCCCTAATTCATTCAAAACTCATAAACAAGCTCCCAAAATGAATAATTGTCTTCTCTCTCATTAATCAAGCTAAAAGTTTCACAAAAGTACATGAATATTCATTTGATGTTATTTTGGCCCATACTACATAAATTACCTCCATGATAAATTTTACTCAATGATCAATGTTCTTTCCTTACACAATTACTCATAATGCTCCCATTATCTCAAATACTTACATCATTTGTAGTAGTCCGACCCTAAATTCTGTTTATTAATTTCATGGCATTAATCCATGTGATTGAGTTCATTTCATTCATATCATTCCTTTTCATATTCCCATCTTTTTATTATTCTCATTTGGTCATTTCTAACGGGGCCCTTACTTTGCAATTCGGGGATTTCTTCTTCTCAATTTTGAAAATTGAGTTAGGCCTTGATATTTAAGAATTTAATGTTTAACATTCTTTTTCATGGCACCACAACCATTTATCCCAAACTTTAAAAAAATAAAAAAATAAAAAAATAAATTTTTTTTCAGAAATGCACTCGGTTTCAGTTTTTCGCTAAACCCGAGCCCGTTGAAAGCCGATTTCGATGCAACAAGACTTGACCTTTATTTGAATAACTAAATCTTCTTAATTAAGCCTTAATCAAGCATGATATTATTGACTTTTCTACCCTATTTGCAGCCAAGTATTCAGCCATGTATAAAAATTAAAAAAGTGGCTTTTATCTTCATTTTACACCAAGTGATTTTCTCTCTCTTCCCACCCCTCTTTCTCTCTCTACTCGGCAGCCCCATCTCACCACCATACCACCACCTTTCCACCACCAAAAAACCCTCTAATCATCCCCCACTCACCACCCCCTAACACCTCTTTCACTCCTTAAGCATCAAGAAGCATATCAACCTCTTTTGCTAGCACAAAGTAAGTGTTCTTTCACCTCTATGCTGATTTTTAATTTTGATCTTTGATCTTGTTGGGTTTTGTTCTTTATTTTGGTTGCTTTAATGATGGATTATGCTATTTTTGTGGTATTAAGAATCACCTTGTTGAGGGTTTATGGTGGAGTTGATTTTGGATGAAGTTAGGGTTAGGGTTTCATCTTTGGTATGCAAGCTTCTTGTTCAAGTGATCTTTATGGCTTGTTTTCTCCTTGTTTTTGCTTATATTTTAATGTATTGAAGTTTATTATGGTTTTTATGATGTGTTGGAAAGATGAGATGGGGTTCAAGTTGACCCAAAGTTAGGGTTTTATCCAAGAATGCATGGTTTGGACCAAATTTGTGTTAAACTTGAGGTATGTGTTTATGTGCCTAGAAAGTAAGCCTTGTTGGATATATTTATGAAGTGAATTTGAGTGTGGTGATCTTGTATGATGTTGGGATATACCATAGTGTGCTTACATGCTCTTAAGAAAGAGTTTAAGTTGAGGTTTGGTGCGAAAAGTGAGAGGACAACCTAAAATAGTGAGACTGGAATTTTCAATGAAACATGACGAACTTTGAAACAAAACTGGTAATGATCGGCCAGGCCAAAAATTCTGATTTTTGGTGGGTAGATAGGGCTGGATGTTAGATTTAAAAGGACTCTTGAATCTCCTTAATCCAAGGTTTGTGGAGGCATTTATGGCTATTTTACTAAAACTGGGCAAAATGAACAGAATGGTTGTTTTTAGCACTAAAACCTAACATGTTGTTGTTCTAACCCCATTCTATGGAACCTGTCGTGGGAATCTGGTTATGTGCCCTTTAGGAAAGTTTTAGAGGACTTCCTAAGCTGTTTATATTGTAGTCTAACGTCTCAGTTGGAGCTCAGGAGTATAAGTTGTGGATTATTCAATCCATACCCTCATCATAAATCCTATCCTCTAAACTCGCTACCGTGCCTTAGCTTAGCATTTCTATACTTTATTTAACTTTATCAGTTTAACCTATTAACTGGTTCACACACATTCTTTATAAGCCTTTTCTATTTAAGGGTATCCATTGCACTAATTTAATTTTATGCCTATAATGATTTTGAACAGCATCAAGGCCTAAACTCTCATCCTCTCCATTTTAGTCATCTATTTAATCTGTGAACTAACTTTTAAAGACCCCAGGTACGTTCATTGACTGTATCTTTAGAAATCAGCACGTATTTATCGAAATTATAATGTTTTGGTAAGTACGTCAATGAATCAATTGAACCAGTGATTTATCACATAATTAGTGACCCCATCAGTTATCAGTTACAGGGCATTGCCCTTCAGTTACCCGCGCGGCTTTAGGTCATGTCTTCCGGTCAGCTTGGCAGGTGTACACCTATAAATAGATCGTAACAGTTACTAAGGGGTGCACTAACAGATAATAATTGGCAATTTAGCTTTATATACATCTCATTCCTTGTTTTAAAGTACAAATGCATTGCAAAACGGACCCTCATAATTTCTTTCCCTATTGAATCTTTATCAGTACAGGGATGCATGTACTGAGCTTTGGCTCACAGTTCAAAATGTTTTTATGTTTTGTTTTAGGAAAATGCTCAGTAAACCGCTCTCAGGTGGGCAGGGAGGCTGAAGGTGATAATTAAATCAGAACCGTCCTTATGATTGGCGGATAGAAGTGCTAAGATGTTTTCATGCCTTTTTGTGGTGCATTTTGGTGTTCCAGCTATATATTTAAATTGAGTTATGTATGTTGTTATAACCTTGCTGTAACCCGGAGAAGTTAGAATCATTCCTGTATGTAATTAAATGGTTTAAATGGACGTGTTTGCCCTTTGAAGATAAACTTTGATTTTATGGCTAAACTTTCATAGTTAAGCGAAGCCTTATGCTTGCGAACGGCGGTAACGCCCATTCATTGTTTTTTTTTTTGTGGTGCTATGCTTAGGTAGGTAAATGCAGCTATGATTTATGTATTATTGGGGCATTATAGATTTGGTATCAGAGCCAGGTTGAGATTTTGTTGAGGATGGTAGAGCTAGAAACAATAGGGTGAGAGTGGTGGCTAGGAGGGGCTATCGTATATTGCTAGGGTGATATTAGGAGAATGCAAGTTGCTTTTATCTGCATGTTCTTTATTTATGGATGGCTATGGTTATGCCTGCCTCTCACACATGTGTTTTCTTTGTTAGATGGATCCCTATGGTGTGAACATGTTGCCGGGTGGATCAATGATAGCACACATTGCGTTGCTCCATATTAGTATGGATACACACGCGTAGGACCCTTATTCTAAGTTCCACAGTATTGCGTTCCGTGCGCGGAGATTGTTGTGGTCCCTACCCCCGGTTGGCCCGTGGGTGGAATTCAGACACTGTTATAATGACTTTATGACGACAGGGAACCTAGGCGTAGACGGGCCTAGGTTTCAGGCCCAGGGGGGGCTTGGACGACTCTCACTGCAGAGTTGTTGTTGAGAGAGGAGTTTGAACTGAGGGGACTTACCCTGGAAACCCTTCAGCACGTTTTTCCCCTCCATCAGGTCCATTCTCCACCAGTAGCCCCAGCGCCAGCACAGGAGCCACCTATCCCACCAGTACCAGGCATCCCACTGATGCCTGAAAGCCCTGGGGAGGCCCACAAGGTGATAAACATCCTTGATACCCCGGACCTAGTGGTGATCAGTTCTAGTGAGGACCACCAGGAGGAGGAGGATGATCCCGACGAGGATCAAGGCAATGAGGAGAAGGGGATAGAGCAACCAGGGGAGAAAGAGGAGGATGAGTTGATGGTAGAGGACGAACATGAGCCCCAAGTTCAACCAGAGGTTGGTGATGCCGAGTCGGAGGCATCCACGAGCAGTTTTGATTCAGGTGAAGAACCTGATGATGAGTCAGACCCAGATTACGATCCATCTAGGGATCGTTAGGTGGCTCTAAGGATCGGCGTAGTGTTATTTTATTTTATTTTATTTTGAGCCCTGGATGTAGATATGGTATGGTGGGATTGGATGGTGATATTTTTGGGGCCTCCGACATTGTATATAGTTAGTCCAATCCTCTTTGACCATGACGACATGATCCGTAACTCTTTTTGGTCATGTGATGGATCTAGTGTCTAGGGCTATTTAGTCTTTGGTGTTTAGGATTAAGAACTAGGCTTGCAGATGTTATATGCTTTTGTGCTCATGTATATGAACCAACTATGTATGTAAGTAAGCAGTTATGTAATGAAGTGATAACGCTTTGAGTTATGAAATATTCTGTGAGATATCTCTTTTGTATTTATTGGGCATGTTTATCCTATATGACTGGGGTCCCAGTGTCTGAATTGTTTTATTTAATGTTTGGTCAAAATGTCTCAGACAATGCAAAATGACAATGAGGTGCACGTAGAGGACAATTTGAGCAAGGCCAGGGATCGGGTGATCAAGCCTCGTGTCAAGGGCCACCACATGGTGACATGCCACTGTCGCTCTCTGAGTTAGCTGGCAACTTAGGCAACCCGAGTTACTGGCCAACCTTAGTTGCTGAATTGATGAAACGAATTCCCCAGGTGTCTACTGAAACCCCTCCCAAGGAGGATAAATTGGCAGATAGGGTAGCACGGTGCAACCCTCAAGTTTACAACAGGTCCTATGATCCCGTGGTATTAGAGGAATGGATAAGGGGAATGGAGAAAATTTTTGCAGTAGTTGAGGTACCAGAGGAAAAGAAACTTAACATTGGGATATATTATTTATCGGGTGAAGCTGACATTTGGTGGAATACAGTGAAGGATAAGCTTGAAGGGCCTGAATTCACCTGGAATGAATTCTTAACAGAGTTGTGGGCGAAATTTTACCCAGCTATTGTGCAAAGGCAAAAGGAGAAAGAATTTATGGAATTAAAAATGAGCGGTAGCTTGTCGGTGATGCAGTATGCTACTAAGTTCACCGAACTATCTAGGTTTGTCCCTGAATTCGTGTCGTCTGAAAGGTTGAAGATGAGAAGGTTTGAGGAAAGTTTGGCCTTCTATATTCGAAATCAGTTAGCTAGACAACCCATGCTAACTTATCAAGAATTATATGAGCGAGCAGCCGAAGTAGAAAGAGTGAAGACGGATTTGAGGACACTGATTCCAATCAACCATAAGAAAAAGGGGTTTGAGCGGGGGACTCCAAGTGAGTGTGTGATCCAGAACCAGCAGAACCAGAAGAAACCTACTTCTATTCCCTCCAAGAGTCATCCTGCAGGCTCAGCAGCACCTTGTGCGAAATGTGGAAGAACAAATCATACCACTCCTGAATGCCGCGTTGGCACCAATAAATGCATGTGGTGTGGTAGTCCGGAACATCTTATCGCTACATGCCCCCGACGATTAAAAGTTGTAGATAAGGGTGCAGCGAAACCCTTGGCCCCGCTCCGCCAAGGACCTCCACCTTCAAGGCCTGCAGTTGCAGGAAGGGCATTTGTGATGAACAAAAAGGAAGCTGCTACCTCTGGTACGGTAGTCATTGGAACTCTCCTTTTAAATTCAAAGCCATTTTGCGTATTATTTGATTCAGGTGCCACTCATTCGTTTATATATACCCGATCTGCTAAATAATTGGGCCTTGAGAACAGAGGGATGGCAACCAATTATAGAATCAAGCTGCCCAATAATTCTGTGATTGGGTGCCCCCTCTCTTATCAACTTGTCCCCATCACCATTGGTGAAACCACCTTCCCTGTGGATTTGATTCAATTTGACTTGTCTGATTTTGATATCATTCTGGGGATGAATTGGTTGCATTCTTATGGAGCCCAAATCGATTGTGAAGATCTTAAGGTTATCCTGAAAGATGAAAAAGGGAGAAAAGTGTGTTTTTATGGGCAGAAATAGGCAAACTCTTGTCCTTTGATTTCTGCTATGAAAGCAAGTAAGCTATTATATAAAGGATGCATTGGATATTGGTGTTATGCTATCAGCACCCAAACCAAAGAAGAAGAAGTAGAAAATATACCTGTGGTTTGTGAATTTGAAGATGTTTTCCTGGAGGAATTACCCGAACTACCCCCGCAGAGGGAAATTGATTTTGGGATCGAGTTAATTCTTGGAGCCCAACCTATTTCTAAAGCTCCATATCGTATGGCCCCAACCGAGGTTAAGGAATTAAAGCTTCAACTAGATGAACTGTTACAAAAGGGCTTTATTAGGCCAAGTGTGTCGCCATGGGGTGCTCTAGTGTTGTTTGTCAAGAAGAAGGACGAAACCTTGAGGCTATGTATTGATTATAGGGAGTTGAACAAGATTACCATCAAGAACAAGTACCCTCTGCCATGAATAGATGATTTGTTTGATCAATTACAAGGGGCAGGAGTGTTCTCTAAGATTGACTTGACGTCAGGGTACCATCAAGTTAGGATTAAATCTGATGACATTCCTAAGACAGCATTTAGAACCAGGTATGGTCACTATGAGTTCACAGTGATGCCTTTTGGTCTCACTAATGCTCTTGCAGCCTTCCTGGACCTTATGAATAGGGTTTTCAGACCTTATTTGGACAAGTTCGTAGTGGTGTTCATAGATGACATCCTTATCTATTCTAAGGATAAGAAGGGGCATGCTGACCAATTGCGAACTGTACTGCAAACCTTGAGGGAGCATCAACTCTATGGCAAATTAAAGAAATGTGAATTTTGGCTGGAGGAAGTGGTATTTTTAGGGCATGTGGTCACAAAAGAAGGAATTAAGGTTGACCGCCAGAAGGTGAAAGCAATCACCGAATGGCCAAGGCCTACCAATTTCACTAAGATTAGAAGCTTTTTGGGTTTAGCCGGTTACTACCGAAGGTTCGTCAAGGACTTTTCGAAAATAGCTTCACCACTGACCAATCTCCTAAAGAAGGTGAATAAGTTCGAGTGGACTGAAAGGTGTGAGAAAGCCTTCCAAGAGCTAAGGCAGCGACTGACAACCGCCCCAATCCTAACATTACCAACAGAAGGAAAGGAGTATACTGTTTACAGTGATGCATCGGAGAACGGCCTAGGGTGCGTGTTGATGCAGGAGGACAAAGTGGTAGCTTATGCCTCTCGACAAGTCAAGCCATATGAGAAAAACTATCCTACCCATGACCTGGAACTGGCAGCTGTGGTCTTTGCCTTGAAAATTTGGAGGCATTATCTATATGGGGTACCTTGCAAGATCTATACTGATCATCAAAGTTTAAAGTATATCTTCACCCAAAAGGAGCTCAACTTGAGGCAACGACGTTGGCTAGAGTTGCTTAAAGATTATGATTTGCAGATTCAATACCACCCTGGTAAAGCAAATGTGGTGGCGGATGCCTTGAGTAGGAAGGCGCAACATAGTTCAAACACTGTGGTGATTACTCGATTAAACCTCTTGAGAGAATTGGAGGACTTTGGGATTCAATTAGTATCTCATGGGCAAATGAATGCTCAACTATCAGCACTTACTGTTCAGTCTTCCCTAGTGGAAGAAATCCGACTGAATCAAGAAAGTGATCCTGAACTCCAAAGTATAAAGCAAAATTTGGAAAAAGGGAAGTTCCCGGGGTTTGTAGTACATGAGGATGGGACTTTGCAGTTCTAGAATCGCCTATGTGTGCCCAAAAATAGGGAGGTAAGAAAGCAAATTTTGAAAGAAGCTCACAATACTTGTTACTCAGTGCATCCAGGAGGCACAAAAATGTACAGTGATCTGAGACAATATTTTTGGTGGAATAACATGAAGAAAGATGTTGCAGAATATGTGAAAAAGTGTTTAATCTGCCAGAAAGTTAAAACAGAGCATCAACGCCCTGTGGGTGAATTACGACCCTTAGAAATTCCCACTTGGAAGTGGGATTCAATCTTAATGGACTTTGTTATGGGTTTACCCCTTTCTGTCTCGAAGAACAATGTTATCTGGGTCATAGTGGATCGACTCACGAAGTCGGCTCATTTCCTGCCAATTAAGGATACTTGGGGAATAGAAAGACTAGCCCAACTGTATGTAAAGGAGATAGTCCGTTTACATGGGATTCCTCTCGACATAGTCTCGGATAGGGATCAACGATTCCAGGCGTGCTTCTGGCAAGCACTTCAAAAGGCCTTTGGAACCAAACTAAACTTCAGTAGCTCCTATCACCCAGAGACAGATGGACAAACTGAAAGGGTTAATCAAATTTTGGAGGACAAGTTGAGAGCTTGTGTATTGGAATTCCAAGGGAAATGGGAAGATGATTTACCTTTGGTGGAATTCTCTTATAACAACAGCTATCAATCCACCATCAAAATGGCCCCATTTGAGGCTTTGTACGGGAGAAAATGTAGAACCCCGTTGTGCTGGAGTGACTTGGATGAGGCACTGATAATAGGTCCTGAAATGATCTAAGAGACTACTGAGACGATCAGAAAGATTCAGGAGCATATTAGGGTTGCCCAAAGTCGACAAAAAAGTTATGCGGACAAAAGAAGAAGGCCTCTAGAGTTTCAAGTCGGTGATAAAGTTTTATTAAAAGTTTCACCAACTAAAGGTGTGAAGAGGTTCGGAGTACGGGGCAAATTGAGTCCAAGGTACATTGGACCTTATCAAATCATTGAGAGGTTGAATCCTGTCGCTTATCGCCTAGAGTTGCCTGCCGAACTTGAGCACATCCATAACGTGTTTCATATCTCTCAGCTTTGAAAATATATTTCAGATCCAAATCATACCATTGTATCTGAACCTATCGATATCGCTGAAGATCTAGTCTATGAAGAGCGTCCCGTTCAAATATTAGATCGCAGGACCAAGCAGCTGCGCAACAAACAGATACCATCGGTTAAAGTACTCTGGATGAACCATACCTCCCAAGAAGCTACTTGGGAGACCGAGGAGGCAATGAAAGCCAAATACCCACATTTATTCGAGGTAATCTAGCATGATTTGGGGAAGTCCACTAGTTTAGTTTCGAGGACGAAACTTTTTAAGGGGGGAAGACTGTAGTAGTCCGACACTAAATTCTGTTTATTAATTTCATGGCATTAATCCATGTGATTGAGTTCATTTCATTCACATCATTCCTTTTCATATTCCTATCTTTTTATTATTCTCATTTGGTCATTTCTGATGGGGCCCTTACTTTGCAATTCGGGGATTTCTTCTTCTTAATTTTGGAAATTGAGTTAGGCCTTGATATTTAAGAATTTAATGTTTAACATTCTTTTTCATGGCACCACAACCATTTATCCCAAACTTTAAAAAAATAATAAAAAAAAAAAAATTCAGAAATGCGCTCGGTTTCAGTTTTTCGCTAAACCCAAGCCCGTTTAAAGCCAATTTCGATGTAACAAGACTTGACCTTCATTTGATTAACTAAATCCTCTTAATTAAGCCTTAATCAAGCATGATATTATTGACTTTTTTACCCTATTTGCAGCCAAGTATTCAGCCATGTATTAAGGTGAGTATAAAAATTAAAAAAGTGGCTTTTATCTTCATTTTACACCGAGTGATTTTCTCTCTCTTCCCACCCCTCTTTCTCTCCCTACTTGACAGCCCCATCTCACCACCATACCACCACCTTTCCACCACCATAAAACCCTCTAATCATCCCCCACGCACCACCCCCTAACACCTCTTTCACTCCTTAAGCATCAAGAAGCATATCAACCTCTTTTGCTAGCACAAAGTAAGTGTTCTTTCACCTCTATGCTGATTTTTGTTTTTGATCTTTGATCTTGTTGGGTTTTGTTCTTTATTTTGGTTGTTTTAATGATGGATTATGCTGCTTTTGTGCTATTAAGAATCACCTTGTTGAGGGTTTATGGTGGAGTTGATTTTGGATGAAGTTAGGGTTAGGGTTTCATCTTTGGTATGCAAGCTTCTTGTTCAAGTGATCTTTATGGCTTGTTTTCTCCTTGTTTTTGCTTATATTTTAATGTATTGAAGTTTATTATGGTTTTTATGATGTTTAAGAAAGATGAGATGGGGTTCAAGTTGACCCAAAGTTAGGGTTTTATCCAAGAATGCATGGTTTGGACCAAATTTGTGTTAAACTTGAGGTATGTGTTTATGTGCCTAGAAAGTAAGCCTTGTTCGATATATTTATGAAGTGAATTTGAGTGTGGTGATCTTGTATGATGTTGGGATGTACCATAGTGTGCTTACGTGCTCTTAAGAAAGAGTTTAAGTTGAGGTTTGGTGTGAAAAGTGAGAGGACAACCTAAAACAGTGAGGCTGGAATTTTCAGTGAAACAGGACGAACTTTGAAACAAAACTGGTAATGATCGGCCAGGCAAAAATTCTGATTTTTGGTGGGTAGATAGGGCTGGATGTCAGATTTAAAAGGACTCTTGAATCTCCTTAATCCGAGGTTTGTGGAGGAATTTATGGCTATTTTACTAAAACTGGGCAAAATGAACAGAATGGTTGTTTTTAGCACTAAAACCTGACATGTTGTTGTTCTAACCCCATTCTACGGAACCTGTCGTGGGAATCTGGTTATGTACCCTTTAGGAAAGTTTTAGAGGACTTCCTAAGCTGTTTATATTGGGGTCGTACGTCTCAGTTGGAGCTCGGGAGTATAAGTTGTGGATTATTCATTCCATACCCTCGTCATAAACCCTACCCTCTAAACTCGCTACCGTGCCTTAACTTAGCATTTCTATACTTTATTTAACTTTATCAGTTTAACCTATTAACTGGTTCACACAAATTCTTTATAAGCCTTTTCTATTTAAGGGTATCCATTGCACTAATTTAATTTTATGCCTATAATGATTTTGAACAGCATCAAGGCCTAAGCTCTCATCCTCTCCATTTTAGTCATCTATTTAATCTGTGAACTAACTTTTAAAGACCCCAGGTACGTTCATTGACTGTATCTTTAGAAATCAGCACGTATTTATCGAAATTATAATGTTTTGGTAAGTACATCAATGAATCAATTGAACCAGTGATTTATCACATAATTAGTGACCCCATCAGTTATCAGTTACAGGGCATTGCCCTTCAGTTACCCGCGCGGCTTCAGGTCATGTCTTCCGGTCAGCTTGGTAGGTGTACACCTATAAATAGATCGTAACAGTTACTAAGGGGTGCACT
>JACYFF010031957.1:54476773-54488230 GCA_017589665.1 Selenicereus undatus
TATGTATATGTGTGTGTGTGTGTGTATATATATATGTATATATATATATATATATATATATATATATATATATATATATATATCTATATATCTATATATCTATATAGATATATATGTATATGTATTCGCATATATATATTTATTGTAATAGCCCAACCCTAAAATTATTTAATCATGTTTATTTATTTAATTACTTCATGTTCATAATTTTTTTCTCATATTTATTTGTCGCATTTATTCACCCCGGTGGAAAAATTTTATTTGGGCCCTCACTTGGCAATTCAGACTGTATTTATTTGTTTAATTGATTAACGAAAACTTTGGAAGAGTTGATGGTAGCCCATAATAAGTTTAATCTAAGTAATTTAATTTTTTTTCCGTAACATTACAAAAATTTAATTTTGAGCTTCGAAAATAAGTTATCGTTACGAAGCATTTTGTTCCCGAACCCAACTTATTTCGGTCGTTTTGAAGCCCAACAAGTTTGCTTATTAATCTAACTAATTAACGTAGTTAAACCTAACCATGGTTAGCTCAAAAAGTAATTTTACTAGATAAAAACTCAGCCAAGAGAGAGTTAGATTAGTCAACAAAACACAACTCAATCTAAAGCTTCATTTTCTCTCTCCTCTCTCTCTTCCCTCACGGCAGCAGCAGGCTAGCAACTTCAGGGTGTTTTCCAGCAAGTTTTTCGGCCAACCCTGGTGGTTTCCGACCCCCCCCCCCAACATCCTAATACCTCTAGCTACCATCCTCCATCATCAAATCCACTAAACCTCATCTCCATCTCTACTTATTTTCAATCAAGGTGAGTAATCTTGAAACTTAATTTTGTTGGTTTTGCTTTTTATTTTAGTTTGGATTCTTGTTTTGATGTTTGTGATCTTTGATCATATTGTTTTGATAAGAAACAAGAGTTATTTGGTGTTGGTCATGGTGGAGTTGAGGTTGGATCATGCTAGGGTTAGGGTTATTTCTTAATCATGCAAGCTTAATGTTAAAGTGTTGGATTTTGATTGTTTTATCTTTGATTTGGCCATCCTCTAACTTATTGGAATTTTTGATAATGTTTTTTAGTGATTTCAAATGAGTTGGAGTGAGTCTAAGTTGGCCATAAAATAGGGTTTTGGCAAGTAAAGTATGGTTTGGATTAAACTAGCTTTAAGCCTGGTTTATGTGTGTATTAGATTGAAAAATGATCTTCATTGGATATGATTATGAAGTGAATTTGAGTGTGGTAACTTTGTACGATGTTGGGATGGACCAAAGATAGTTTACATGCTTTTAAGGAATGGTTTAAGTTGATAATTTATGCAAGAAAGAGGGGGAAAAGCCAAAACAGTGAGGGCTGAAAATTTTAAGAAAACATGACAGAGTTCACGATTAAACTAGTAATGATGACCTCGTTGGAAAATTATGATTTTTGGTGGGCAGATAGTTCAGTGTGTTAGGTTTCAAGTACCTTTTGAATTACCTTAATCCGAGATCTTTGGATGAAGTTATGGTTGTTTTACCAAAACTATGTAGAATGGATCAAAACTGACATGCTTGTGTTCTTGCCTCATTTTGGGAATTATATTGTGGGAATCAATCTTGGTGTTCTAAATGAAAGATTTTTGGGACTTCCTAAGCTTTCTATATTGGGGTTGTGAGTCTCAATTAGAGGTCAGATGATTATGTTATGAGTCATTCTTTCTAAGCCTCTGTTATGCTTTTACTTTTCTTTCACTAAATTATTAGCTATGAAATAAATAATTTTGCTAACCGTATGTTCCTACGATGATAATTTTGTACATAATCAGGGCCTAATCTATCATTCGTTTGACTTTTGTGTATAATATTATTCAGTGAGCTTATATTTAAAAATTCCATGTACGTTCATTATCTGTATCTTTAAAAATCGACACGTATTTATTTTTGGTAAGTACATAAATGAATTAGTTTAATCAATGATTTATCACATAATTAGTGACCCCATCAGTTATCAGTTACAGGGCATAGCCCTTCAGTTACCCGCGTGACTTTAGGCCAGGTCCTGATCGGCTTGGCAGGTGTACACCTATCTTCAGATTGTAACAACTACCAGGGGTTCATAATTAGATAATAATTGACAATGCAGTTTCATATTTATCTCATTCTCTGTGTTTAATTAACACTGAATTGCAATACGAGCCCAATTAGTTTTTTTTTCCATGATGTTTAACAATGCAAGAATGCATGTACTGAGCTTCGGCTTACAGTTCGAGATGTTTTCATGCTTTGTTTTAGGAAAATGTTCAGTGAATCGCCCTCAGGCAGGCAGGACAGCTAAAAACGATAAGTGAGCCGGGAAGTCTATATGAAATAGTGATGTATTATCGTTGACATGTTATAACACCGTATTGTGATATATTTTGGTGATGAGATTGCATATTTTTTTAGAATTCAATATTTTGGTGTAATCCTTGAGATGTTTGAATGGTTTTGATGTTAGAACAATTTCTATAATTATCTAAATGATCTGATGCGTTGTGATGGTGTCAATGCCTTTGATGGTAAACATTGGTTATTATGGTTAAGTTCATCATGTATAAGCAAGGCCTTGTCCTTATTGGAAGGCGGTAACACCTAATCATTTGGGTAATCATTTCTAATTGGAGAAAACTAATGAAAGAATCGCAAACAGTAATTTATGTTCATTTGGGGCTTTACAGATTTGGTATCAGAGGTAGGTTGAGATTTTCTTTGTGGAATGTGGAGTCTAGAAATAAGACAGTGAGAATGGTTGGTGGTGAGGGCCATTGTATACTGCTAGAGTGATATTAGAGGTGTAGTAACAATATTAGAAATACAGGTTCCTTGCATTTGCATGTTCCTTAATTATGGTTATGTATGTTTCTCATATATGTCTTTTCTTTGTTAGATGGACCCTATGGTGTTAACATGATGCCAGGTGCATCTATGGCTACTCATATCGTGTTGTTGCATGCTAGTATAGAGCCTCATGCACAGGACCCTTTCTTTGAGTTTCACAGTATTACGGTCCATGCCCATAGACTGCTTTGGTCCTTACCGGTAGTTCATCCGTGGGTGGAGTTTAGGCTTCGTTATCATCACTATATGGTAACAGGGAACTTAGGTTGAGACGAGCCTAGGTTTCAAGCCTAGGGGGTTTGGACTACTATCGCTACAGAGTTGTTATTAAGGGAGGAGTTTGAGCAGAGGGGGATTACCATGGAGACTCTACAGCATGTCTTCCCGTTACATCAAGCACACCCCCCACCTGCAGCACCAACACCAAGACAGGGACCACCCTCCGCACCCGCACTAGGTACCCCACTGTTGCCTGACAGTCCTGGGGAGGCTCATATTGTGAAAGACCTCCCTGATACACCAGAGATAGTGGTGGTTAGTTCTGAGGACAAGGGCCATCCGGAGGAGGATGATGATCCCGAGGAGGATCAGGATATTGATGAGGCAGTGGTAGAGCAATAGTGGGATCAAGAGATTGACGAGATGATAGTGGAGCAACAGGTTGAGCAGCAGGTTGGTGATGCCGGGTCAGAGGCATCGACTAGCAGCTTCGATTCAGATGAAGAGCCTGATGATGAGGCCGACTCGGATTACGATCCATCTAGGGATCATTAGGTAGTTCTAGGGGTTGGTGTTAGTAGTTTTCATTTTTAGCCCCATTTGTTTATAGCATGGTCGATTTGGATGGATGTATTTTGTGTAGGATATGACATTATATGTAGTCAGTTAGATCCTCTCCGACCATGATGACATGGTCCGTATCTCTTTTTGGTCATGTGACGGATCTAGTATCTTGGGGCTAGTTAGTATTTGGGGTTGAGGTAGAAGTCAAAACTGACTTTGCCTAGTCAGTTAGATTGTAAGAAGCCAACCCTAACCCATATTTATTCATTTAAATCATATTTATTTATTTAATTAATCATGTTTATTCATTTAATTTATCATGTTTATGGATTTAATCACTCATGGTTATTTATTTAACCAAATCATGCTTATTAATTCAATTACCCTCAATTTATATATTTACTGAATTACCTTATGTCATCTAAATTTTTCACTTTCATTTGTCATATTTAAGCATCCTAGTTGGGGGATATTTCATTTGGGTCCCATTTTGCAATTCAAGTTTCATTGATTGTTAATTCAGGTTTCATTGATTGATTAAATTTCAAGTGAATCAATATTACGCCTCGATGATTATGATTGAGCATTAAATTGTTTTTCATAATGTCACAAAAATTTAATTTTTAGCCATGCAAAAATATTTGGGCTCAAATTCATTAAGTTCGGCCCAATTCATTTGGGCCTGATTCATTTTGGGTTAAAATTTTGGCCCGAAAAATTTGGTGTGATCAAATTAAGTTAATTACTACCATTTGTGCCTAATTTTAATTAGCAAAAAAGATATTTTGGAAGGATAAAATTAAGCCAAGCATTTTTTTGGAGTCATTCTAGCCAAGCAAACATAACAACACACACACACCCTCTCTTCTCCTTTCTCTCTCTAACCTCATGGCTGCCCCCTCCCTCCTGCTGCTGTTTGCTACTATTTCAACCAGCCAGAGGCTGCCTCAGATCACCACAATCGCCACCAGCCATCTCCTCCACCTCACACCACATACATCTCTTGCTTCCAAGCATCAAAGTGAGCAAACTTGATCTTGTTGATTTTGATTTTGATTTTAGTTTTGGTTCTTGTTTTGATGTTTGTGATCATTGATCATGATGTTTTGATAAGATATAAGAGTTATTTAGGTGTTGATCATGGTGGAGTTGAGCTAGAATCATGCTAGGGTTTAGGGGTGATCATGGTCATGAAAGCTTAAGTTAAAACCATATTTATGGATTGATTTGTATTTGATTTTATAGTCTTTAGTTTTATTTATGATTGTGATGATGCTTTTGGTGATTTGGAATGATTTCAAGTTAGGATTTATGTGAAAAGAGAGGGAAAAGCCAAAACAGTGAGGGCTCGAAATTTCAGGAAAGCAGGGCTGACTTTGGGATTAAACTGGTAATGATCGGGCCATGGAAAAATTATGATTTTTTGGTGGTTAGATATTTAAGCATGCTATCTTTCAAATGGCTCTTGAATCGCATTAATCCGAGGTCTGTAGAAAACGTTATGGTCGTTTTACTAAAACTTTGCAGAATGGACTAAAAACTAACACACTTGTGTTTTAGCCCCATTTTGGGAACACTATTGTAGGAATCATCATTTATGTTGTAAACAAAAGTTTTTCGGGACTTCTTAATCTTTTCATATTTGGGTTTTTGGTCTCTATTTGAGGTCTAGGGTGAAAGTTATGAATTTTTGAAGTGGACTGACCTGCTTTGGTGCAAATTGGGATGTTATTGCAATTTTTGTGCGATGTATACTTGGAGGAAAATTCAGAAAATTGTACTGTAGATTTTCCATATTATTTTTGAATTTTCTATAATATTTCATGAATTTTGGTTGAGTATTTTGAGTTTGGTAATTTTTGGAAGCATTTTGAGTAATTGTGTAATGAGCAATAATAAAGATTGTGTGAGATTGATAATGCATTCATTCTGTGTATTTACGCCAAGTAAGGTCATTTAAGGGGAAAATGAATATTCGTGGATGTTCATGGAACTTTTAGCTTGATTAACGAGAAAGAAGAAAACAAGTATACAATTTGGGAGCTGGTTTGTGAGCTTTGAATCAATTATGGATTTTACAAAGAAACTACCAAGCTTGGTGAGCCTATAGCTTCTATTGAGTTCAATGACTCATTTGGGTTGGAATTCTATATCTAATGGATTTATGAGTGAAATATGAGAAGAGGGGAGAGTTGTGACTCAAAAACCATATTTCTCAAAACAAGTTATTGCAGTTTATGCTATTTTGAACCAAGATATATCCCTCTTGGCCTCAAACCTCTATTACTTACTCAATTTAGAATGTATCAAATGTATTTATCAAGCCAATCTAGTGTATTCACTGTTATCTTGAACCAAGCTATACATCAGCGAGCCTTAAACCCGTATCAGCAACCTATCTCAGAAAAGGTCATCACTACTCCCTCATTTATCATCATGAAGGTCTTTTCCTTTGTAATCGCATTTATCTCATTATGGTCTATTTTACTTTTATTTACATTATGTCGGATTTAATTACTTTCATTGATTCAGTTTTGAAGTTATGTTGAAATACCCAAGTTATGTACATCATTTAATTACTCAAATTCTATTACACATACTTTTACTTACTCAATTATGCGAGTAAGGATCATTTACTGACTACACATACTTACAATGACATTTATGAAACAGAGTCGAGGCCTAGTTATCGTTCCCCGTTATACATAAGTGTTATCTAGTCAGAACATATTTTTCATGTCAGATGACATTTATGAAATAACTGACTTTTATCAAGTCAGATGACATTTTTAAAGACTCAAGGTACGTCCATTGCCTGTATCTTCAGAAAGCAGAACATGTTTATCAAGATACAACTCTTAATGAGTTTATCAATGAATCAGTTTATACAGTGATTTTCCATTTAACTTGTGACCTCGTCAGTTATCATCTATAAGACGTCAGCCCATCATTTACCCACGTGGCTTCAGGCCAACTCTTGATCGGATTGGTATGTGTACACCTATGTATAGATCATATCATTGCAAGGGGTTCACATCCAGATAATAATGAGCTATTCAGTTTCATATTACTTTCATTTTCATTGTTATTGCTAACTAAATGAATTGTAAAGAGGGGTACCCACCAACAGTGTTTCTATGCTCATTTTAGAATACAGGAATGCATGTACTGAGTTTTTGCTCACATTTTCAAATTGTTTTCATGTTTTCCATTTTAGGTGATGAAGTGTTACATGTTTCTCCATTTAGCAAGCTCTTTTTGAAGTCATCAAATGCTCATAGTGGATTCAACATAGCATGAATGTTGGGATCGATCTCAGGGTCAAGTTGGGTCTATATTCAATATACTTGCGTAGTGTGGAGTGCAAGTTAGCACATGGTATGAGTAAGTCAATGGTATTGAAGTTGAAATATTATGGACTTTGGTCTTGAAGTGTTTCAGTTTAACAGATTTTTTGATTGTAAACATGAGTTGCAAGATTAAATGGGTTCAGTGAGCCTTGTCCTTATCAGGACGGCCTTCTATTATTAAGTTTTCCACTACAGTTTTTCTTAAATCATGTCATTAGCATTTTGGGGGCGTTACGTAGATGTAATATGTTTTGCTAATGATGTACATAAAGAGGCAGTTATGTATGTGAATAATCAGTTATGAAATGATATAATGAAGCTTTGGGTTTGTTTTCAGTAATATTTGAGTTATATTAAATGTATTTGTTGGGCATGCTTATCTTATATGTTTGAGTATTCCAGTGATTGAATTGTCTCGTTTAATGTATGGTTAGAATGTCTGAATCAGTGCCCAACAATGAAGAGGTTCATATGGAGGAAATCTCGGATCATGGCAAGGGATCGGGTGATCAAGCCTCCCATCATGTGCCACCAAATTTTGGCCAAATGCCACTAATTCCTTCTGGGTTAGCCAACAACATTGGGGACCCGAACTACTGGCCGACCTTAGTACCTAAATTGATGAAGTGGATTCCCCAAGTACCTACTAAAACCCCTCCTAAAGATGATAAAATAATGGATACGGTAGCACGATGCAACCCTAAAGTTTATGAAGGAACTTATGATCTAGTAGTATTGGAGTAGTGGATAAGGGGAATGGAGAAAATCTTTACAGTGGTAGAAGTGCCAGAAGAAAAGAAAGTAAACATTGGGATGTATTATTTGACCGGTGAAGTTGACATTTAGTGGAATACTGTTAAGGATAAGCTCGCAGGGCTTGAATTCACTTGGAATAAGTTTCTGAGTGAGTTGAGGGCAAAATTCTACCCAGTAGTGGTCCAAAGGCAAAAGGAGAACGAGCTTATGGAGCTAAAGATGAGTGGTACCATGACTGTGGTGTAGGACGCTAGTAAGTTCACAGAATTATCTAGGTTTGTTCCTAAGTTTGTATCATTTGAAAGGTTGAAGATGAGAAGGTTTGAAGAGGGTTTGGCCTTCTATATTCAGAATAAGTTAGCTAGACAACCAATTTTGACTTACCAAGAACTATATGAGCGAGCGGCTGAAGTGGAACGAGTAAAGATAGAGTTGAGAGCACTGAATCCAATCAACCAAAAGAGAAAGGGATTTGAGCAAGGAACTCCGAGTGAGAGAGTGAATCAGAAGAAACCTACTCCTGCTCCCTCTAAGAGCCATCCTGTAGGCTCAACAGCACCCTGTGCGAAATGCAGCAGAACAAATCACACCACCCTTGAATGCCGACAAGGAACAAATAAGTGCATGTGGTGTGGAAGCCCTGAACACCTAATTGCTGCATGCCCCTGAAGGATGAAGGTTGTAGACAAAGGTGCAACAAAACCCTTGGCCCCACCTCGCCAAGGGTCCCCACCAGCAAGGCCTACAGTAGTAGGACGGGCATATGTGATGAGCAAGAAGGAAGCTGCCACCTTTGGTACAGTAGTCACTGGAACTCTCTTTCAAAGCCATTTTGTGTATTATTTGATTCAGGTGCTACTTATTCATTTATATCCACCCGATCTGCCATGCAGTTGAACTTGGAAGATAGGAGGACAAAAACTAATTATAGGATTAAGCTACCCGATGATTGTGTGATTGAATGCCCGATGTCCTATAAACTTGTTCCCATTACCATTGGTGGAACCACCTTCCCTGTGGATTTGATTCAATTTGAATTGTCTGATTTTGACATCATACTGGGAATGAATTGGTTGCACACCTATGGAGCTAAGATTGACTGTGAGGATCTTTAGGATATTTTGAAAGATGAAAAAGGGAGAGAACTATTCTTCTATAGGCAGAGAGAGGAAAAATCCTATCCCTTGTTTTCTGCTATGAAAGCAAGTAAGCTATTATGTCAAGGGTGTATGGGACATTGGTTTTATGCTATTAACACCCAAGCAAAAGAAGAGAAGGCCGGAAATATTCCTGTAGTCTGTGAATTTGAGGATGTTTTCCTTGAAGAGTTACTAGGATTACCCCCATAGAGGAGAATTCATTTTGGAATTGAATTAATCCTTGATGCCCAACCTATTTCTAAAGTCCCCTATTGTATGGCCCCAACTGAGCTTAAGGAACTGAAGCTTCAATTACATGAACTATTGCAGAAGGACTTTATTAGGCCAAGTGTGTCACCGTGGGGTGCCCCAGTGTTGTTTGTAAAGAAAAATGATGGAACTTTAAGGTTTTGTATTGACTACAAGAAGTTAAACAAGATCACCATCAAAAATAAATATCCTTTGCCGTGAATTGATGATATGTTTGATCAATTGGAAGGAGCAGGAGTCCTCTCTAAGATTGATTTGAGGTCAGGGTACCACCAACTTAGGATTAAACCTGATGATATCCTGAAGACTACGTTTAGAACTAGGTATGGTCACTATGAGTTTACAGTGATGTCATTTGGTCTCACCAATGCTCCCGCAGCCTTCACGGATCTTATGAACGGAGTCTTTAGACCCTACCTAGACAAATTTGTAATGGTGTTCATAGATAACATTCTTATCTATTCTAAGGACATAGATGAACATGCTGATCATTTGAGAATGGTGTTACGAACACTGAGGTCGCGTCGACTTTATAGAAAATTAAAGAACTGCGAGTTTTGGTTAGAAGAAGTGGTATTCTTGGGACATGTAGTTACAAAAGAAGGAATCAAAGTTGACCCCCAGAAGGTGAGGGCAATCAAGGAATGGCCAAGGCCTACTAACATCACCGAGATTAGAAGCTTTCTAGGTTTAGTAGGTTATTATCGAATGTTTGTCAAGGACTTTTCAAAAATAGCTTCACCCAGACCAATCTGCTGAAGAAAGCAAACAAGTTTGAGTGGATCGAAAAATGCGATAAAGCTTTTCAAAAGAAAAGGCAGCAACTAACTACCGCCCTAATCCTAACGCTACCAATGGAAGGTAAGGAGAATACCATTTATAGTGATACTTCAAAGAACGGATTGGGGTGTGTCCTGATGTAGGAAGATAAGGTAGTATCTTATGCCTCTCGACCGCTTATGCCCTATGAGAGAAACTATCCTACCCATGAGTTGGAGTTAGCAATTGTGGTCTTTACGCTGAAAATTTGGAGACATTACTTATATGGAGTACCATACAAGATTTATACTGACCATCAAAGTTTGAAGTATATCTTCACCCAGGATAAACTCAACTTGAGGTAGCGACTTTGGCTTGAGCTGCTTAAGGATTATGATTTGCAAATTCAATATCATCCAGGAAAAATAAATGTCGTAGCAGATGCCCTGAGTAGGAAAGCGTAACATAGCTCAAATACTGTGGTGATTACTCAGTTGAGTCTCTTGAAAGAACTTGAGGACTTGAGAATTCAACTAGTGTCCCATGGGCAAGCACATATTCAATTATCAGCACTTACCTTACAGCCTTCCATAGTGGAGGAGATTCTAGTGAACCAAGAAAGTGATCCTGAACTCCAAAGAATAAAGCAAAATTTAGGAAAAGGAAAGTCTCCCGGTTTGTAGTACATGAGGATGGGACCCTGCGATTCCAGAATCGCCTATGTGTGCCCCGAAATGGGGGATTAAGGAAACAGATCCTAGAGGAGGCTCACTATACTCGTTACTCGGTGTATCCAGGAGGGACCAAGATGTACAGAGATTTAAGGCAATACTTCTGGGGGAATAATATAAAAAAGAAGGTTGCAGAATATGTAGACAAGTGTCTGACCTGCCAGAAAGTTAAAGAAGAGCATCAGTGTCTCGTGGGTGAATTGTGACCCCTAGAAATTTCGACCTGGAAGTGGGATTCGATCTCAATGGACTTTGTTATGGGTTTACCCCTTCTGCCTCGAAGAAGAATGTCATATGAGTTATAGTCGATCGCCTTACCAAGTCGGCCCATTTTCATCCAATCAAAGATACTTGGGGAGTTGAAAGGCTAGCCCAGTTGTATGTTAAAGAGATGGTCTAACTACATAGAATTCCCTTAGATATAGTATCAGATAGGGATCAAAGATTCCAAGCCCATTTTTGGCAAGCAGTTCAAAAGGCCTTTGGGACCAAATTGAACTTTAGCAGCTCTTACCACCTTGAGAAAGATGGACAAATTGAAAGGGTGAATCAAATTCAAGAGGACATGCTAAGAGCTTGTGTATAAGAGTTCTAAGCCAAATGGGAAATGATTCATATTTGGTGGAGTTTTCTTATAACAATAGCTATAAGTCCATCATCAGAATCACCCTGTTCGAGGCTCCATATGTGAGAAAATGTAGAACCCAACTGTGCTGGAGTGATTTGGTTACATTCATAAAAATATATATACATTCATAAACATACATACATATATATACGCATAAATGAATATATATATATATACACACACACACA